>CM061049.1:43191557-43206557 GCA_030762985.1 Adelphocoris suturalis
ATTTGAATGATAAACAGGTCTGAATGTAGCAACGGCTGAACTAGAAGTGTAAGATGGCGCTAGAACATGGCAAGTTCCAGTCAGGGATGCACGGTGAAGCAGCTGTTGCACACAAAATCACAACTCACTCACAGTAACATTCGATAATATAAAAAATACAAAAAAGGGAGTACAAAATTTCCTATATGAATTTAATATATCATAAACTAGGATAAGTGTGAATAATTTGTACAAGTTGACCCTACAAAGAGATATATGGAGGAGGAATATAAGCCCATGTAGCTGCCACTACTAGAAGGAATCCCGTAGGCACTGGAAAGATAACGGCTTATCATTGTTACTGTACTTTTCCTAATGAAACAGCAGATGTTTATTGAAATTAATGAATATATTGAATCAGTGTGTAGTGATGAAAAAACGGATATTATGAAGGAAAAAATAGGTGTAAGTGAAGTTACATAAGGTGATGGTGGAATGGAGGAATGCGAATTTCATCTGAACGGTTGCAGGTAAGGTCTTCGTTTATGATTGCTTGTGTTGCTGATTCCTAAACGATGTTTTACAACCACTTTACTACCCACCCAACTTGGTAGACGTTTTTCATGGTGCACGAATATGATTGACGAATTGAATATAATTGATTGCAATGAAGATATATTGACAAGGACATGTCTTAGCTCTGGGAATTTGTAATATAAACGTTTATTTGTTCAACATCATAAGTGTATAATATATCATCATTAAAGGAATTAGTTGTTGTATGTTATGTATAGTTTTTATGTGTTTGTGTAGGTCGTTTAAGTGCATCATAAATGTGAGATGTCAATTCCGAGCTGGGCTACGGTGTCTACTATCCAGCACGGTTATATTATTCAAAATTGCTAAATAGTTATTACAAGTTAACCCATGTGTATATGTGAAACCATGTATATCTCATCATCAGTTAGAACACCGACAGGGTTTTCAAATCAAATCGTCGTTTTGAATAAACCAATCGGGTATTCCAATAAAGAATTAATGAATTTATACTAATTTCAATTGTGATAACAGAAACGTAGAATGAAAAAGGTTACTACGATAAAGTCCATTTGTAGGTATATGTTTGAGTTTCTGCAAAATTATACCGTTACAAAAAGTTGCAGATTATATGACCTGCGGATTATATGACGAAGAAGTAATAGAATTCAACTCAGGTAGAATAAACATAGCACAAGTTTTATTAGATGCCACACTACAGGCCCAGCTCGTCCAGTTCATGCGAAATTCGGGTATGACCGTCTAGTGCCCCATCAGTGATTCGATGTTAACCATGCACATTTTAAAACTAGAACAATTACTTCACACATTAACACCAACTGGTTAGGTATATGTTACTTATTTTGTAACGCAACCAATAAATTACATTAAAACATGAGTTCCAGATCGAAACGCTTACATTTCTTGTAGTTTAGATCAGAATGATAATTTCAGGACAGAGTGAATTCTGTACCAGTCCTTCATCTTTTTCCACTCCTTTTCAAGCCATACAGCTATTTATTACAATAAAATTACAATAAAGAAAGAGCACCTAATGATAAAAACTGCATGAAAATTGTCAGAAATGTCATAATTAGGTATGTGGATATTAATCAAATCCAATCACCCGTTATCGTTCATATTAAAATTGAGTTAAGCATCTGACAAAGATGCAATAGGTACGGAACAGATGAAGAAAACTTAAATCTACGGTTGGTACCATGGATTAAGCCACTGAGAGAAGGAATAATTATTATTGTACACATTTAAAAAAAAAAAAAGCTCTTTATTTTAGAGCTTCCTTTAACTGAGGCTGGGCTCACTCTATAGGTACCTATAGTTTCACTTTCAGCCTGATAATAATATATATAATTAGCCTGATAATGGTGACGAAAAGGCTTGTAAATCGGACATAGAAAAACGAAATTACCCAAAGTTCCCTATTTTAGTTTGTAACGTACTTAGGTCGCTCCCAGCCTCCCAGACGTGCAATGGGGCCTAAATCCGCACTCATAGGGAGAGGGGAGTGAGACAGTACTGTAAGAGATACAACTCGTACTAATAGCATATGTGCTATGTTCGGAGAAGATGATTTTCCAGTTTCCGGATCCTCATCTATCACCAAACGCAGCATTTCAAGAACTTGACAATGACGCCTGGCGCGGTAGCGACGGACGCGCATTCTCTTGGATCTCACGGGAACTGTCACAAGTTCATACACGGCGCTAAACCGAGCCAAACGCAGCCAAATCGCCAAACGCAGCATTTTAAGAACTTGACAATGACGCCCAGCGCAATAGCGACGGACGCGCATTCTCTTGGATCTCACGGGAACTGTCACAAGTTCATACACGGCGCTAAACCGTGGCATTGAGTACAAAAGTTGTCTTCTGGAGTTTGAAAATATTACCCAAGCCGTTCATATTAGAGTAGCTCCTGACGTCACAGTGTGTTGGTGGTGGCCAGACATAAAGTGAATCTTCAGAATCGTGAGATCGCGTTTCAAAATAAATTAAAGTGACTCGTGCGGATGAACCCACTTGAATACTCTTCAGTACAATTATTTCCAGGTTAAGGGAAAGAAAGAAAATCAAACCAGTTTATTTATTCGGAAATTATCGTAATTCGCTTCCAGAATAATTCAGAGAATTCAGAAAAAAATCATGAATAAATGACAATAAGTAAGTAAAATGTCTCAGGGCGTCACAAATATAACAAATATAACCAAGTGCGGAATGTTGAATGAATCGAGAGGTAGGCCAAAAGAAAAAAAAAAAAAAAAAAAAAAAAAAAAAAAAAAAAAAAAAAAAAACTAAACTTTAACTTGACTTCCGAGTTTCCAAGGTAGGTACTTACATTTGGTAAGTTTCCTACGGCCGTGGAATAAAATATTGAAATTACCTTACGATATATATATATATATAAATACTTTGGGAACGAGAAGGAGCCAGACGAAAGGAAATTGCCAAACTTCCGAAGACCTGATGCGGAAGAGGGCTGTTAAACATCATCTGGAGAAATGAAGATCAGTAGGTGCTTCGTCAGCTCTATGCAGAAACGACACGGTATAGATGAGTCGCTTGGAGGTGGCACCTTCGCCAATCACGAAGGTGTAGTCAACGAAGATGGCGATATAGCCGTACTCTTCCAGAGGCACTTCCTCAAATCAAGGTATTTTCTTGACGAGATCACAGTAGAGCAGAGCGACGAAATATCACCTACAGGACGATCCAGGGACGAAACGTTATGCTCCTTAGGAATCAAAATGTGTATTCCCGGTGAATATAAGGGATAATAGTAGGTAATGGCAAGAAAAATCATAAATTCTAAGGGAACAAATCATTCGATGAACTGACAAACAAAGAAAAGGGAAAAGCAGCGCAAAATTTCCACCAGGTGTCTCCTCTGCTGCACTAAAAGCCAAAAATCAGCTGAGAGTTAAATTTCCTTCATTTCCTGACACTTTCGGATATATTAAGAGTTTCGAAAGAAATAGAATAATAAATTGTTGAATTATCAAATAGTACGAGTAAAATCAAGACCTTAGAATAAAATAGAAATGTTTCTTGCAGCACTGAAACTTGGATGACAGCTGCATGGATCGAAGACATGGATATATCGTCATCGACTGAAGAGAGGGACTAGAGAGATTAGGCCTTCAATTGCCCACCGATACAGCGCTGCACTCCACGTGACGGGAAATTCTATTTTATTTCACGTTATAGTTTCTTTATGTAAACATTTCAGGATCAACGCCAGCAGGTTTTTATTGATTAGCCTCCGAAGCCCCAGTTCTAACGGTACGTGGAAGGGAAAACTTTTCTGAATGATGACCCCCCGAGGAGCCGCCTCAATTCAAACTTGTGGGTTTCCCTTCTCCGGTGAGCAACAAGTGGATGGGGCGAGAGTGACACGCTTCGGGATGAGGTGGAAGAGAAAAAGAACAGAACATTTATACACTTCCTTCAAGCTCGTTAGACTTTGGATTCCTGAGGGCTCTAGATTTCTCAAGTGTGAAAATTTGCGTTTTTAAGTCATCAACATCTTTAATCAGCTGACTCTAAAATGTGTGAGTGGATGGTTATAAATCCTCTCCATCGTGTCAACAGTGTCGGATTGTACTTGGAACAGTAGATAACGAAAAGGAATGGACAATTGTTACAAATTAGAATAATGAACAAACGGTGTTGCTAATAGTAATATTGTCGAAGAAATCAGAAAAGTTGGTACTTAGCGTGCTATCTACATGTACTTCTTGCAAACGGGTGGCCGCACATATTTACGGCCGCATTGAAGTATATATTGCATCATCATAAGTTATAGTACTTAAGTCATCTTCCCATCAAGTAGGTGGTTTGCATACACTGTATATTGGTTCGAAACTACGTTTGTTCTTTGCACATTAATTACAATATGCTTCAATATACAATGTATATGAATGTATGTAACTACAATATACTTCAATATACAATGTACTTCAGTGCGTTGATTATAGAAAACATCATTCTCAGAGGACCCTCAGCTGATAAGTTATCTTCCGTATTTAATAACATTGATTTCAAGATGTTCCCAATTTCAGCTCTTTAGGTCTACCGGAACTAAATTTAGCCTGTTAGGTCCCTCAGCTGCACATTCCATCTCCATAACTTGAAAATGTATTCTACGTGTTCCAAATCCAAATTTCACCATGTAAGTCGATTCGGAAAGAAATTAGCCGCTCCTCTCAGCTGATTAGTAAGCCTACGTGCCTCGTAATTATTTTCAAGGTGTCCCACAGGAGCTCCATCTTAAATTTAAGCACCGTTAGCTTTAGGGGTCCCACAGGTGATTATCCAAAATTTGTACCTAATTGATGGTTAACGAGTTAAGATGCGTAGAATCCTAAACACAGAACCCTATCTTGTGTACAATCATTAAATAAAAACTATTATACATACAATATCTAAATAAATGTAACTACCTAATATTAAATAGAACATCTACACTTTACTAGTCCACTTTATTTTCAACAAAAGCTAATCAACTTTGAATCAATGAGGTTATCACCTACCTACACTTCACAATTGCATCTATAGGATACAGAAGTTATAATAAGCTTGACTTCGGGAAGTCAGAATTCCATTGGAATCGTACCAGCTGATTCAATAATTTTCACAGTGATCAGGGCGATTTATGTAATGTTATACTGGTTGCGAGTCACTCCCGTGTTGGTTTATTTGTAACACAGAATGTGCCATGGACTAACTAGCCAAAAAAGCTAACAAATTTCATAACAAAATCTGGGACGACAACATGGATACAGATTATATGGAACTAAGGATCGTGTAACCTGGTGTAACCTATGTGATAAACAGCTACTCGTAGTTTACTATATGTTATGGGGTTCTTTCAAATAATGTTGAAATCCCAATAAAACTATAAAATTCCTTCCTATCTGGACTGACTTTTTAAAAGGCTATCGATGATACGGAACTAAGGATCGTGTAACCTGGTGTAACCTATGCGATATTTTGTTATGACGAGGTGATTAAATAAGATTCTGATTTAGTGGGAGGAAAGTAGCGAAATTCTGATTTAGTGGAAGGAAGTTAACCAATCTTCAACCGAAGATTGAAGACGGGTTTATGTGAAACGCGTGAGCTAAAACACATTCTGTGTTTCAATAATTTCGTCCGAAGTATGTAAATAGAGGTAACCGGGGGTCCAGGGGGCATGTTTTTTTCTTGTCGAGCCCTTAGAGAAAGCAAACGGGTAAACGTACAGCGACCGTGGTGGTTTCTTTCGATTCTTTGGGCGGATCGGATTTCTATAAATGAAATTCAACAGAAAAGTTAAACCATTGAAAAAAATTAAATAAAACAAAAATGTTAATAACTAATTTTTGTTTAAATTCTGACAGCTCCAATTCTAAGCCATAATGATCTAAATTAAAAATGATATAACTAAATACGAGTATTATCACAAAAATGATTTCATCTGGTCTCACACTCGTCACTCTCTTCTACTAACGCAAGTTTCATAACCATATTTTATGGTACCTATCCGTGTACGTTTGTTCGTATTTTAATTCCTTTTCAGCCAAGAAACGTGAGGTTTCTGACCGGATTCTACCACAAATCATTCTTTCCTACCACATCCTCCCCTAGCTTTGAAATATTGGGTGGCGCAGCGGTACGTAGCATTTCCATTGTATTAAAGCTTATAACTTTCCCAACGCTCCGAAGAACTAAGGAGACGTTATGTTATCGACCGCAGGCTCCTTGGGGAGCGGCACACCACAAATTCGGGTTCCTAACGGCCTCCCTTAAACTCTAACTTCATTTATTGCGGTTGAGGGGGCACCCTTTGCCATTGAAAGATAATTTGGTTTATTTTTTCAATAACAAATCTTTGTAATCGACCAAGAAAAAAAGTTAACCCCCCTCAAATTTTGTTGGTTTACGTTTCAAGATGCGTAAAATCCGTGAATCGAATAAAAAACGCTGCGAATAATTACACAAAAGTTTATTATTTCCGAATTATATAGGTAGCCTTCTACACATCATCACGCATCATTGGTCTGCAATTATTATTAATACCCGTATATAAGAAATGATCAAAACTTGATGCATCCAAAAGAGATCACAAGTTTACAGCTCCTGGGAAAAAATCAGGTCGAATAAAAGAGAAATTAGCCTCAGAATCCCTCAGCTGATCAGTGTACCTCCGTACCTCCTGATTGTTTTGCTCCACCTAAATTGTAGCACCGTGAGTAGACTGGGAAAAAATTAGCCTTAGAGGTTCGAAGCTGATCAGGGTCCCTCCATACATTATAACTGTATTCTAGATGCCCGAAAGCCACTATATATATATATATATATATATATATATATATATATATATATATATATATATATATATATTTCATATATATATATATATATATATATATATATATATATATTTCATATATATATATATATATATATATATATATATATATATATATATATATATATATGAAAAAACATTAAACTCTAGGATTTATCTCAGAATTCCTCAAAACGGATTTTGATGAAGAAAATGTTAAGAAACTACGATTTAAAAAAGTTTTTGAAGCCATTCAATGTGAATAGCTTCACTTTCTATGAAAATTCGAGTACAATTAAAATTTACACTACCACCATGGTAAACATAAGTGAGAAAGCTATAGGGTGGATCAGTGACGGATTAATAGAATTTCGTGGGTAGGGGCGGTAGTCCTGTACAGGGAGGACCCCCCCCCCCCCCCCCCCCCCCCCCGAGAAATTTTTTTGAAAAAAGTCCTTGAAAAACTAGCAGTTCTAGAGGTTATAGACCCACAATTTATATAAAACATGTAAAAATCAACATAAAAAAAAACATAATTTTTATTTGCACAAATTTTAGCTTGGTTACCAAACATCCATGTACCTACACACAAAAAATAAATAAATAAAATGATTATAGGTAAGTAATTTTTTGGCAAAATTATATCGGAAAGGCAGGGAATGAAACATAAAACGCTGGAAACTTCAGTCCTCGTGATGTAACATTATTTATAAATTATACATTTTTTTATATTGTAAACAGGATTAAATAATAATTAACTCTGTATTTTTTAAATTTACTTTAGAAGTAAACAACCATTTAATAAAAATTCACGATTAAATTAAATTAACGAAGTAGATTTTTGATTAAAGATGAAAATACAAATAAATTTTTACCTTGTTAAACTTTTTTTTTTCTGTTACTGGTAAATGTGAAACAGTGAATAATTCACTTCAATCGAAAAACACTGGTTGCAATCAGTTAAGAAAACACGATTTTCGATTCTTTCGAAGAAGAAGGTTGATTATGTATTATGGCTATTGATTATGTATTGTTACCGTTACCAAAAGCGGTAAACGAGCGACAAATCCTACCGTAACTTGTTAAATAAACTGATGAACACAAACTTATCCCCTTTAATTAAAACTGTATTCCTTGCCTGCTGCCTAATGTTTTTTAAAGAAGAAAGATGAGAGTTTACCGACAAAAATTCTGACACTACCCACTTAAATCTCCGATTGATACCCAGTGGCACCTACGCAGTTTGTTGGCCTACTTAAATTCAAACGAACAAATTAGTAAAAACTTAGTTCAAATGCTCAACTTATTTATAAAATGCTGAAATTAATGTTTTGCTAATACACGGAATTATTTTTTGCAGAAGAACTGATGTGTCAATCATAGGGTGTCAATCACAGGTGCAACCAAAAATTTGGATGTCAAATACTGGGTCAAAAAATGTATTTCGAAAATGCGAATTTATGATGTATTGTGGCTTGAATTAGTGATTTCTTCAGTACTGAGCAGTTTGCAAACATCCTGATGCAGCAATTGATGTAAGATTCAAGACCGAACAAACGAAAAAACATAACTAATTGCTTGCAAAAGTCAAAATTTCTTTTAAGGTGTCAAAAATTGGCCCCCTCCACTCTACTGTTTACGCAACTTTGCACACTTTTTTTTTTTGCTGTCGAACGGAAAAACCAGAATGTTAGTATACGAGCTTGTCTAGAGATAACCCTTTAATTCGAACAAAAACAGCGCACTTCTTTCTCCGAGGGGCTTTTAGAGTGGTTTAAACGAGCCCGAAATTGAAGCCGAGGGTGATCCGGGAGAATGAGGCTCCTCCGGGGGTGAGGGGGAGGGGGAAGGGGGCTCTGGGGTCCTCAATTTGCATGAATTAGCCCTACTTCCCTATACTAGCGGTTACTCCTTGGGCATCCAGTTTAATGGAATCCTGAAGGGTGACTGGAACCCATTTTAATTGACGTTGTTAAATTTCAACGAAAACCTAATTTTCAGTTGATATTTTAATTCGGTTACAGGATTGAGACACTTTTGCCCATCTTGAGTAGTTCAGTAAAATATTAAAAACCGAATTTCATGTTGTTTTTGAAATTTAATTGTAATAGAGAGTAATATGGTCAGGTCATGTGTCCATGACCTCAATTAAAAAGTTTGGGATCCTTACGCATTCGATCGGACTATAAATAAACAATAATTAAATAATATGTAACAGATGGCTGTTTAATAAAATATATCAATAAATCTATTGGACTTTATTCCCATAACGATAAATCTTGATAATTTATTTTCAATACTGAACCTTTTGCCTTTTATCTACGACGATTATATCATCAGATATAATTCCAATTGAATTCGAACTTCTCGAAATCGAGGTTTTTATAACCCTAGTCACCTCTAGATGGACTAGTGATGTGTGGGTAGGTGATTTATTTAATCTCATCAATTTTTGGTTGGTAGGTAATGTATGTGCGTAAATGTCGTGATGTTTAGATCAGGGTGACTAGTCTTGGTTCCTTTTTGGAGGCCACTATACCTTGAAATGCTATGTTTTTGAAATGCACCCCCCCCCCCCCCCCTCCCATGCTATCCTTATAGCTCACAGTTCCCTCCAGGATATTTCGTATACCAATGACTGCTGCTTCTCCAGTTTTTCCTCCTCCTTCAACTTTACAGGAGCTGCTGTCTCAGGATTGGCCATCATTCTTTTTTACCAAGCTGTCTTTCGTATCTTGGGCTCTAATTTTTCTTGGCGACTGATTTTTTTTCTTTCTGCGGGCCAAAGTTATTGTCGTTCTATTTAAAATGAATTTACGTTAGAACACTTTGGGTAAAGTAGACACCTCGATTCTTATTCAAGAAAAATAGGTGAACATATTCTCAAAAGAAACTTGATTTGGCCTTCCAGTTGTCTAGGACAGATACCTATGTACCTAAATCTTTTCACTAGGGCTGGGATCCGAGCATATTTGCATATTTTTTCCTGAATAGCACACACTGAAAGAATCCATTTGGTGGTATTTTCACATTTCTGGGACCAACATAATTTAAATTTATCGATCATATAAGTTCATAAAACCGCCGTTTTCAGAATAGAAGCATATAAATGCATATTCTTGTGGTTTTCGTCTGAATAGTATATTTTTCTTTTCGAATTCCCCTCTCGAATTCTGGCCCTAGCCATCCATAAGGTTCGAAAAAAGGAATAATAATTATTAAAAATTGTATCTGGTGAGAGTAATTGAACCGGAGGTTGTTAACCTTTAGTGAGGTCATTCACACACCCTAAGCTTCTGCCGGATTAGAGTGCGACTCGTCAGATAAGCTCTCAAAGCCCCAAGCATCCTTTCACTTTGAAAGGGGGTTGTAAGGTATTTTAGCG
The DNA here is from genome assembly GCA_030762985.1 of Adelphocoris suturalis. NCBI lineage: Eukaryota > Metazoa > Arthropoda > Insecta > Hemiptera > Miridae > Adelphocoris > Adelphocoris suturalis. The sequence continues at coordinate 43,201,807 of CM061049.1, forward strand.
GTGTGCCTATTTTGGGAACCACTTTGTTTAGGTGGCTTTTCCCAAGGAGTGGTGGAAGATGGCTCGAAATCCTGGTTAGAGTGAGAGAAAACTAGGACTTGGAGAAGACGCTGCTTGGTGATTCTGCAACGTCAGAGGATTTTCTGAATTACTCCACACAAGAAGCAGCATCACTGAAGTATTTAGGTATCTCTCGTGTCAGTTGACGTCGAAAGATCCTTCTCGTCATTGAAACGTTTTTTAACTGATTTAAGAAAATCATTTACGACTGCGAAAATAGAAAAAATTCTTGTTGTATGGACCAATTTAGATCTACTTCATTGACACGCGTAATTCTATGATCATCTTGTAAATTAACTTTTAAACTGTATCTTTTATAAGAAAACTTCTGATATATAATGCTTAAAAATTGTGTGCGAGTACATTGCAGTGTATCACATACAATTATGGAATAAAGCTCTAATATAAAGATTAGTTATTTGTTTTTCGTTTCACTTTCTTTTCAACAGTTTTTAACGGTGTTTTTCGAGCATATTCTGCATATTTAACCGCATCTAATGGATTTTTCGAACTTACCATTGAGCATAAAACACATGGTTTTCGAACATATCGATCCCAGCCCTACTCATCACATATACAAATCATCGAAGGTAGGTATTTTAATCTATTACACTACCGACATTTAGAGATTGGGCCGGGTCACATTTTAGTAAATCAACAGAAAGCATATTCATGAAAAATAATTAACAAACAGATAAATGTGGTGGTCAGTCCCTGACGACCCCGATCAGTCCCAGCCATATCCCGAAGAAGGATTGGTGGCAGGGTATGATGAGGCTGGGACTGATGAAACAATACGTTTTGATTTATTTAATTTGCCTAGTAATCTCTCTGGGAATATTGAAAATATCTTTTTGAACCTTGTCCTGGAACTATTTCGAAAATTAAAACCACAATGTAAAAAGTTGAAAACTCGCCTAGAAGATGTGAGGCAGGGACTGGCGGTCATGGTTGTCCACTTGTGAGCACCTTTACTCCTCTCATCACCGTCTAAAGATACACTGTACACTTGAAGTAAACTTTCCAATCAAAGTTTGAACATGGCGAGGAAGGGTGGTGGAATAGTGCTAGTTGGGGCGCAAATCCATCCCTAAGGGCTAACTGTCCCAAAATATACAGTTTCCATTTGTGGCAGGGACTGAGCAAAATCCTCTGGAATGCATGTTTTCTTTACTAATGCTTACAGATATTGTTTTCTAAAATATTCAGTCACAGAAACAGAAAATTAGAACAATAAGGATTGGAATGAGCTCGACAAATTTATGAAAAATGAACAATTGATCATTGTTGGCTGACTGTAATTGGCAAGGACGGTTCTGGATACATGACAGGGACTGATATTTTGATGTTTAATTAATTTTTTCGTAATTAAAAACTTATTTAACCACTATGGGAAGGTATGGGCTGGAAAGAGCTCGTCGATTACTGTAGGAAACAGTACTTGGTACAGTCCGAAAAAATTCTGATGTATCTGAAATCTACGAGATGCTGAATCCAATGTTTTTGTGAGAATGGCCCTTTAGCAATAGGTCCCGATGAAAGCTAATTCCAGGCTAAAATCGATTTTAACGTGCACGTTTTTGGGCTCTTTAGTAAATTTCCAACATTTTTGTGAAACGAGACAACCAATCAACAACTTCCCCTAGTTTCGGTTCATTCATCCATTCATTCATATTGAATCCAATAACAACCACTCCCAATAATGGTTTACTACTCGTAATATTGAATGTGGTAACAAGGTAACCGCTGTGTAAGTTTTATGTTAATCACAGTTACAAGAATGTCATCCACCGAAGTCTAAAAACATTCATGCTTCAATGTTTTTCCGTGATAGCGGGAAAATTCGCCTCTTCCTGATGATTTAGATATAATTCACCTGTATATTTTATTGAAATGGACATGTCTGCTCTGGGGGGTCAACCAGAAATTTCCGTCACGCAAAATTGAGTTTATTGTAACGTTTATTCCTTACGATGCAAAATTGATGTCACGATTCCAGTGTTTTTCTCGTACAACCCAGCCGTTGCCAGGGGAATGGAACTTCCGCAGTTTTCATCGCACAGAAATCGTTCGCCACTCGTTAGAAAGCGCTTGATTTATGTGATAAATGTTCACATCTCAAGCTAGAAATTTCCCCCTCCTTACGTACCTGACTACATTCCTATACTAAGTTGATTGGACTATAAAAAATTTTAATAAGCCGGTTTCAATATTCTTAACGTAAAGCAATAGCATCATTTACTCCACTCCATAGGAAACATTTTCATCCCCTGACAACAGTCGACTGTTAACAACAACTCATTGCGTCTGTATTGGAGAAATAACTTTAATTTATAGTATGCTTTTTGTGCCTCCAAGAATGATAAAATAAATTCTTTATCCTACATTTCGTCACCTACAGTCCAAAGTTAAAGGATTTGTTTACAACTCTCGAGGACGACCGTTATGAAATCCCCAATCGAAGACATATCCATGTAACATGGTATCTGCTTGTAAAGCATTATTATACTGTTCCTACATATTTGATACAGGTATAACTTTTAGATTGAAGCGTTGTAGGCGTATTAATTAGTTTCAATTTTCCCTTTCGGTGGTTGCCTATGTCTACGTAGCAGTACGAAGTTAATTTACGCCATATACAGTCATTTAAGGTAAATTATCGAGTTAATAGCTCTGGTCATAGGCTTTGTTTAATCATTATCTATAGACCAGTGTGTGCTGAAATGTTCTGTGTCGAAAAGCCATCTAATAGATTGAGAAATAATACACATTTGTTTGCCGCTAATGACTCCTCTTGTTAAAATGTTGCTTAAATTATAAAAATAAAATTAATTTTACGATGAAAATTAGACGTTTTTGGAATGATTACCTACTAATCTAAATGGAAAGTGATTACAAGACAAACATGATTGACACAGATGCAGAAATCCAATTAATATAATTCAACGCCCATCGGAAAATAACTTTCCTCGAATTCCTTTCAACAACCCAACTTTATAATCCATCGCAATGGAATCATTCAAGCGATCTCCGGTAAGCTCTTCACACCCTAAATTACCGTCAACTGCACATTGTTACTAAAGCCTTTGTGGCAGTAAAAACGTTTTCCATGTTCTTCTCTGTCGGAGTTTCCGACGGGTTTTCAACTGGGAGCGCTGCAGATTACTCGATTGGAGTTGAGATCGCTGCTGTGGAGGATTTCGCTGTAGTTTTGAGCGAACAGTAGGTATGTAAACAGAGAGAGATGGGAATTTTAATCTACTCTGGGGCTTATTGCAAGGCCACCGAGTATTTACATGAAATTCGCTGTAATAATTTCGAATGTTTATTTATTCACTGGATGTGCCTGATAAGTTGCGCAATTCATGAAGTGCAAGTTTTTCAAGTGATTACTAGTTTTACTTAGATTCCAAATCTGTATGCCTCCGTGCGAGCCATAGATATCTTGCCTTTGAAAAAATAACAATTCGCCAAAGTAAAGACATAAATAGTCCGATCGGCCAAACGTTGAGGATGCGTCTCACTCCCAACTGCAGTAAACGAAAGAAATTATTTTGTAACGAATCGATAAATCAATTTTATTGAAAAGGAAATGTGACTCGGGTTTATCGGCATAGTATCAACGCTTCACGCTGATACATTGAGACATGAATATGCCTTTTTGCACAGAGTAGGTGGCACAAAACGCCATGTCTATTTCTCGATCCGTTTTGCTATCGATTTATGCCGACGTTTTACGCTGACTGCACGGCCATAAAAACAAAGAAATCATGTCAAACATAGTAACGATTTTGAGGACAAGATTGGTAAATTCATTCGTCTCTTAATGTCCAAGAGATCCTATCTTTCAACTTCCAAGGGTGAAGAACTCAGCAGATTAGGAAAGAGCTCATCATTTCAACCGTCTCTTGATGTTCCAGAGAGTCTACTTATTAAATTTCAACTTCCTTGTGTGAACAGGAGAGAATTTAGCTTCATCAGCTGATCAGGGAAGACCTCATCATTTTAATCGACTCTTAATATCCCAAAGAGTCGCCCTATCAAATGTCAACTTCCTAGGGTGAGCAGGAGATAGTTTAGCTCACTCAGCTAAACAGGAAAGAACCTACCATTCTAATCGTCTCTTAATGACCCGGAGAGTTCCCCTATCAAATTTCGATTTCCTGGAGTGAACCACAGAGAATTTAGCTTACTCAGCTCACGGAAAACATACTGTGTCGAAATATTGTGTGACAGCCTTGAAAACGTAGGCCAGCCATAAAACATAGTTTTGCATAAAAACAACATAAAACTAACTTTGTTAACTATTCTCGTACTTGATAACCAAAATCAGTCCAAACGAATGATTTAAATATGCAAAACGATAATCATTGTTACCTAAACACGTGTTTTCTCTTAGTGTAATATTCAGCCTTTTCGCATTTGGCGTTGTATATGATGTCTAATATTGTTTGTTATATAATTTGTTTATATGATTACAGGTATATATCCTAATTTATTTGTTCATAGTTTTTGGGTCGAATCGCTTTGATTTTTTATGCTCTACATTTTTGCTACGTATAAAATTTTTCGTAGGATGTACGGTACAGGCATTATTGGATAAAACCTTTAAAAAGGGCAAATTGAGCCATCTTTATGAGGCCGCCGTTTTCTATTCCACCGATTTCGAGATGGCAGATAAAGATTTTTTC
>CM061049.1:43211557-43556557 GCA_030762985.1 Adelphocoris suturalis
ACAAATGTAAACAACCCCGGACTCAATATCTGCATCAGAAGCTGAGATCCAGAGAATAATCTTTGATGAGGTTGAAAAAAATGTGATAAAACAACAAAATACAATATTATTTTTCCTGATCTCATTTCGCTGAACGAGTACCTAGTCAAAATGCCTTGAGATCATTGCTCGAAGATGTAAGAAAAACAACGCTAGGATCGCTTATAAAGAGAAACAACAAGGTGGCCACCATAGGGCCTATGGCGCAAAATTTCAAAAAATGCTTAGTGATCAACTTTACCCAGACGGATCAACTTTACCCGGTTTTACGGTACTCACTATAATAATAAGTAGCTGATTAAAATATTTACTATAGTCAATTAAGCGTAGCAGCAGCGGAGAGGAGACTGCAGCAACATACCGAGTCGAGCATACTGAGCACGAAACGCACATAAATTGGCCAAAAGAGCATTTACCATCGTATTGAGATTTTTTACCCCAGTTTGCTGCCGGCCACACCACCAGTGCGCGCCAAATTAATGCATATTTTAGCTCCCGACCATGGATTTTTTGTTCTTTTTTTTACTAACTAAAAAGCAGGCATCAAGTAATTTCACTGTGTGTGTACGTTTCCAAGCAAAAAAGCTTCAGTGTAGGCCGGTTCGGAGCTTAAACTCAACCATATCTCAGTTATTTTCGTGCGTTTTTATGCGAAAAAACAGCTCCAAGATGATGACGTCAACTTTAATGAACGTTCGAATGTAAGTATACAGGTTTACCCTACTGATATTAAAGGTATAGAGGTATCAACAGACTTAAAACATATCTTTTCCCAATCAAGTTACTCGTAGTACTTTTCCCAACTAAGTTAGTACTTCTTCCAACCGAATTCATACTTTTCCCACTCAAATTAATACTTTTTCCAAACAAATTAATACTTTACCCTTTTTTAAATTTGGTTCTAAGCTATAATAATCAGAATCGAAACTTCCGGGGTTATTTAAATGTTTTTCGAATTTGTTGATTTTCGAGGTTGACCGAAATAGGAAATATCAAATGGTATGACTCACACATACATGCATAGTATAATGATGTGGATTAAAGGGTCCTGACTGCGAGCGCGCGCACACACACACAGATCTGTAGCATTATTTAGTTACCACGTACATATCCTAAGTTAGACAATGAAGGGAACAGAAATTAACATCAAATTAAAATAGTGAAGTTGAGAAATCGGTAAAGGGAAAATCAGAAGTAAAAACGCTTGCATACGAGTCTGCAACACATTGGGACATTTTAAGTCTTTAGTTCCCACCGCCCCCCCCCCCCCCCCCCCCCCCCCCCAATTTCAACAAATAATTTTGGCGAATAATGTTCAAAACAACAATTTTCATTACAATTTAACAGTTTCAATGATTTCAATAAACTCATGTAATAAAGCAATTATCTCTACCCGCGGCTTCATTTTGGCGTTTTCTCGAAGTGATTTCTAATGTGGAAACTAATAAGAACGAAACGATCGGCATTGTTTACTACATCTATTAATAACATCAATAAATATAAAATGGCGACATAAATACCAAGGACGAGTACTAAAGAAATTCGTGATAAATCGAGAGCTTTCCAACGAATGGTGAACGATTTTTGTCCGTTGAAAACTTAACAAGTATCATTTCCCTAGAAACGGCTTGGTTGTTCGTGAAAATCATTAGAAATCAACTGTAACGATTTTTTTATAACGTAACGCTTTTCGAGTCCATGTGCCAAAGTGGAGAGTTTTTATATTTCCCGTTTTGGTATTTCTCATAAACACGAAAACAAGCTGTTAGAGCGAGCACGTTGATTGCTAATATTTCCGCATTGATTTTTCGTAGCGTTTTTTGTAGGGCCGAAAGAAAGAGAACTCTTATAGAGACGTTAACGTGGCTCTTGTATTGAATCACTACTCAAAACTAACAGTAGACAATTTCCAAAATATGACATGAAATAACCACTTACCTCTACATCATGCAAAAAAGATTCTGACGTGAACAACACAAATCTTTAAAACGTGTAATATGAATCTTGAAACGAAATCTTGATAATGAAAAAGCTGAAATCGTCGATAAAACATCGAAAGCAAGATACAAAACGCCGCAAATGACCTTTATGGTTGAGGTGAGGGGAAAAACACGAAAGAAGGACAAATACCTACAAAGGTTAAACCAACAACAAAAGACAGTACTGGGAAAAGTAGGCGATTTTTTTTGGGTGTCAGTGTGTAACTATCATGCCAACTGCATGATAGTTGCTAAGTTAATCTAGAGTGTTATCCTTGAGAAAGGTTACGTTGTCGTCCCGTAATTACGATTCCGAAAAAGCTGAGCACGAGAAAAGCTGACGTCCCGAAAAGCGTTTCCACGTAACGAAAACCTCTTCTCGTTTCGGAACGACTCTCTTGTAAAGACGTAAAGTGTAAAAAAAAAGTAATGTCATGTGGGGTGACTTGGTACAACTTCGAACTTCAACAAGTTGTACATATGTCAAAAATCAATGATGAAGTGGTAACTTTTGTTTTGAAACATGTTACGCTACTTCTTCTACAGAACCCACCTTTTGAAATTGTTTTATTTGCATCCTTTGTATTTTTAATTTTTTTGAAAGTGCTAATTTCCAAGTCACCCCGTGGGTGGGGTGACTTGGAAACCCCATTCCAAACGCCTCAGTTTTCATTTGTACATACTCCAGGGGCGTCTTGGAACTCTGTTATGATTTTTTCAAAAAGGTTGTAACAGAAATTCCATTAAAAAAAAGTATTTTAATATTAAATCACAAAAACCATCAATTATCACAGAAATTGGATAAATAAATTCAGACTTCTTCAAATTCACGTATTTTAACACCTTTCACATTCAAATATTGCTGCACAACCCCTCTGACGTGCATAGATGTTAACGGAAAACCCCACTCACATGCGATATCCAAATTTTTGCATATGTAATTCTCTTCTTTCATTGATAAAATACATTGGCCCCCATGTTTTTTGGGGTTCAAATTACGCACTTTGCGTGATAATGTGGATAAAACTATCCCATACAATATACTTGCATGTCTTAGCTTCATGTTCTTGTTTTTTATATCACAAATTGCCTTTTGAAGTGCTGCTTGGTCATATTCCGTATTCTCCCCCCCCCCCCCCCCCCCCCCCCCCCACACTTTCTTTTTGTATGTCCTCATAATGCCTGAAAACATTTTTTTTAAACCAATTAGTAACCTACTACTACACAAAATGCACTATTTGGCTGAAAAATAATGAATGAGAATGTTGGGGTAACTTGGATCGGGGTTTCCAAGTCACCCCGACATATGATGTTTTTTGTTTACAAAATTATGAAAAAACAACCATGCACGAACGGGGGGTGATGGCTTCGGCTTTTGAAAGTATGTATCCACAGTAATCTGCTCTGATAGTCTCGTCACCCGGACTGACGTTTAGTAACAAACGAACCTACGTTTGTTGTACTTCAAAAGTGCGGATATTATGATACAACATTCATAATTTAAAAAATCCTAGAAATACTTACTTTTATGAGCCCAACTTCATGCCACAAAATAGCCAAGAAACAGACAAAGAGAACCCGACCTCAAACAGCTGATAAATATTTATTCAGGACTGCCAACACACCAACAAAAAAATTTCGCCCAACTGATCCAAGTCACCCCACTTGACGGTACCTAACACTTTTTGGTAACGGCAACACTTTTCGATTCTATGTGCCAAAGTAAAGACATCAAATGTCAAAAAGAGGGCCGTCATATCCCTACTTTTGAACATTTGGATTCGGGGCGTTTCCAATAAGGAAGTAGAAAACACGTGAATGAATAAGAATTTGTATATTGAGAACATTTTAACGTCAAAAGCGAAGGGCCCCCAGGCATGACACCAGCGCACGGCACTCACCTGCAGGACCGGGGCGTGTCTGCCTTCAACGCTTTCCTTTGAACCGCAGTTTTCTGGTCTGTGCTGTCTACCTCTCGGGGCACCAACAGCGTTCTCTCCAACCCCGTCGGGATTCAAACGAAATAAACTTCAAAGAAACGGCTCGGCAGCCCCGCTGGGATTTCCAACTATCTTTTGAAGTTTTTTTTTCTCCCGTCCCTCGTCACCTAATATGACCGCATGACTTCAAAAGAGCCGCCCTCAAGCTTCATTAAAATTCGAGTCCTTGATCTTCTTCACGATATTAATCCATCTCATACAGTTTTGTATGAATATTTAATAGTAATTGTAACTCTTATTACTATGAACAACTTGACATTAACATTAAACTACCAGTAGGTATAACGTGAAATCATAAATTTACCGTTATTGTGATTCCAAATAATTTTTAAAAAAATAGTCTGCCAAGTTGGGTGTGGCACATAGCTTCCTCGTTTACCTATCGTTTTCTTCCAACTATCAAAAGTTTAAGCGAACTCGAACGATTAGAGAGTGAAAATGGAACATGATGGAATTTACGCTTGAGCATGCGTAGAATGAAATATCGATTTGGAATCAATGAAACTGATAGGGGGCCATCTACAACCCAACACGCGCATTCTCTGACAATTTAATCGGAATCGGATGACGTATTGGAAAGTAAGGTTGTTACTAGGATTTCACATTGGCGCATGCGCAGTAGTTATTAATGATACAATCATGTTGAAATTGATATGGGATGATCAAATCGTCATCCCCCAACTCTCATCCGAATTTGAGCGAGATCGGATGACTAGGGCGTGAAAAAATGGAGCATAATGGAATTTACGTTTGCGCATGCGCAGAGTGTAGTACTGATTTCACAACAATGAAACTGATAGGGGACCGTCTACACCCTAGCCCGCACATTCCCTAACAATTTCATTTAGATATAATAAAAACTGTGGAAAATAAGCTTGGTATGAGGATTTCATGTTGGCGAAACGGAAGTTAGTGAAAAACGTTGTCTATTTCCACGAAAAATAAAGAGTTACAATGTTAAATCGATTTCGACGGTTAGGCCATCATCAGTAACAAACAATAACTTTATTATGTGGAGTTATTGTTTGTTAATGATGATGGCCTAACCGTCGAAATCGATTTAACAGTGTAACTCTTTATTTTTCGTGGAAATAGACAACGTTTTTCACTAACTTCAGTTTTTTAATGGGTTTCCACAACTTCGTCGCGAGTGATTTAGTTCGTATCATGTTGGCGCATGCGCAGCAGTTTTAATGACACAATCATGTTGAAATTTATATAAGATGATCAAACGACGATTTGTCATTCAAATTTGAGCTAGATCAAACGACTATATCTTTTGTAGCATTTAAGTTTGCGCATGCGCAGAGTGAGGTACTGAGTGAAAATTTCATCCAAATCGGATGAAAACTGTGGAAAATAAGCTTGTTACAAGGATTTGCGGACACACGACAGACAGACACACACACACACTTTTTTTTTTTTTTTTTTTTTTTTTTTTTTTTTTTTTTTTTTTTTTTTTTTTTTTTTTTTTTTTTTTTTTTTTTACAAAACTCCCCTCAAAGGCGGAGGGGGCACACCATTAAATTGAAAAATAAACTAATAAAATAAAAAAAGTGGGGAGGACGCCCAGGTTTACCCGACGCCGGCTCTAGGGATAAGGGAAGTTGCAGGACGAGGAGGAAGAATGGGATGAAAGGAAGTGCCCCTATAGAATGACCACCAATTGAGGAAAGAGCCCCGAAGGACGCGGGTGGTGATACCACGGAGCACTCCTGCCGAGATGCCCAACTCGAGAAGCTCCGTGGCACTTTTCCCGCACCACACCCCACGCCATGAGACGGTCGCGGCCATGACCTTGATGTTATTAGGCGCCACTTCTTTTAGCTCAGATATCGCTTGTCGCAGATCACTTCTATCATATTTACTTTTCTTAGCCCGCCAGGTCTGCTCCATGTCCACGCTGCCACTGACAACCTGGATATCCAGGATTATGGCAGACCCATCGGGCTTGATCGCAACGATATCTGGCTTCTTGCCCCGGTCACTCGGTATGTGGTATAGTCTCTCCCTTTCGACATCCCAACCGCTAGATGACAAAGCACCTGCTATCTGCTTGGCAACCGCATCGTGACGTAAAATGCGGCCACCGTGAGTACGAGGACACTGCTGCACTACATGATAAAGATTCTCATTTTTACCCCGACAGGCACGGCAAAGGGTGTCTACTGTCCCGCGACTACTCCTCGAACACCTCACCGAGGTGGCTAACGTAGCCACCCGGACGGCGTGAAAATGACGATAGTCGCGGGCCCCAATGCCCTCTGAAGCCCATTCCACCCACTGGGTAGAAATGGGGGATTCAGAGCACTGTCGGAGTTCTTTACCATCTACTGACTCATGCAGTGCAGCAGCGAACTCAGCAGATGAGCTGGGTTTTGGAGCAGTTGGTGTTGCTCGATCGCACCACAACAACTGCTGCCGGACAAAGTCCAGGTCAGCAGCAGTGCGGGCGACCTCCCAGCTCGAGCCCCTAAGGGCAAGCAGGCGCTGGCGGCGTAAAGATGGGATGCTGGCAGAAAGAGAGACAATACCGAGCCCACCGGCCTTGACCGGTGCGTGGATGTAAGCACTTGGGACACCAGGTGGAAAGCCTAGCCAAGAGCGCACAGCAGAGCGAACTTCACGATCTAACTCAAGCAGCCTCCCCGCAGTAAGCCTGCCAAAGACTAACCCATAGGTTAGCTTTGGCAGTAAGTACGTGCGAAGGAGGCGCAGCTTCTGCTGTGGCTTCAATGGAGCCTTGGTGACACGAGCTAATGCTCCACCAAGGTCCACACGGCTTGCGGCTATAGTGGCCACACCCATGAAGTCGACCCCAAGGTACCGCCAGACCTCCAACACGGATCGGGCAGGGATGGAAGTTTGTCCTAGGACAAAACACTCCTCATCCACTACCTTCACCTTATGCTGGCGACCCGACGGGACCAAGGAGACCGACCCACACTTAGCTGGGTTGACCACCAAACCACACCTGGCTAGCTGCTCAGCAAATGCATTGAGGGAGATCTGCAAGCCCTCACGGGTTTCTGCGAGCAGGATGACATCATCAGCAAAAGCTAATGCACCTACTCGCACCCCAGGGGCGAGATCGAACCCTATTTCAGCTGGCAGCTTACCCAAGGCCGTATCCACGACCAGGTTGAAGAGGAGTGGCGACAGAGGATCCCCCTGGCGTACCCCGCGCCCAATAACAACATCCCCTGACATCTCCCCAGGGGGTCTTCCAGATAGTAGCAACAGGTTGAGGATGAGCAGCCTAACATTCTTTGGAGCTTTATTCCAGCGTCGGGCGGAAATACCATCGGGTCCAGCAGAAGTGGAGTTTTTGACACGGCACTTATGTGCCTCGTCATGAAGCACCGGTGTGCACATGATGCTGCGTAAGGAGTCCCTGACGGGAAGATCCTCTGCACATAGGCCACGATCTTGCCCTCCAAGCCATTTGGCCTCTCAACAGCCCGCCTCGCCAGACAGGTAGGCACTCTCATAACCAACAATATTGCCTACCTGCTCCCCGAGCCTCAATACTTCAGTCTTCAAGTCTGAAAGAAGACCGGAGGTCACGGGGGAGGATTGCTGAATGGCGGGCTGTTGTCCCACGTCTGCCGGAGATGCGGGAGAGACCCCACTGCTATTTGCCAGGATTGCATCCTGGACAAGCTGCTTGTAGTGGGGCCTCAGGCGGAGAGATTGAATGGCAGATAGCGTGCGCATGGGAAAACGTTGCTGCAAATAAACATTGATTCGACGTACCCCATTGCGCACAGCCTCTGCCTCCTCTGCTGCCATTCGCCGCAAATCCTCAGAAGCATACCTTGGCCGGTCTCGCTCTATACTAATTGCTGCGTTGGCCTCCACAGGATGCTTCTGCCAGACGTGGGCCCCAAGGCCACGCCTGGAGTTAAAGGCTCTTTCACAATGGGCACATTGGTGGGCATTAATCGGGGCTGTGGAAGAGGAGGAGGGATAGGATGATGATGAAGATGATGAGGGAGAGGATGGCCGACGCCCCTGCCTGGAGCGCCCCCGAGCGCCTCCCCTAAGACCCCGTGTGCCAATGGGCATGCGGGGGTTATGAGGCTCGGCATAGTTAGAATCCATAACGGGGAGACACATTTAAAAGGGACAGGAGACTCGTTGACACGAGCCTCCCCCCTAATCGCCAGCGGGTCAACCCTCTGTTCACCCAGAGGGTGCCCGGGTTGCGCGACGGGGACGCATGACCATGACAGGGATATGAAGGAGCTCCGTAGAGATAAAATCACCAACAACCCTACAGTAAAGACAGAAAGACACGGAACCAAAGTTGTTCAGAATGGTCTAAAACGTAAAATACGAGTGGAAATTTTAATTTTGGAGATCAAAAATTTAGTTTCTCCCGAAAGTGATAACAATGCTTCCGCTCCCTTTCGGTAGACTCGGAAGCGAAAATGAATTAATTATTACGTAATAATAATATCTAAATATGTATGTGTGTAGAAATGTGTGAATCTGTGTTGTGTGAGCACCGAAACCTATAAGTTCTGGTACCCACATCCATTTAAAGATATAATAGAGAGATATGAGAGACCCAACTTTCCACCTAGTTCTCTCTTTCTACTTTCCCGTGACAAATATGTGTGTATTATTATGCATCACTAGCTGTGATCATTAAATTTTTGTTCTAGCGAACGACTATTGGGACTATTGACAAACGAAGCCTCGATTCTTATTGTATATCGTGGTGTCTTGCCAGCTGAAGAAGGCCACTTTACGACCGGTGCATTGCTTTATGACTACACATTCTTCAATTGCTTCTATCTAATGAGACTAGTGTCAGTAATGAGTAATGATGTAGGTACTAAGATTCACACAGGTACATTCAGTTTGAGGCAAGCTAGTTGCCCAATTCACTTTAAACCACAAAGACATCCCACCTTATTATTTCAAAATTGTTAACTGCTAGTTCTTTGCAATAGTGTTGTAAAAAGGTGTACCTATTATGATGAGAATTTATTGATTGGATGTGATCATATCAAAGTTAATAGTTTGATAATAAAAAAAGCTTCTATCACCAAAAGGTTCTGAGTGCCAAATTTTCAGAAAAGATATCTGCAAAAATGACTACCATATTTATTGATTTTGAAGCGTTTTAGCAGGCCGTAGCTGTGAACATCAATAAGCTGAAGGGATATTGGGGACAGTTGAACAAACTATTCGTGAATCAACAGTCGCACTGCGGCCCTAAATGGTAGTAGAGAGCAAGATCCGAAGTTGGCCGACAACGTTGGGTAGTTTCGGGTCTACTAGCATCACAAATATATTCACTCACCCAAATTCACTCATTGGACATACATACATAATCCCGTGATAAGTTCTGTTACAAGGAAAAATATTTGTAGACCTAGGGTTACTCGTGGACTTTAGAAAGAACGTTTTTCTTTTGATATAATAATTTGAGCTTACCGTCTTTAGCCTACAAATAATCTCTTAGTCTCCGGGGCCAGTCATCTATTGTAGTACCAACTTCCTAAGGAAGATTGCAAAATTGGGCATAGGTACCTGAAGTATTTTTTAATATATGCGAACATGAACTGCTTCGACTTTTTTCAACTATAATTTGCCTTTTTTTCTTGTTTTCTGCGGAAGAGGTGAGAAAGAAGTGAAGGAACGGAGCAGTTTGGCTCTTGGTTCGTGTGATAAATTTGCGACACCAAGAAGATAACTTGGAGGCTAAAATAATCCATAAAGCCTTCATGGAGGCAGTTTCAAGAAAAGGGAAGGAAGACTATACTTACATATCCATTTCGAAGATGGTTAGCAACGTAACGTCTCGAGAAGGTTAGAAATGGGTGAGAGCAGTACAGGCCAGGCTTACCTAGTCGAAAACAATATCTATAATAAGTTTACCGTGATACTTTGTAAAATAAGCTAAATTGATTAATAGTTATCGCTACGTGAGAAATATGTAAAAGTATTATTGGTATTCTCGAAGATAAACAGTCTGAGTCAAGTGAATATAATCTGTTCACTTCTGCAATTTCCAGTTTAAAAGGATGGAGATCTCCATTTAGTTCTGGACCATTCCTTGATTTGAAATGATGGGGGTGATAAAATTTTTCTTTTCCTCGCCTTCCTAGTTGCTTAATTGAAGGTCATAATGAACAAAAATGTGGATAATTTCGACTATTTTGAATATTTTTTCATGGAGAACGAAGAACCTGGACTCTAGCATAACGTGACTGATGACTTAGGAGATGTACCTTCCTACTAAGAAAGAAAATATACAACTGAAGTCTGATTTTCTTTTATCGATGATCAAAAACCATTCTTCTCGTTGTATGATTCCTACAGTGGTGTGTATGACGAACATTGAATGAATGATTCATTAAAAATACAATTACCTACAGAAATATGCTCTGTTGACATTCCCATCTATCTATTAATCTTTTTTTGCCTGAAATTTTTAAAATTTATTGTTCCATACCGACAACTACAACTTGACATCTACATGGTAAGTATACTCGTATTATATTTTAACGTCATTGTCCTTCACTGATCCCACTATTGTTTTCACGTTTCAAAATTGTGAATTTTTTCACTTCCTCGCCACTAGCGATTACATCATAAATGTTAGCGGCATTGCGTATAATTTGGCATTCCGTAGCATACCTAGTCATTGAATATTATAGCAAACGATGGTAGCAAAGTGTGAAATTATTTACATTCCCTATGGATTGTATTCAATGAGAGAGTGGCACCGGCGATCTGTGAAAACCTGCGGGTGAAGTATGAAATGGAACCGAATTCAATGAGATAAGCCACTTGTTTTTCCTCATTGTCTTGCTCGGTCGCTCGCCGTTCTGTTCCACCAGTTCCGTTCAATATGGCAACAGGAGAAGATCCTTTGTCCTCTCGCGATATGAAGCAATGGAAGAAATGTTTATGGGTTATCGATGGAATCGTTTTCAAACGAGTCGAGAGAGTGAAGGATCTGGGAGTTTTCATTAAGTCGAATTTCACCTACTCAAGACACATGTCCAACATGATTTCGAAAGCTTTCATACAGCTTGGATTTTTAATGGGAACAACTTGCCGTTTTCGTTGCCTATCGACCTTGCAGCTGCTTTATTGTACCATTGTTCGCAGTGCTCTTGAATTTGCCTCTGTAATCTGGAATCCGTCCTATTGTACATATATTGATGCCATTGAGAGAATCCAACATGAATTCCTCAAGGTTGCCTTCTTTAAATGCAACTTCATTGATGAGTTTTCCGATGATGGTATGAGAATAATTCTGGGGTTTATAAAAACACTGACAGCTCCCATCTGTTGGCGCTGTTAGGCACTCAGCCAGCAAGCTGAGAAGCGATGCCACCAGGTGCGTGACTGTACTAGCTTCCAAAAAAGGGAGAAACCATCATTAGCGTTCCTGACCTCATTAGATCCGGTAAGCTTGATTTCTCAGCCTTGCAATTGCAATCTTGATATTTATTTATTGATTCCCAATACCTGTCTACACGATCTTGATTGCACCCTGACTGATACTTACTACCTAACCCCCTTTTGGTATCTTTATTAGTATTAAACAGTAATATACAAATTCACTAGTTTCAAGGGTAGTTAGAATTCCCGTATTATTCTTCTTGGAGCAATTTCATAATTAGTTCCTTGAACAAACCATATAATCAGTGACCTAAAACTGTGTACCTATTATTTTTCTCCTTACTTCTTGAGATCTGAGTACCATTATATAATAATCATTGTGCATTACTATACCACTTCAAGTGCTATAGTAGCTTCACATGGGGGTTAGGTAAAAAGGATCAGTCAGAGAGCAGTCAGGATCGAGTAGACAGATATCGGAAATCAATAAATGAATATCCAGATTTCAATGACAAGACTGAGGAATCAAGCTTACCGGAGATATATGGATGATGAATAGAAGTAGTTCCTTCTTCTCTATTCTTGAAAACGCTGCTGCTGCTGAGGCTACAGGGGGTAGAGATATGCCTATCAGGTCACATATATTCAACCTCTCACCGCTCGATCATTGAATGCCCTGGCCGGTAACACCCAAAAACGCTAATGACCTCCCAGGATTTCCCGAAAGCGCCAGTAGCAGGTTAATCGTCTCTCAAAAGCGCCAATTGTTTTCCAGGAAGGAGCGCTAACGAAAGTAGGTATTCACATAACCTTTCTATCACCTGACTATAGAAGTAGTTTTTTTATAGTATTTTTTCGTATCACGTCACATACACAATTTAATGAAACGGGTATCCACTAGGGTGAAATCATGAAGAGTCGCACAAAAATTGGCACCCCTGCAAGTTTACAGCTGGTTGAGAGCTACATACAGGCGCGGGGGTCAATATCAACAACACCCGTCAGTTTCAATACAACACAGTTTGGGTATGAAGAAACCTTTGAGCCTGATGAAGACCCGTCCCCTAAACTCTTCACTCAAGGGAGCTAAATGATTTGGTGAGAGACTTGAATCTCCCTAAAGATGGTGCTGCTCGATCAAAGAACCTATTGAATGTACCTGGCCGGTTCAACACCCAAATATTGGATAAATCACGGTTAATGACTTCAAAATCATTGGTCCCAGGCTTACAGATCACTAAAATCCCGAAACGTTCAAGTTTGGCCCACGAGAGTGCAACTAACTCCAGAACGACCCCAAAAATGTCTTGCTCCCACCCTTGACTAGTCCGTATAAACAAAGAAAACCCCTGCTTTCAAAAGCGCAGGCATATTTGTAGGCCCTTATATCCGCCAGCTCTCATAACCAGCCGAAATGCCTCAAGTTTATTGTCCATTGACCACAAGGACCCCAACTACCAACAATATTGGTAGACGACTTGCTGGGTAACTTTCAAAAACTTGGGTGCCTCATGAGTGTCAAGCTCCATTTCCTTTGCTCATATTTGGAATAGTTTCCGGAGAATTTGGGAGATTTCAGCGAGGAACAAGGTGAGAGGTTCCACCAAGGTATTAAATCGGTGGAGCAACGTTACCAAGGCAAATGGAACACGACTATTATTGGAATCTTAAGAGGGATGTGGCTGGGAAACCAACATTACGAAAATCAAAAAAGAGGAAATTCTTGAATCTTTAATTTCTTTTTCATTAAATGGGAACCGTACAATACTTTTGCATGCCAATAAACAGTTTTTCTATCCTCAATATAATTTTTTAATTACACTTTTCCTATGGCCTCCTTCGGTAACTTGGTTATTTCGCTAAATAGTTTAAGGGTGATTTGCCAAAAATCTGTACGTGATAGAGAAAAACGGATTAAAGATTTGAATTCAGCATTAAAAAATACGTTTAGAACACCTTTTCATTTTTGATCATCGCGGAAAAAATTTTCAAATGCAGCATTGTGTTATACTCGTAGAAGACGAGACGCCGAACGCCTTCGCACTCGTGATGTGGAACATGGTTACTGACCGGATTCAACCGAACAACTAAACATCGTATCATTTGTTCGACAACTCCGAGGATTTGGACTACGGCCCGTCCGGTGATTTTGAACTTTCTAGCCACTCCTGACATTTCCTGGCGCCTTTGTCAATTAACTCCTAAACGTGCCTTCGGACAGAAGCTTGCGCTTTTGACAATCCAACTTAATGAGATTCGAGAACTCACCTGGCGCTTTTCGTACGAGATTGAAGCATCCTTCGACGGGAATAACACTTATGGACTACAGCGGTCCTGACGCCCCCACCCCCCTTCCACAGGCAAAATGGGCAACATACCAAAATTTTTACCCTTAAAATTTAAAAACATACCCCTGCCCTGCCTATTTGGAGCTCCCTCCCCTCCACTCTAACCCCCCCCCCCCCCCCCCTCGCTTTTTGAAAGCCCCTGGAGTGTGATGGATAGGAGTAGTTCATCCTTCTCGATATGCCTGAAGTACAGTCAACCTTCAAGATATCGTCTAGGTTTAGCTGATTAATCGTCTCTCCCCTTCGAAGGAGTAACTACTCAACATCCATCACCTCCTTGTCACAGGTTGGACTCCATGGAGCAGCGTAGGTTGCAGCTCGACGTGATAATCCTCATGAAGATTGTTTAGACCGTATATGATTCCCCATACCTCCTAGAGCGGGTGAATATAAGGGTACCTCCTAGACCTACGAGAGGCCTTGCACCTTTCCTCCCCGGGTTCCACAGAACTAACTATGGAGTTAAATCATCTATCGCACGCATGCTGTGGGCAGCCGATTCTACCTTCTTTACAAAATTTATTGTCAATGTTGTCAATACATTGATGATGTATATATTGCCAAAGTATTATGTGCACTCAATTTCCTGAAGGCTGAATGACTTATGTTCGTATTTTGTTTAAAAGTAAAGGGATTATTGTTTATTAACGTATATTAATTGTATACAAGTGGAAAAGCCCGTGTCACCACGGGATGCAAGTACAAACTTTAATTATGCAAATAAAAAAGCAAAATCTTTCTGTTTCAACTTAATTTTTATTTATTCAAGTTGTATTAAAAACATGTGTTTTGGTTCGTCACTTTGCGCTCCCTCTACCGGCAAATTCTACAACTTTCCCTCGTTTTTGCACTTTTTCTTGTTTTTTAATATGAAGGAATCTGATTTATAACTTGGTAGATTTACCTGCACCAGAATTTCCCTAGTTTTTGCACTTTTTCTTGTTTTTTAATATGAAGGAATCTGATTAATAACTTGGTAGAATTATCTGCACCAGTTTTCTTCATGCCGGTCAGTTTAAAAAAAATTTGAAGAGAATCGGTGCAGGCGTTCAAGCGTTATCACTTTGTATGTATCCTATTATTATAATAGATTAATAAATTGTTAATTGTATATTAATTAATAAATAAATGAGAAAGCTAAATGAGCAGAATATGCGGAAAAAACTTAAATTTTTAATTGATGAACGACATTTAACCCTAAAAAACGTTGTGGTAGCAAAAAATTTTGCGGGGATACGGATGGAATAGTGCGACTACTGGCTATTGAAACAATACGATGGACGTCGTAAAAGTGCAAGGTCGGAAAAAGCGTATGTACTCTATCACAGAGAGAGTAACCAGGTTTTGTATTACGCTAGTGAAAGTGTTATTGCGTTATTGTGTTTGTATAACATTTAGCAAAATTTCAAAGGAAAAAAAGGCTTAAAATTTTTAAATGCTATGGGGAGGGGCCGGGGCCCCCTACAAACACGGCGAAAAAAATGTCGTTCCAACGCGTAAAAATCCGTCTTGGCAAAAGATCGGTCGGGTTCGTTGGCCAGCCCGATCACTTCAGAATTTCAGGTTCAAATTCACAATTTAGTGACCCGAAAAATGCTGAAATATCGGTTTTCAGGTTACAGGGCATGTGGGGTGTAACTAGAAATGAATCATTACCTATCAAGGTCACCTGACAAAGTACGTTGTCGTAGAATAACCCTATTTGCAAATCCTTTGCCAAAAAAGAATTGAACAGATTAGCTGAAATGGCTCGATTTTTTTTTTTTTTTTTTTTTTTTTTTTTTTTTTTTTTTTTTTTTTTTTTGTAATGCCTAGGAATTTTATGGAATGCCTGAATTATATGCATTGCCGATAACACGTAAATTGTTTTAATGCATTTAATTATTTTTTTTATTACATGTTCTCTTTTGGTAGTTGTGGTTTCATTTGTATAAGTATTTATTTTCGTTTTTTAATTATTATTACCTAATATTATTTTATTTTATTATTTTATTGTATTTTTTGGTATGTACCTAAAACCTTGTGATCGTATTTAGGTAATGTAGGTACCGTAAGCTCTGTTTGATGATTATGAATCTATAAAGCAGTGATCTGCGTAGAAGAGCTATCAAAAACAGAAATAATAATCAACGTTGGTGAAATAATTTAAACGTTTAGTTTTTCAGTAAAAGGAAGCTAAAACGAATCGGTTATAATGACAGTAGTAGTAACATAATAATAAAAAAAATTTATTTTGCAAAGGAATAAGTTTATGAAAAATATAGGTAAATGCAAATACGAACAGCAAGAAAATTATGCTAATAAGTTTCTGATTAAATTACCATTTTTGTTTGTTATCGCGTTCAAAATTTATTAAGTATACTTTTGGAATGATTGTACTGAAACATGATCAGTTTCTTGATCCCAGATCTCACGTTTTTTTATTACTAGCCGCTCCGGCTCGCTACGCTCGCCTCCACGTCCAGCCGGGGGCAAGTCCCCCGTACCCCCCATTAAATTGCTCGCTTCGCTCGCAAAGTGTGGTATGTAGGGAGTGTTGCTCGCTTCGCTCGCAAAGTGTGGCATGTAGGGAATGTTGCTCGCTTCACTCGCAAAGTGTGGTATGTAGGGCATGTTGCTCGCTTCGCTCGCAATTGAAACATGTAGGGGATGTTGCTTGCTTCGCTCGCAAACGGTAGATCTCTAAGGGTAGGTTTAACTTCCGTAGGGAATGCTGCTCGCTTCGCTCGCTTGAGGAAGTTATACTGCCCAACATGTATGGATGCTTGCTTCGCTCGCAAAGTTTCTGTAGGGGATGCTGCTCGCTTCGCTCGCTTGAGGAAGTTAGATCTCACGTTTCGCTAGGTCTATTATTATGCTGCTCGCTTCGCTAAGTTGTAAGTTTGCAAATGGAATGGAATTCTTATAAATCTTATAAAACTATGTGGAACCACGAAAAGTTTATTAGTGGATGTTGCTCGCTTCGCTCGCAAGGTAGGTACCTATCTATACCTGCTCGCCTCGCAAGATATTGCGTAGAAGTGCAAATGGGAACCCCCCTGCAATGATTAAACGGTTCCCCTCGCTTCCGCTCGTGATTTGACCGACTGCCCGTCACTTTAATTTCGGATTCAATTCGGCGGACCCAAAGCTGTATTTCGCCCGCGAAAACCGTTCCGAAAAACGTACCTTTATGGGGTATATTTTAATCGGAAAAAACCAAGTTTTTCGGCGGACTTTTCGAGAAAACGGGTCCGTACTCTCGCATTTTTTTTGACGCATTTCCCGATACTTTTTTCGCGATCCGATCGCGCCGTCGTCTTCCTCGTAGGAAAACCTACGAAACCCGTATTTTTCCGGAATTGTCAACGGCCGTTTAGAGGGGTAGGGGAAGTGGGGAAGTCCAAAAAGCGCACATTAATTCTTACTTCGACCCCCCTCCCGCCCTACGGCCCATGGTTCGGGTGGGATTAGAAAATTTTAAATTCGCTTATACACCCTATCGGAAAATCCCAAAAAGATCCCCCCACTCGTAGATCCGGCCCACTCAGCCGTTTGGCCGTGCATAGACACGACAAACAGACAAACGGAGTTTCATTCTTATAAATAATAGAGAAAACGCTCTAAGTTGTAATTTGCAAATAGAATTATTTATAAGTACTAACCCAATGAAAGTATGCAATGATAAATAAAACTAAAAGAAAAAATGTAACATTGGTACAATTAACTTCAGGTTTTTCGGAAAGTTATGTTTGACGTAATTGGCTAGCAAGATAGGTAATTACCTAGCCGTGGATCTTCTTTGGGATGTATGGGAATATATCGTGTAGGTCTGACGAGTTCGGTTAAAAGGGGTAGCGACCCTTATCCACCCAATCCATTATCATCAACTGCAGAATGTGCAGATATGGGGGATTTATTCCTTGGAAATTTCTACCTTCGGTGGTTCAAAGTAAAGTTGGTACGATTCCGCGCCGAATGGTTCCTAATTCAAGACTGCAGTTCTAGATTAAGGATCTGGGAATCTAGTCCGTTATGTATCAGCAAAGTTTAGCCCCCTCCCCGCCGGGCCACCAGACTGATCTGAATTTAGTATTGAATTTATTAGTTGATGTTATGCAGTCTTGAAATCCGAGCATATCGAGCGTCAAAACAACTGATTTAAGCTGAAAACTGAACAGTGTAAAATATCTCCAGGAGTAGTTGTAGACGAGGTTGCACTGGTTTTGACTAGTTACACAGATCAATTGTCTGGATCATTTTGCATGGAACAGTCACATCATGATTTGGCGCGGAACTGGCATCTAAGGTATTTTCGTTTGGCGCGGAACTGTATCATTGTAAAATTTTATTCCGCGCGTAACTGGTAGGTGGGAAGAGCAATTTGCGCGCAACTGATAACCACCAGTGAAATTCGTAAAAATATGTACCTAAGTCAAAATGGCTGAAAAAAAAAGTCCGTAGCGAACGTGAGCGACATACTTATTTTACTTATTTGAAGAATAAGTTGTTTAACGTGGACAGAAAGTAGGATGAGTACTATCTTAGAATATAATTATATCAACTTGGAAAACTGCAAATCTAATTAGCTTCCTTCGTGAAGGTGCTAAAAACAGTTTTACTGGTGGATAAAATCTATGCGCTTCTCAGTAAACAGATGTATTGGTAATTGAGAAATGAAGTAGAAATCAAAATCATGATGCTTATAGGTATATGTATATCAACAACTGCTATCTATATATCAACTGGAACAGCCATTGGACTATTAGTTAACCGATAATTGGAGTTACTGAAAAGGCTTGTTTGTTCAATTCGGTGACTTGACAAAATTTTGTTCTCAATTGAGACCAAGGATTATTCAGGAAAGGATATTTATAATTGCCGCATCCAGAAGGTAGAAGAAGGTACAGTCAGTTTAGCGATAAGTGAGGAGGTAGACAGACGTTTGAGACGAGAATGCCCCTCGTAAAAACTTACCCGTATTTGAAGAATAAGTAGGTAGAGTTATCAGTACCTCTGTTGAATGCGGTCGGAATGTAGAATGGGTTTTGCTCCAGGAAATTTCAGCTGTAAAACCACTAAGCTAATTTACGTAGCTTATTTCGTAAAGGCCCTACACAAATTACGGTCGAGAACTTCTTATTCTCCTTGGTAATATGCAATGGTAATCGGGGATGATATATTCATGTAGTATGATTTAAGAACAAGATGGATTGTCAATACTTCCTGTTAGGAAGTGTCAACCGACATTGGGTCAACCCCTAATCAAAGGTTTGAGCCACGGGGAAGATTAATCATAAACTTCATTTCAGAAATATTGGACTTTGCCAAAGTTCTGGTTCCTCTTCGAATTTTTCATTTGTCTTCATTCAATTCACATTGTTGAATGGTAATTTCTGCCCCGTCTAACCCTGGTCCATCTTATCACCCACGAATAGGGCTTAGACTAATTTCTTGCTAGTGTTGCTGCCATCCGTTACATACAGTAAATATACTGTATGTATATTATGTATATTATAATATACTGTATGTATGTACAGTAGTATACTGTATCCATATATTATATGGATACAGTATATTCTTTGTGAAGAGATCCGTCGCAGGAGCGTAGTAGCCGTGTAAAAATACAACTTCAACAACTCTCTTCAACAACTTCCCCATACTTTCTATGTTCTTCTATGTTCTTTCTATGCTCTCTCTTACAGCAGATTGGCAACCGGGGATTAACTGGTTCAATTAACTGTCTTGAGAATAAATTAAAAGATCCAGACTCTTATTTGGGACTTTGATGACTTCTTCATTCAAGGTTGGGACATCCTCAATTATAGCAAATAGAAGGCTCGATAAAGCACGTAGAAATTTGCAGTAGGTAGCGATTTAGACGCACCAAGTATTTTTTTTTTTTTGAGATGGGAACTATAACAAATAATGATATCGAACTACATCAACAGCTTCGCTATTATTGTCTATGAACTGAACGGCTCGAGTCAACGATTCGTGATATTGCGATCAACTTTTGATTTTAAAGTAACTTGACGACTGTAACAGCATTATGTCTTGGCGGGTGATACGACCCGATCCAATTCACTGAGACATATAATATGACGGTATAAAATGAATTCTAATGGGGAACTAGGTGCATTTTGATCAGTCGTTATGAAGGTGTTCGTACTGTTTCTCCTCGTTGCTTTTACGGTGGGTGTCTTGGAGGCCAAGAAGAAGTCACCAGATCATCAGAGCGATGTTGATTCACCACCTGGATTCTTCAAGAGTGTTATCCAGAGCGTGGGCCGTTCGCTATTAAATGCCATCGGCTAGCCGACCTACGTGTGAAGAACATCATTGGTCTCATTGTCTTCTGCTAATTGTAGTACTCACACATCCACAACTAAAGAAATGGATTAAGTAAATATATTCAATTTTATTCTATTTCTGTTTTTAATATATATATTTATATATATGTCTAGTGTTCCAAAAGTTATGGTCCACCTTCCCACATTTCCTTATTTGATTGCGAAAAATATAGGCCCAACGCCATTGAACACCATTTCACACAAAAATTTTGTGTGTGAAAAATTCAAGAAAAAAACTTTTGCACCGACACTTGCGCGCAATTGATACTAACTTCTTTTTGGTTTATTATTTCCAATAATAAGCCTATGTGATCGTATAGCAAGAAATTTTTATAACCCCCCCTCAAACTTTGTCACTTTACGTTTCAAGGTGCGTAGAATCCAAATTTGAAATGTCCGTCCGCCGTCCGCCGTTCGCCGTCCGCCGTCCGGGCCATAAAAGGCTTAAGAATTGACTTAAAAAACCCGTTCTTTCGCACATAGACTCCATTTGGGGTCTAGTTGGTCCTAACGTTTAACCATCCCGTTCGCTTTACTCGTATAGATGCTTTGGGCCATTAACGGTTGAAAAAGTGTCTTTTTTGAGGCTTTGAGTGTTAGACTTACGCAAGCGCGCACGCCTGGCACGCTTGGCAGGGGGTGACGGTGGGCGGTGCCCTCACCGGGGGGTGATCGGGGGGTGGAGTGAGAGGAACAACAGAGGTGGATACTAGAAAAGAGACTGGCGAAAGCCCCACAGCATGCTGGTTACTAAAGCTGGCTATCTGATTCAGAAATAACAAACCATTATGTGATAATTTGCAGCGTTTTTCCAAATGGGAACCCCCCTTTTGGTTTATTATTTTCAACAATAGGCCTATGTAATCGTATAGCAAAAAATTTTTATAACCCCCCCTCAAACATTGTCATTTTACGTTTCAAAGTGCGCAGAATCCAAATTTGCAATGTCCGTCCGCCGTCCGCCGTTCGCCGTTTACCGTCCGGGCCATAAAAGACCTAAGAATTTACTTAAAAAACCCGTTCTTTCGCACATAGACTCCATTTGGGGTCTAGTTGGTTCTAACGTTTAACCATCCCGATCGCTTTACGCATAGATGCTATGGGCCAAAAACGGGCGAAAAAGTGTGTTTTTCGAGGCTTTGAGACTTAGACTGGCGTAGGCGCGCACGCCTGGCACGCTTAGTGGATATTATTACTTTTTCTAGGTCATATTTGTGTGTTAATATCAATTCTTTGCCTACGCATATTTGATAACATATCCTCTCGACTTTTCGTTCGTACTTAGATATTGATATTATTAAGGCAATAATTATTTGACTAGATAAGGAGCTCAAATCGAGAAATATAAACATGCGTATATAATTATAGAAGTATAGGTTGTGGCAACTCGAAATAGGAGACACGCCGAGGAGTCTGGACGGGCGTTATGACTTTCGCAAGCCAACTAAAACTACGATCAGACTCAATTGAAAAAATAATAAACCTTTGTGAAATAATTTGCAGCGTTTTTGGTTTATTATTTTCAATAATAAGCCTATGTGATCGTATAGCAAAAAATTTTTATTACCCCCCCTCAACTTTGTCACTTTACGTTTAGAGGTGCGTAGAATCCAAATTTGAAATGTCCGTCCACCGTTCGCCGTCCGCCGTTCACCGTCCGGACCATAAAAGACCTAAGAATTGACTTAAATAACCCGTTCTTTCGCACATAGACTCCATTTGGGGTCTAGTTGGTGCTAACGTTTAACCATCCCGATCGCTTTACTCGCATAGATACTATGGTCCAAAAACGGGCGAAAAAGTGTATTTTTCGAGGGTTTGAGTGTTAGACTTACGCACGCGCGCACGCCTGGCACGCTTGGCAGGGGGTCACGGTGGGTGGTGAGGGGGGTGAGCGGGGGGTGGAGTGAGAGGTGGCGCCACGGCACCTTGTGGGGGCTAGGGTGACCAGGGACGTAGCAGAGGGGTGTAGGAGAATGGATGTTTATTACTTTTAAGTGTTATACCCATATAATACGCCACGCCAACCTGAGGGGGGTACGGCATTAGGGGCATAGTGGAACGGAACCTGGAGAGTAGCAGAAAGGCGTCCGGGGCGTATCGGAAATGATATAATATATATTTTATTTTATATTTTATTACTTTTACCCCATATAACATTTAACCTACCTTGAACACACTAGTATATTTAGTATATTATATCATACTATAGTATGTTACAAAAATAATTGATCCAGCCCATCTAAAATCCTTCGTTCTTCTTCTTCTTCCCAAAATCTTCTCAGATAGTTTGAAGCAAATCGTTTTTAAATTAAAATTGCATTACATGGGCAGGTTGGAGTGTGAACCCTCTGGATGAATAGCTGTTTACTTATATTTCTGCCATAGGTAAGTGGGGTGTCGTCACCCAAGTAATTTCGGACGCAGAATCGACTGGGATAGGTCCCAGATGCTTTTGGAATCCAGTGTACCCACGGTTTTAGTTTGATCCCTATAGAAATTAGCTCCGTGGATTGAATGAGACCACTCGGGTGGCTGTAGGATCATCCATTTGCTTCCCATCGGGAGCGCAGCCTGTAACGCGAGAACAGAGGTGGATACTAGAAAAGAGACTGGCGAAAGCCCCAGAGCATGCTGGTTACTATAGCTGGCTATCGTATTCAGAAATAATAAACCATTATGCAATAATTTGCAGCGTTTTTATTTTAGATTTGGATTTTACAAAGTTGCCTAACTACCGGAATTGCGCAAAACATGAACTCTGGTAAATCCCTAGGGTAGTAGATGAATTTTCATTATTTTCCAACGCTGATTTTTATGGCGCTATCCGTTTCTTGAATTGATTCGTTTTTAGCGGATAAATGGCCAAAATATGGTATTTTACGTCATAAAAATCATCTTTTTAGGCGTGTGTTTGTTTATCCCTCTCCCTCCTCCTTTCCCAACCGGGCTGGGGACCGAATATGGTGGAGTTAAAATAAATGCAAACACTTGCTACCTATATATAAATTTTAAAAAAAATAGAAATACCGTCTGGTGGAAAAAAGGACATCGAAGAAATTTCTCAAAATGCCCGTTTAAAGTCCTTTTTTTCCATGTTTTCATTCACCAGATTGTATTTTTTTAGAGGAAGTGTTCGTATTAATATATATTATAAAGGAGGAGAAAAAGGGAATGGAAAATTATGAAATTTTGTGTGCAAACACAGGCCTAAAAAGATGATTTTCATCGCGCGAAATAACCAAATTTCGGCTATTATTCCGCTAAGGTCAAATCAAATCAAGAAACGGTTAGTACCGTATGAATCAGAATTGAAAAAAAATGAAAATTCATGTACCACACTTTGGATTTACCTGAATAAATGCTTTTCGCATTTTTGGTAGTTAGGCAACTTTACGCGCTCGCGGAAAGGGTCGCGCGCAGTATAAAATTCGAGTGAGGGGTCAATAATTCATATAGTTTTGCATCAAATCCAAATCTGCAATAAAAAATTCCGTTTCTCATTTGAAAAAACGAAGTTAGTGTCAATTGCGCGCAAGTCGTCGGCGCGAAAGTATTTTTCCTGAATTCTTTACAAAACATATGGAGAATGCCGTTGAGCCTATTTTTTTACGCAATCGAATAAGGAATTCGGGAGGGTGGACCAAAACTTCTGAAACACCCGGTATTATCAAAAAATAACATCCCTCATACAGAAACCAGAATGATTATAAATGATGTCCAATAAACAGTGAACCGCGCGGAATTCACGTATTTTGCATGAAAAATATATACCCAGCCCATTTTTCATAATTAGCGGATTTTCAAATAAAATAACTCTTGCGGCCGAATCGAATATATATTCAACTATTTTAAATATATATTTATTAGTAGAATATTACTCTGGAAAATTTGATAAACTTTTAACTGGTAGAGACGATAAAAAATCTGTGTGAAAATTGCGCTGGAAAATATACTTAAAATTTTTTAAAATGCGCTAACAATAAAATCAAATATTCCATTAACAACTTCTCAAGTTATTTCACAGAGGTATCTCATTTCTGTATAAGATAGCCCTTCTACGCTTTACTGGCTTATAGATACTTAATTTTTAAACAAAATTTTCCAACAATGCAACATGATCGTGAGAGCAAATTTTCGTAAGTTATCTTATGGGGAGCGAACGGAAATGCAGCAACTCGGGTTGTCTCAATCGATTTATACAAATAATTCCTATTAAAATCAGCAAAATGAATCATCCTTTTATTTTCAAAGTTTCTGGGGTATAGACTTTTTTACATTTCACCTTTTTTAATTTCACCCCTTGGGGTTGATTGAAAATTATGCCAAGGAAATGGGCGTATGGTTTTTCAGCCCAATTACCTAAACTATGTTGCTGCATTTTTAGAGAAAAGCTTCGGACCGAGGACGCAATTTATTTTTGGTTTTTAGAATACTTATCTGGAAACACCCCTACCTCAACCAACACATGTTGAGGGTGGTTACAATTATTTTCACGCAGGATACGTTTTTACGGAGGACTTCTCGCCAAAAACCGTCACCTAACAAAGCACAAAACAATCCATCCATACTCAAGAAGGATAGTGTTACCGTTGCCTATGATCTCTGGGATTCAAAAAATATTTGACCTCCAAAATATCCATTTGCTTTTTGCGTTTCAGAGCTTGCTGATCAAATTTGGTTCCGTGTCTGTCTGTCTGTGGTAAACTGCAACGCCTAATACTATACTAAACTACTACATGATTTCGATAGAATTTTCAGGAATTGTGCGGGCTACCTCCTAGACGGTCTCCTATATATTTCAGAGTCGTCGAATCAAGAGTAGTCGATTTCTTGTCACCTGTGGGTCCGATTTCGTTCAAACTTGGTAGGTGATTGGGTATATGTTCTGGAAAAATGCCATATAGCGAATGCCCTATATTGCGATCGGTCGAATGATAACCATTGCGCATGAGCGAAACTAATATCAATTGACACAGGCAAAACTCCGAGTCTAACGGAAAAATTTTGATGAATTTTCCAGGGATGATGCGGGATAGCTTCTATACGGTCTCCTATAATTATCATCGCAGTCACATAAACAGTAGTCTGTGCACGTGCGCAAACATAAATTTCTTATAACGCTGATTTCTTATCATCCATTAGTCCGATTTCGTTCAAACTCGGAGAGTATATAGATATATGTTCTTGAAAAATTCCATATGAATTATATCGCGATTGGTAGATAATTGGTACATTGCATGCGCAAAACCAAAATTTATTGACATAGACAAATGGTCCGATGACTAATGGACCGATTTTTATGAAATTTTCAAGGATTGTGCGGTTTTGCTCCTAGACGTTCCCCCTATAAATTTCATTGCCTTTGGAGTAATAATAGTCTGTGCGCATGCGCAAACGTTAATTTCTTATTACGTTGACTCATCAATCATTTCGACTTGTACTTTGTTCTTGAACAAATTCTTTTTTCTTTCTCGGCCGAGTACGGAGGTTAATTTTTCAAAATAATAATCTAAAATTCTAAATTTGTTTTGGTATTGTAGAGTAATATTTTATGCAATACCTAAGTTTTTTGGCGTAAAACTAATAATTAACCTGTTCTTTGCTCAAAGAGTTCTCAAATTTTTAAATAATTTAAAATAGATAAATTACAAAATTTCCAATATCTTTGTGTGTGTGTTTGTGCGTGATATGTCTTTATAGCTTTCATACACCTTTAAATACATTCAAAACCGAATGCCTAAGACTAAATTAGCAAATGTTCAGCAGGCCAATGTCGTTTTGCGATTCACAATCGTATTGACGATTTTATTTCTGCCAACACTTAGGTACCCGTGATGAGCGAATGGTTTTACGTACAGAGGGTGATCTCATCCATGGGAGAATGAAGTAAATCATTTCGATTATATTCCTAAGCCATACGATTATTAGACTTTATAATTTTATAGTTGTCATTTGAGTTGTTAAGAAAGTAAACTGGAAATGGTTTTTTAACGCCTCCTGTGTTTGATTAAACCGTTAAAATAATAAAAATTCGACTCCTTGTAACTACGATAAAAGCGGTTAAAACCACTCGATTGTTAACAACGCGAAATCAAAGGTATAGGTTATGATATGATTGTTATCGTAAAAACTATCAACGCATTAGTTTTTAGTTCTAAGATATTCGTCGGCAGATATTTCCCAATTAGTCGGCGGTCTGATCACTAAAACTTGATATTACGAAAACGTTGGTAGGTTATTGCTGTGCTGATAGAATAGAATAAATATTCTTCATTTCATAGTGGTAAATAGAACATTCTTCTCTCCATGGTGTTACTGAAATTGATCGTTCTCGTTGCCTTCATCGTATGTACTCTTGCTGGAGATCAGCATGCTGGAGGTTCTAATACCACGGATGATAAGGAGCTATGGAGAAGTCACCTAGATACCCTTAAATCGTATGTCAATTCATTTGCGGACTTAATAAGTGATTCAAACATAGTACGGAAATTTCACGATTATATCGAATGACGAAAGTAACTTTTCTACGTTTAATTGTACATACCTAATGAGCGTAATGTGTTTCTTTAAACGTCATATAAATTGATTTTAGGTAAGCAATGCATTATGATATATTTTAATCAGCATTTAAAATGCTTTCGTAGCAACCCCGCATACCAAGTTAGGTTTGAGGGGACACGGAACCCACCCCCTCCCATTCTAAAATGGATTGATTTCAGGCGTATTTTTTTCAGGTATTGCTAGACCTATTTCTCTGATATTTGTTTCATTTTTTTCTTCATATAGTCTAATTTCATCTGCTCCAGGGGCTTATGAAAATGAAATGTCAATTATCCGTGATTTTTTTGGTCTTCATTTGGGAAGTTGAATTATTATCAAGTTCCTTTCGATCAGACTAAAAAATAAAAATTAAATTAAATTTAAGAAACCGGATGGTCATATTTTCAGTCGTTTTTGAAGAAATTTAAAAACAAAAAGTGGTTACACGGGAAGCGCTATTTAGGGACACAAGAACTCGGTTGTTATTTCACTTCAGTTTTTTGCTTCATTAAAGTTTTTTGCTATAAAGGTAAATCCATCTTTTTTTTCTCTTTGGAGTGAATGATGGATGTATTGAGATTTCATGATGTTAACATGAGTATGACATTTGCTGAGGGCGAGCCTCTTTCTTATGGAGCGGGTAAGTTTTGATAAAAATGTTAACCCGACGCATTATTCGGAAGGGCGTTTCACGAATTTCCTATTGATTTGTTCACCTGAGATTCTGCTTCCTCACGACCGAAGGTTTGGAAGCTTTGTGTTCATGATAGAAGTCGAAAAAATCGTTACCCTCACAAATCAAAAGACCCAGTCGCTTTTTGCGCTTCAAAGCTTGCTGATCAATTTTGGTTCCGTATCTGTTTGTCTGTGGTAAATTGCCACGCCTAAAACTATACCAAGCTGCTGCCCGATTTCGATGGAATGTTCAGGAATTGTGGTCACCTCCTAGACGGTCCCCTATAATTTTCAATGGCGCTAGATCAACAGTAGCCTATACGCGTGCGCAAACAAGAATTCGTCGTAACGTCTATTTCTCATCATGTGTTGGCCCAATTTCGTTAAAATTTGGTACGTATTTGGGTATATGCTTTAGAAAAATGTCCCCTAAATTATATTGCGGTTGGTTCAGTAGTGCAAGCGCAAAACTAATATCGATTGACGCAAGCATAACAGCGAGTCAAATATAACGATTTTGATGACATTTTCAGGGATTGTGCGGGTTAGCTTCAAGACGGTTCCCTATAAAATTCATTCTGTTGTAACAATAGTAGTCTGTGCGCATGCACATAATTTATATTGTCTAGCCATGCGATAAAGGGGGTTATTGAACAAATAAATAAACGGGACAAAAGGGACGGAAAATAAATCCTTACTTCTTGTGGGATGGATCGGCGTAGGAAAATCAAAGTAAGATAATAACTGGGGGCTGTCAATTTTGTAATTGTGCAATTTGAACAAAAATAAAAGATCACTCGTCTATCTTGGAGTGATAAAAGACCACACTTGGTCATTAGGGAATCATAAACAACATCATCCTGCCGAATATGTTTTTTAAAAGCAATTTATCTGCGTAGAAGGGCTATGTAACACAGAAATAATAAACCATTGAATTATAGTTTGCAGCGTTTATCTATTGGTCAAATTTTGTTCAAACTTGAGAGGTTTTTGGGTCCAGGATGATGCCCTTTGTATTTTATGGCATTCGCTTGAACTAACTATCTTGTATACGGAAAACCAATATTGGATAACACGCTGAGAATAATTAATCGATTTCGATGAAATTTCTAATTATTGTGTGGGTTAACCTTTAGACGATTTTCGCACATGCAGACATGAATTTTAGCCATAATTTGCATTCTAGCGTCTACGTACATGTACTAGATACTGTTATACTTTGCAATCAATCATTTCGACCCGTACCTTGTTCTTTAACTAATTCTATAATTAATTGATATTTTCGAAACTTCGACACTAGCGCATCCTTTCATCGAGGCAAAGCTAAAAACCTAATTTTCGAAGTTATTTGACCTTTTTGTCATGGTTACGAGTAAACTATAGAAAAAAGCGCAATGAGGAGTCACCACTTACATACCTACTTATCTTAGGTTCAGTATTTAAGTAGGTTCCTAGTTCAGTTTATTTTATTATGTCACTTAATATAATGTATGTGTATTATATCAAGCATCATCATTATTACGTATCATAAGTAAAGCTGCGTCAGTTACAGTAATAAGAAAAGTCTAAAACGCTGATGAAACTGCTTAGGAATTTTTCAATTATTTTTCAGGTTATTTATTCTCAGTCTAAACGAATGAAGTTCTTTAGTTTTCGGACACTGATTTCCCATAATAATTAGTCCCTAGTGCAAATGAAAACTCGTTCGCCATTGTATCGGTATCGTTGTCTACAACCAATAATCGCTATGACAGGCATGATTACTGCGACCATTTAAATGAATTGAAACTTTGTATTGCTACAATTTTATTTTCGCAAAACAACTCTGTTGAAAAATGTCATTATAACGACGTATTGGGTTGTCATACGAAGGCAAACTTCTAGTGGAAAATAGGTTGGTTGAGTTATGATCTAGTAAGATCTACCGCATCTATGTTACAATATGAATCCATGCAAAACAGAAAATTTTTTTTTTTTTTTTTTTTTTTTTGGATCCCGAGTCCACTTAAGACCTATTAGACATAAGTAGAAAAAGTCCAGTCATGCAGCATGACCCCATGAGCGAATTTTAGAAGAAATCTTCGACATTTCAGTCGCTATTGATCGCGTAGAGAAATTTTAGTTTATGATTTTGATAGACAAACATGGATTTCACAGAGTAAACTCATCAGTTGTGATTACATTTTTTTTGTTTAACAAGCACCTACTACCTACGTTTTAAACACCATGGTTCTAGGATTGTTTATACAGGGATACTTCCATAAGATTAGTTCAATCTGAATTTGGACAATGTTTCATGCAAATATTACCGATTTTTACAACTAGCGAACGACATTACTTCGATTTTTGACTGATTTTTCAACTTTGAAATTTTTGAAAACTTGATACATATTCTCATCGGAAGTTTTACGCTGATTCCGAATATACCACATGTTAGTATGCTGACAAAATTATTTCGCACAACAAATCGCAAAAAACAGGCTATTTTGGAATTTTTGACTACATTTTTGAAAATTTCAACCCAAAGATGTAATCCGATCATGCTGGCCAACGAACTTGAACTTTCGTTTTGTGTCCTTAACGTTTTTAAAATTTGTTTGAAGTTTCTAACACAATTCTACGGACAGTTATCGTCTGGAATGACACATACATACATATATACATACATAATACATACATACATTAAAAAATGCGTTAAACTTCAGAATATGATTCAGAATAGCCTGAAACGGATTTCTGCATAACATTTTTTCAAAAATTCACATTCTACAAATTTTGAGGCGAGAGCAATAGCTTAATTTTCTTCAAAAATTCGCTAAAACAAAAATGTATCATGAAATATTTGATGAAATTCATGTGCCGAAGTTTGAGCAGTAATGTACTTAGCTCAAATTCGTTTGACTGTAGATGAATAAGCCATTAGTCTCATCAAATAATACGAAACGGAAAATCAACTCTTAATTTCACGACTTTGAACAATGCACAGACAAAAGAGAACACGATTCATTAAAAGATTTTGAGGTAGATAAGTATCATAGATATTGTGACAACTATCTGCACCGTCGCAAAAGAGGAGTGGATCCAATTCAATTAGAGGTAGAAGTCTTCTATAATGAATTCGAGTTTCACATTGAGATCGTGGTTAATTAAACGAAATTCTAGTCTATTTTCAGGAAGATAATAAAAATTTTGAAAAAAGAATTCCGTGTAACAGAACCGGTATCCGATGACGGAATGATTAAATCTGGTAGTAAAACCGGATTAAAGAGAAGGTTCAGACTTATCATTGTGAAGTGAACATTATATTGTCGTCACCATGAGGAAGTTGCTCGTCTATCTTGTATTCGTCCTTTTCATCGTGTGCTGCGTCGCTAAAAAACGTCGAACCAGCAAAAAAATAACTGACGACGCAGGAGACTCTATTTTGCATAAAAGTCTGGGATACGTGAAAAGTTTCTTCAGCTCCGTGATCGGTTGATGAAGAGAGCAGTGAGATTTTCCATCATCATCAGCTGTATAGAAAGGATCATCTTGCAGGGCTGATACTAATTGTGGATGTCTGTCACGAAATTGATGATTTGGTGTTTCAACGTCAAAATACAAATGTTACTATGAATGTGTGCAGTGTTTGATCGCCTTAAGTAACCACAAATGCGGATTCATACCAGCCTATTTGTCTATCAGGTAACGTGAATGACTTATTCTTAAGTATTATCAAAATGTATATACTACGACTTTCCACGTATTTTGCAACTGATCTCCGATCGAAAGTTCCTCTT
The DNA here is from genome assembly GCA_030762985.1 of Adelphocoris suturalis. Lineage (NCBI taxonomy): Eukaryota > Metazoa > Arthropoda > Insecta > Hemiptera > Miridae > Adelphocoris > Adelphocoris suturalis. The sequence continues at coordinate 43,242,621 of CM061049.1, forward strand.
GAAGATTTTTTTTTAAGTTTTGTTTTCCAGTCTTACAATTTTTAAGAATTATTTCGTGTTTTCGACCTTGAGTTACCTACTAAAATGGCCATAACTACCTTGATTTTAGAGTAAACAAAAAAATTGAGTATGCCAATGAAAAAAGCGTTAAATTGCCTTACGGATAGGTTTCCTAACATGCTAGATTATGCAGATAACATAGTCAGGAATCAACCCCTAAGTCAACAATTTTTCAAAAATGAAAAACTACGTATTTTTTACCCCGCTAGACGGCATTGATAATCTCACAGAATTCTCGTGCATGTTACTGGAAACATTTTCACAAACTGTCAGCTTTCGAATGGTCTTGTCAATTTTACTTTTACTTTGCTGATTGGGGGAGAAAAGTGTGTTTGTATGCTGAAAAACATTGTTTTTCCTATGAGATCGACGGAGTTTTGTGAAACATGACTTTCCTAAGAAAATACGAGTTTAGGACCGGGTTATACGTATTTTTTCACGATTAATTGAATGGTCACATTCGCAGATCTCCCCCAACTCCGTTATTTAACCTCGTTTTACACTTTCATTCAATAGTATTTAGTTAATTTTTCGTGCTCGATTTTACGTATTTTTAAGGGTAAAACTAGTTACTTAAAGTGTATAACACGGTTATAACGGAGTTGGGGGGGATCTGCGAATATGACCATTTGATTCAGCATGAAATAATTACGTAGAAACCATTCTCGAACTCTTATTTTCGTATGGGGTAATTTTCACAAAAAACCCTCGATTGCATAGGAAAAACACAACTTTCAACATACAAGCATTCTTTTAACTCCCATTGAAAAGTAAAAGTAAAATTGAATAGACCATTCGGAAGCTGACAGTTCGCGAAAGTTTTTCCAGTAGCAGGCAAGTAAATTACGAAGGATTGTCCATGACGTCTAGAAGGGTAAAAAATACAGAGTTTTTAATTTTTGAATAATTTTTGACTTCAAGGTAGAATCCTGATGATGTTACCTGCATAATCTAGCATGTTGCGTAGCCTCTACAGAAGGAAGTTTAGCACATTTTCTAACGGTATCCACAATTTTTTGTTTACTATAAATTCAAGGTAGTTATGGCTATTTAGTGACACGTCAAGGTCAAAAACACGAAAAAAATCTTAAAAATTGAATAACTCGTAAGCAAAGCGTTTGAAAAAAATCTCTATATAGAACTTTCGATTGGAAATTCGTTGCAAAGTACTTGGTTGAAGTTTTTTGGATATAACATGAGACACTCGGAATATTTTAAGTGAAATATTCGTCGCGTTCTTCTCGAGAACTATGAATCACTACAAGCTACGAACAGAAATTAGTTTTTTATTGTAACTCTGAGTGGCTAAAAATCTTAAGCTTATGTATTTCTTTTCAGCTTTCCAAAGGTATACCTAGTCAATTTTACGTTTACTTTCCAAATATGGCGCGAAAATAGAGTTTTAATGATGAGAAACTTTTTTCTCTTCATAAGTTGAGTTTTCTTTAAAAATTACCCAGTGTGGATCAATGAGTATAAGGTCGATGTCTTTATAATTTTATCATATCATAATGATTAACAGGACGTTTCCATTTGTTTTCGTCACGCCACGAGCGTCACGTCACAGTGGGTTTTCTATTGATTTTCACGTACAACCAATGAGTTACTAGTGGAGTGTAACTCCCTTAGTTTTCATAGCAGGAAAATCGTTAGCCACTTTTTGGAATTCTCTCATTTTATCACAGCATCTCATTATGCCCAAGCCTCTGTAGTGTCAAGGAAAGCTGATTTATTACGCTCAGTTATAAAGTAATATTGCTAAGTAACCATAATGAACTAATAATGTGTAAAATTAATCATTACACTGACTCTTGAATGATCTGACTGTAGAACCGTAGGTCTACCGTCCGTTATTTATTTATTTTTTTTAGTACGGAACCCGAAGGTGAGAGGTTAAATAGACCCAGTATTTACGAGTAAATTAAAATTTTAATGGGGAATTCGCTTACCTGGCTCAAATTATGTCGTTGCCGCGTGTCGTTTTCGTAAGTGCGGATTTCTCTGCTTCGTTGTGGCGGCCGTTGACCGTTTGATGTTGGCCGCCGCGCGGACCGCAGTAGATGACTTTCCGAAAAGCCTTGCGGAAATTCTCCGACAGGAACGCGTACAGAATCGGGTTCACGCAGGAGTTGATGTACGCGAGGACCTGCGAGACGATCTGAAGCATCACGGATGACGTCGACATCGGGTACAGATGCACGCTCTTCAGCACCAGGATCACCTGAAACAATAAATGAATTGAGATCTCAATTTAGAAGCCGAAAGGTCGTCATAAGTGTATTATTATTATTTTAATTCAGGGTCCGTCGGAGGGGTCAATTTCCCCCTCCGCCGCACCGAAACCGAGGTATCGCACACTTTGAGTGATACTGGTATAAGTCCAAAAATGGCAGTTTTGAGTTATATATACTACTGTGTACATTTTGACGAGCTCTACATGCGGCTAGTATCGTTTTAATCATAGGACAAAAAGTGACCGGTAGAGAGCAGGATAAACCAGTATGATTCTGGTCAAAGTCTTCATCTAGCGTCGGGGAAAGGTCGGTCTATGTTTGTCATGTTCCAGCTGTCAACGAAAGAAGATGGAAAATTCGGTGTTAATAGTGGTTCATCCCGACATAAATCACTATCGATGCGACAAACCAGGTTTTTATCCTTTATTTTTACAGCAATACTGGTCTATTTCAAGAAGTACCGCTATTGAACCAAGGAATATCAAGTTTCTTCGTGTTTTTCACTGTTGTACCGGTACATATTTTGCAATGAACCACTATTCGCCCAAAAGATTAGTAGTCGTACTGAGGCAACCTGGTCATTAACTCGCGATGTACCAATATTGTACTAAGGAAAAAATCAAGGTTTGTTGTGTTTTACCGTGTTAGTGGTACATCACAAGATTTTTATAATTATAATTATGTTAATCAAAAACAGAAAGGTGGAGAAGCTAATTAGAAGTAGGGCAGTATAGGTGTAGATGGTATATGCATGACATAGACCAAAAAGAACCGAGAAAATATGAATGGTGTGTCTGTAGTACGCCAACAAAGTCATAAAAAATTCATTTCCTAGAATTCCCAGATTTCCCAGAATTCATGTTTTTGGACTTATAACAGTATCACTCCAAAGGTGCGGTATAGTTTGCGGTTCTCTCCCCTGTTTCCAACCGACAGCCAATCCCCCTCATCCACTAGACTGAGAATTCCCCCCACAAGGTTGTCTATCTCCCCTGGGTCACGGGTCCCAAAGGTTCTGAATAGTTTAGCTTCGAGTGCTGGGCATTCAAAGAGAAGATGAGAGGCGGTTTTTTCCTCCTCTCCGCACAATCTGCTCACTGGATCACCTGTGTAGGCTACAATCCTGAGCAGATGTTCCCTGAAGCATTTTCCTCCTCGAGAGATTTAGGGCGGCTGTACTCCTACGATGGCAGCGTGCGTTTATTACCAGTTTTCCGTCATAAGTGTAACAGTTGAGAAACACTTGTCGTGCTATAATGCACTAAGATTCTCTATAATATTACTCTAATATGAAGGAGCAAGGAGAAAATAAAAGGTACACAGATTCAAAGGTTGAATTGGTTGAACGATTTATTCAAGGATCCAAATATGTATTTGCTCCGAGAAGAATTCTAAGGGATTTTGATTGCAATGGAAAGCAGTTAAGTTCTGTATTAACTCTTCAATACTAATACAGAGCCTCCGCAAGGGGTAGGTTTGATAGGATCAGTCTGGGTAGTAATCAGGATCAGGTATGATATCAGGAATCAATAAATTAATATCAAGATCATTAATTATGGGACTGAGATAGAGTCTTACCGGCTGATATGGTTAGGTAACGTAATGAATCTTATTACAAGGCACTCAGCGACAGTGTCGCTCTAGCGGGAACCGTCGCAGTGCGCTGAATGCGTTAGTGACGGCGCCGGCAGGTGCCGCAGGCTGTCGGGATCGTCACATAAGTTAGACTAGGTTCCCAGCTCAACTTCCTTCAAATACATTGATCATCAATGATGATGATTGATTGAGAATTAACGTATTTTATATACCTTCACACTCCATTCATTCACATTCTTCGACTCATCTAGTTTCTCAAAATGATGGTCGGTTCGTAAAACCGATGGCCTGCTTGCTAGTGATTTTTGTTTTCTCACTATCGAATATAATGATTCATTCTTGCAATAAATTAAAGCACGTATTCTTCAATTCGAAATTTGTAGTTGCATTAGTTCTGAACTGTTTTTGCTTCTTGGCTGTCTGTCTGTCAATGGCGGGTTCCTAATCAGACCCGAAATTTCACTCAGTAAAAACATCGACCACCCATGATATATATGTAATCGTCCAATTTTTCTCAAACGCTTGTAAAAGAATTGGTCCTTGCATTTAAAGCGATTGAATCATTGATACTAGTCATAAAAAGATACTGATTATTTGAAATGATGAAGTTTACCCGTCTATTGAAATGAATAATAATCATAACATTCAATGAACAACGCAGTAGTTTTTATACTAGCCGCTCCGGCTCGCTACGCTCGCCTCCACGTCCAGCCGGGGGGCAAGCCCCCCGGACCCCCCCATTAAATTGCTCGCTTCGCTCGCAAAGTGTGGCATGTAGGGAATATTGCTCGCTTCGCTCGCAAAGTGTGGCATGTAGGGAATGTTGCTCGCTTCGCTCGCCAAGTGTGGCATGTAGGGAATGTTGCTCGCTTCGCTCGCAAAGTGTGGCTGTATACATGCGATGTATTACAATTGAAACGTGTAGGGGATGTTGCTCGCTTCGCTCGCAAACGGTAGATCTCTAAGGGTAGTTTTAACTTCTGTAGGGGATGTTGCTCGCTCCGCTCGCTTGAGGAAGTATACTGCCCACCCAACTTGGCAGACGTTTTTTTCTGTTGGAAATTCTTACAAACAAATTAAATCTTATAAAACTACGTGGAACCACAAAAATTTTATTAGGGGATGTTGCTCGCTTCGCTCGCAAGGTATACCTGTATATCCTTGAGGAAGTTATACTGCCCACCCAACTTGGCAGACGTTTTTTTCAGTTGGGAATTCTTACAAACAAATTAGATCTTATAAAACTACGTGGAACCACGAAAAGTTTATTCGGGGATGTTGCTCGCTTCGCTCGCAAGGTATTGCTGTATATTTGTAGGAAAAAATCCGAATTTATTCTGTTGAAATGGCTCTCGCTTCGCTCGCAAGGTACCTATGTGTATATGCTCGCAACACCCAAACACCGAAACCTGTACCTGAGTTATAGAACCCCAAACACGTCTGTCTTCATAGGGCCTTCTCGCGTCCACAGCACATATACTTTCTCATTTTAATAGCTTAGCCTCGCTTCCCCTCGCAATTCGACCGACTTCACCTCACTTTTTTCGATATCCAATTTTGGATTCAGATTTGGCGGGATCAAACCTTTATTTCGCCCGCGAAAACCGTTCCGAAAAACGTACCTTTATGGGGTATATTTTAATCGGAAAAAACGGGATGTTGCTCGCAAACGGTAGATCTCTAAGGGTAGTTTTAACTTCTGTAGGGAATGTTGCTCGCTCCGCTCGCTTGAGGAAGTTATACTGCCCACCCAACTTGGCAGACGTTTTTTTCTGTTGGAAATTCTTACAAACAATTAAATCTTATAAAACTACGTGGAACCACGAAAATTTTATTAGGGGATGTTGCTCGCTTCGCTCACAAGGTATACCTGTATATCCTTGAGGAAGTTATACTGCCCACCCAACTTGGCAGACGTTTTTTTCAGTTGGGAATTCTTACAAACAAATTAAATCTTATAAAACTACGTGGAACCACGAAAAGTTTATTCGGGGATGTTGCTCGCTTCGCTCGCAAGGTATAGGGCATCATTAGCGACCGTTATGAATAGCTCGCAAGAGGCCAAGAGCGAACTTCGAGTCCCTTCCCTCGCAAGGTATACCTGTATATGAGTAGGGCACCTTGGTGTACCTGCTCGCCACATTTTCATCGAACCCCAAACACGTCCTCCCAGAGCCTTCTCGCGAACACGGCAAAATTAATTTCTGATGTTAAACGCTTCTCCTCGCTTCCGCTTGCGATTTGACCAACTTAACGTCACTTTTTTCGATATCCGATTTCGGATTCAGATTCGGCGGACCCAAAGCTGTATTTCGCCCGCAAAAACCGTTCCGAAAAACGTACCTTTATGGGGTATATTTTAATCGGAAAAAACGTAGTTTTTGTCGGACTTTTCGAGAAAACACGGTCCGTACTTTCGCATTTTTTTGACGCATTTCCCGATACTTTTTTCGCGATCCGATTGCGCCGTCGTCTTCCTCGTAGGAAAACCTACGAAACCCGTATTTTTCCGGAATTGTCAACGGCCGTTTAGAGGGGTAGGGGAAGCGGGGAAGTCCAAAAAGCGCACATTAATTCTTACTTCGACCCCCCTCCCGCCCTACGGCCCATGGTTCGGGTGGGATTAGAAAATTTTAAATTCGCTTATACACCCTATCGGAAAATCCCAAAAAGATCCCCCCACTCGTAGACTCCCCCCACTCAGCCGTTTGGCCGTGCATAGACACGACAGACAAACAGACAAACAGACAGACGGAGTTTCATTCTTATCTCTATCTCTATCTCTATTATTAATAAGAATGAAACTCCGTCTGTCTGTCTGTCTACATGCCATACTTTGCGAGCGAAGCGAGCAACATTTTCTACATGCCAGACTTTGCGAGCAAAGCGAGCAACATTCCCTACATGCCAGACTTTGCGAGCGAAGCGAGCAATATTCCCTACATGCCACACTTTGCGAGCGAAGCGAGCAACTTAATGGGGGGTCCGGGGGGCTTGCCCCCCGGCTGGACGTGGAGGCGAGCGTAGCGAGCCGGAGCGGCTAGTTATTTATAAGAATGAAACTCCGTCTGTTTGTCTGTCTGTCTGTCTGTCTGTCGTGTCTATGCACGGCCAAACGGCTGAGTGGGCCGGATCTACGAGTGGGGGGATCTTCTTGGGATTTTCCGATAGGGTGTATAAGCGAATTTAAAATTTTCTAATCCCACCCGAACCATGGGCCGTAGGGTGGGAGGGGGGTCGAAGTAAGAATTAATGTGCGCTTTTTGGACTTCCCCACTTCCCCTACCCCTCTAAACGGCCGTTGACAATTCCTGAAAAATACGGGTTTCGTAGGTTTTTGAACGAGGAAGACGACGGCGCGATCGGATCGCGAAAAAAGTATCGGGAAATGCGTTAAAAAAATGCGAGAATACGGACCCGTTTTCTCGAAAAGTCCGCCGAAAAACTTGGTTTTTTCCGATTAAAATATACCCCATAAAGGTACGTTTTTCGGAACGGTTTTCGCGGGCAAAATACAGCTTTGGGTCCGCCGAATCTGAATCCGAAATCGGATATCGAAAAAAGTGACGTTAAGTTGGTCAAATCGCGAGCGGAAGCGAGGCGAATCGTTAAAATTACATTTTTAATCGACCCCGCCGCCCATTTCACAACGGAAGGGACACGACTTCTACGCAATACCTTGCGCGCAGGCCAACGAACGCGCGCGTATAAGGATGGAACTTTCCCTTTCGAGCACCATTTCAACAGAATAAATAGGTACGGGTTTGTCCTACACATATACAGCAATGCCTTGCGAGCGAAGCGAGCAACATCCCCAAATAAACTTTTTTGTGGTTCCACGTAGTTTTATAAGATTTAATTTGTTTGTAAGAATTTCCAACAGAAAAAAACGTCTGCCAAGTTGGGTGGGCAGTATAACTTCCTCCAATATAACTTCCTCCTACAAATCGAGACCGCCGCCGTTTCACAATGTTGCTAACCAGAAGGGACTCGATGACTCATTTCAACAGAATAAATACGGGTTTTTTCCTACACATATACAGCAATACCTTGCGAGCGAAGCGAGCAACATTCTCTAATAAACCTTTCGTGGTTCCATGTAGTTTTATAAGATTTAATTTGTTTGTAAGAATTTCCAACAGAAAAAAACGTTTGCCAAGTTGGGTGGGCAGTATAACTTCCTCAAGCGAGCGAAGCGAGCAGCATACCCTACAGAAGTTAAACCTACCCTTAGAGATCTACCGTTTGCGAGCGAAGCGAGCAACATCCCCTACATGCCATACTTTGCGAGCGAAGCGAGCAACATTTTCTACATGCCAGACTTTGCGAGCAAAGCGAGCAACATTCCCTACATGCCAGACTTTGCGAGCGAAGCGAGCAATATTCCCTACATGCCACACTTTGCGAGCGAAGCGAGCAATTTAAAGGGGGGTCCGGGGGGCTTGCTGGACGTGGAGGCGAGCGTAGCGAGCCGGAGCGGCTAGTAAATAATAGACATCTACCTAGCTTATTGCGAAATTGAAATTCCCTTCTCACGTCTTAGAAATGCAGTAATTGAAAATATCTCAACCTTGAATAACCAAAGAAGGGATTTAGTGATATAGCTGCACATTATGCTATCACCCTTCTCTGCCGCTTTAATGATGTGAGCCCTTCATAAAAATTCTTCGTATAATCATAAAAGGGTCATTCTCATTTCATTTGCCGCTTTCATGTCCCCGACGACGAATTCTCACAATTCTTGACCAAAACTAGTGATTTTGGGGAAAAAAAGGTAGTATAAGTTGGGAGATCAACGAAGTAATAATTTGACTGCCCAAAATCCCCTTTAACCAATACACAGTGATGACGATTGAAACCTGAAATCCTGGAAACTCATGAGTGTTACTGTCCCCTCCTACCTCACACCTAAGTAGAAGTTAGGTAGTTACGAAACAATGACAATCTAGAACTGGCCAGGGTTACTAGTTGCAGTAAGTTAGTTCCTCTTTATTTAGAGTAAGGATTTACATTTTTAAGATTTTCCCCAACCCGTCAAAAACTAGTTTTTCAGTCAGTCCCCCATATCTCTTCTCAGTGGGACCTCAGAAGTGTTATCATTTTTTGCGATCAAGAAAGCTGATGGAAAATGGCGGGAAACAGTCAGATGTGAAGGTTATATTGTCCAGTTGAAGATGTTAGGCTGTAGTGGAGTGCTTGGAGTTGCAGCAGTTTTTACAGCGAAATAAGCCTAAAAACATGTTGAGTATTTTTATTTTCAATCATGAGTGTTACACAAATTAAGATTGTTGTTTGTAGGTGCTTAAACAAAATAATCCTATATCAACAACCATACTGCTTGGTGACAGGTTTCAAACAGTAGCCATCTCCGACTTTTGTCACTTCATCATCCTGTGTGACACCATTTTTATCGGAAATTCTCATGAGTGTTACCTCTCAGGAGTGTGACAAAGGATAGGTAACACTCCTGATATTACGGTAACACTAATAGGGTAACACTCCTGAGATTTAAGCTCAATTACACTGCCTTCAACATGAATTCCGTGAAATCTGAATATTACGTTTGAACGTGATTCTTTTGTACTTACTTGAGCCCCGACAACAATTTCGCCAAATCATCCATTTTACAGAAATCAATTTTTGAAATCTGGTAACACTCATGAGTTGGATATCATGTTTTTAAATACAAAAATACATATAAAATACATCAATGAAAAACTCACTGTTCATCTATGGAACAGAAATCTGCAATGTACTATGAGTAGTTTTTGCTGATCTAACCTCATTTTCGAGCACTTTCATATTTCACGTCACTGAGGTTCTCAAACGCCCCAAAGCGGCAAATGAAATGAGAATGACCCAAAAAATAAAGTAACTAAAGTAAATAATCATAAAAAGTAACATAAAAGTAATTCGTATGGTTAAAAAAAAATTAAGAAAACATCAACGACAAATGAAGAAATGGCGAATTTATAACGAGCCCGTAAGACCGATGGTTTAGCGCACGTGTTGATGTCACATTTTAAAGAAAATTCTCTTAACACAGATAAGTACAAAGCCAACATAAATTTTGGTTCCCCGTCTTTTTCAAGATCCCACGTGGAACAGACGCAAGAAATATCACAAACATGTTGTTTAATAGCGCATGAAGTCCCGAAGGGCAGAAAGCCAACCCAGCGGGACGTCCAGGCGTTCTAAGGCTCAGCGGAAAACGCGTTCTTTCTCAGAAACTGAATTATTCTCGAGAGCAATATCGTTTGTTGAGGAATAAACTGTCTTACTTACTTTAATAAAATATTCTAGGTGCATTTTATCGTTTACTTTTAATTACACCTATTATTTAATTTTACGGCAAAAGCCAATTTACAACAACATCAAAAAATCGAATTGGCGGTATATTCGAATGTCTGGACACGTCACTTTATCAATGATAAAGCACCTGAGGCAATTTTCAAAGCACAAAAATTAGTATGTAGGTACTGGAACTCACAAGGTATTAAAATCCAATTTTTCCCTAGCTTGATTAAAATTACAAAAATGAGTACGACAATATCCGCCGTAGGGGTTAAGGCTAAAGGGGACGACAGTTGTGTGAGAGAGAGGGAAGATACAAATAGATAATCTTGATATCTCCACACCAGTCAATCAATTTTCAAATCTAAATATATATTTGAGTTTGTCTCATCCTAGGCTATCGAGCGAACATAACAAAGTTTCCAAACAATAGCTAACAAAAATTTAGTTTTTCAATTTTTTTGTATTTTGCTCATAAATATTACTTTGAACCATTTTTTCCTGGAAAACACCCCATATTTTTACATATCTCAACTACCTACTAGAATTATCCTCATAAATAATTGTAGTGGGAATCAGACCTAGAATGAGAATGAAGGTGTAAAAACGCAGAGCAAAATTGATGGTGATTGTGTCCTCTACAAACTATAATAGATAATGCTTGTTGCTAGGCGTTGCTATGCGTTTGCCGGACGGGTCGGTTACGTGGGGGGTTCGCTACCGTTGCAGGAAGGCGGGAAGCGGGGGGTTTTGCATTCGGATTTCTTGTTTACATTTTTTACCCGCTGACCAACGCTGGCTTCTTGCCTATAACGCGGTTAGGTACCGGCGCCCAGATTCGTGTATGTTTTGGGCAGTGGTCATCGCTATACCCTTAACCCTGGAATGTCCCGGCTAAATTTCCAACACTTAACTCCCCGGTGGGGTGTGTGGAACCCCAACTTTAAGAATGTTAGAAAATTCAAAAATAACTTACACTTGAATCAAATTTTATTTTTATTCTGTTATCAAGAGTGTAGAGAAACATGAAGTAGGTACCTAAACTCATGACGAAAAAAGTAATAGTAAGGCAAACCTCACGCTCTGAAGAAAAAAATAATAGCAGAAAGGTACCTCATTGTAACAAAATTTCAATATAAAATTAGCACATTTTCATTTAAAAACAAAAATAAATAAATGAATAAAATCTACAAAACAATTTTCTGAGAATAGTTTGATACCATTTACAAAACCCAAGAACTAGAATGAGAAGGTAACATAAAATTGGCACCAAGCAATAGGATCAACATTCTCAACACTTTGAAGATCTATAATGTTCACATATGGAACATCGAACTAGTTTCTTCAAAACTGTCACTTTTGACGCTTCTTCATCGGAGGCAACTTCTTGTGACTCGTCATTATCTTCCGTGTTTGAATTTTCTTCGCCAAAGTATACATCTTCTTCCTCCAACTGTTCCAACATGAATCTAATGTCTTCAGGATCCGAAAACTTGCATTTTTCAGCCATTTCTAACGATGAGCCAATAACAAAATTGTGGGAACGCCCACAAAAATAACACTTGCTATAGAGAAAATCACTAGCGGTTAACTCCCCCGCGGGATTTGTCAAACCCCAGGCACAAGAAAGTACTACACTACACAGAAGTCTTGAACGTACTAAACTGGAAAAAGGCTGAAGCCTTTAGGGAAGAAGTGGGGAGTGATATAGAAGGGGGCAAGAAGAGCCACACGTGCGGGATTCAACATGATAAACTGACTTCAAATTGCGATTGGGGTTTGACAAACCCCAAGGGGCATTCCAGGGTTAATTCAAAGCTTTTTCCTGAAACTAACAAGCCAAACTTTACGAAATTTGGCTCAAGATTCATACATCGGCCAAGGATGTGCCAGGCATCAATTTCATTCATCCCTAAAAGGTAGCATTTAAGTTTTTGAATATTCAAAAATCGAGATAACAGTAATAATGTTTTTTTCATTGTCAGCGGTAGTTCCCAAAGAATATAATAAAACCTCCCGGGTCGTTGTACGTTTATTCGTTTGCCCTTCCATTGACAATAAAAAAATACATAAGCACGGGAGTGAATCGCAGCAGAATTAATGGTAAAAACTGTAAAAAAAACGCCTGGAAAACTACGCGATCATATCAGCTGACGTACCTCGATGAGTTTTCACGCAGACGTTTTTTTCTGGTGGAAATTCTTACAAACAAATTACTTCTTACAAAACTACGTAGAACCACGAAAAACTTATTAGATTTAATAAAGATTTGCCATTATTTTATCTGCGTAGAAGGGCTCACCTTTACCCCATCTATCATTCTGTTGAAATGTCATTCAATCAGAGAGGTCCCTTCCTTCAAGAGGGTCCGAATACAAAGTTCATCGGAGGTCCCCTTCAGGAAGGGCTCAATTCACATCTCATTTTAATCGCTTCGCTTCCCTTCCCCTCGCATTTTGACCAACTTCCCGTCACTTTTTTCGATATCCCACTTCAGATTCAGTTTCGTCGAAATCAAAACTGTATTTCGCCCGCAAACACCGTCCCGAAAAACGTCTCTTTATGGGGTATATTTTAAGGAGAAAAATAGTCCTACGGTTCTGCAGTTAGATCATTTAATAATGATTAATTTTTCACATTATTAGTTCATTATGGTTACTTAGCCATATTAGTTTATAACTGAGCGTAATAAATCAGCTTTTCTTGACACTACAGAGGCTTAGGGATTATGAGATGCTGTGATAAAATGAGAGCATTCCAAAAAGTGGCTAACAATTTTCCTGCTATGAAAACTAAGGGAGTTACACTTCCCTAGTAACGCATTGGTTGTACGTGAAAATCAATAGGAAACCGCACCGTGACGTGACGCTCGTGACGTGACGAAAACAAATGGAATCGTCCTGTTAATCATTATTAAAATGATAATACGAAGTTTTTCGTCGGAATTTTCGAGAAAACGGGTCCGTACTCTCTCATTTTTTTAACGCATTTCCCGATACTTTTTTCGCAATCTGATCGCGCCGTCGCCTTCCTCATACGAAAACCTACGGAACCGGTATTTTTCCGGAATTTTTGACGACCGTTTAGAGGGTTAAGAGAAGCGGGGAAATCGTGAAGAACGGGAAAAGCGCGCATTAAAACGGGCTCCCACCCCCCTCCCGCCCTACAGCCCATGGTTCGGGTGGGATAAGAAAATTTTAAAATCGCTTATACACCCTTTCGGAAAATTCCAAGAACTCGTTAGACTTCCACCACTCAACCGTTAGGCCGTGCATAGCATGGACAGACAGACGGAGTTTCATTCTTATAAAATTGTATAGATTTGAAGTAGTCGGTGCCTGTGTCCATATCCCAGTAACCTTATTGAAAACCTACTCTGATCTTCCGAAACCGGGATACTCGTCAAGCATGAATCAACAGTTCAAGTAAACATCCAATAGTTGGACCAAGAGGTCGAAATCTAAAAAGAAAACAATCAAAGTGGGTACGATATCCCGATTTTTTTACAACCTTGGAGAAGTCTCATGGTAAAACAAACAAATTATGGAATACCTCTTTGTCAAACAATGCTAAAAGGAAGTTCCGTAGAAAACGTCTAAGACCTTGTTGTCGGGTTAGAAGGTAACTTAATGAATTGTTAAGAACGATTCCTAGTCCCTGGAGAGTAGGGTTAAATATATTAACATCATATTGTACGATAACCAACGAAAATTTAGTCGTGCGATCATGCAGCATGTCTGGAACTTTTAAATCATCCTAAACCACAATTTCTTTAAGAAATGTAGCTGTTCAGAAAGCTCAAAGAGGCAGAATTTTACTTTTTTTTCCTAGGACAAACAACTTTGGTTGACTCTAGAGACGATTGGCATTGAGCAGGATTTTTTTGTAACTTGTTTATAAACATAGCAAATCAAAGGCAAATCTTCGAGCCAAATAAGCTGAAAACGTCCTTTGAAACCGGAAGCACCCCCTCACGTTTAAAAATGCTAATACGGCGGGGTTCATGACGAGAGAGGGGGTGAGTGAGATGGGGGTCGACATAGAATATTCATGACTTCAACAGTTTTGCTTTTCCGAACAACATGAATAAGGGAACGCTCGGGGGGGAATTGAACCCCGGAACCTGTTTGTCTAGAGGAACTTATTCGGAAATTAGTGTACCCCGAAGGCTTTGCCCCTGGGAGACCCACCAGAAAGGTGGCGGGTGTGAATTACACCGTCGAGTGCGCGAGGGCTTGAGTTTCAAGAGGGACAACATGACAAGGCCTGATCCACCATTATTATGCTGTGATCACCTCTTTGATGTAAACTTGAAAGCAGTCTTTCGGTTCATTATTTTTGGTAATGAATATTCGTAATTAGCTTAGAAGAAACAATTTTAATCCACTCTCGAACTAGTAAGTAGGTTTTCATTTCAAGATAAGTAGATTCAAAAATACTGCAAATTATCACACAAAGGTTTGCTATTTCTGCATTGTTTAACAGCACTTCTACGCAGAACACCTGTCTACAATCAATAAGCGAATCATTAGTTAGGTACCTAAATGTATCTGTAAAGGTGTAAACACCTATATACTGGAGAAGTTTATCAAATGAAGCATCACACGCATCTTAGCATCTTACTATTCCTAGTAAGTATTGAACACGAGCTGCAGCTGATGAAGTGGCGAGACTTGGCGTAGCCACAGCGTCCAACATGTAGCAGTTCCCAACCATTGTTACTGAGAACCGTTTGATAGAATGGCATGCAAGTGACATACCCACTAGCACAGTCCCCTCTTGAATCAATCAAGTTTAACCAGCCGTCAGGGTGAGTCAAAGCTCCTTTTCGTTTTGTATATAGCAATAGATTATCTCATAAAATATTATAACCTAATACCAATACAAAACCCTTGCTATCCACACACCTCTGAAATCCCCTGCGTTATCTATTAGAACTCTATCCAAGTGTATGGAATATAAATAAATATCAAGTCCACAGTCTAGTCAGATATCCTCCCTAGTTGCCTTTCTTTTGGAGCGCCATAAAGAAATGGGCAAATAAAATATTCCAGTGATTAAATTCTGTGTCAGAGTCATTAACCGTTCATCCTGAAAATAATAAGTAATACGTAGATTTCTAGGAGATAAAGCATAAATTCAATTACGACAATCATCAGATTGTCACATGGTAGCAGGCTAAAAATCCACTCATCTGCAACAAGTCTAACATTATCTAGCGGTCATTATTGAAACTTAGCGGTTCACGAGCGAAATCATAGGATCGCTGCTCATTTACCTAGCCCTTGTAGAGAGTGAACGAATTATCGTTCGGCTTTCCGATGATTCATTAGATTCTTTTTAAAAATATGTGTAAATGACAACCAAAAAAATATTACAGTTACTTCGCGAATTTTCGAGATCTCGATTTTTCAATATTTCAGCCCCGAAGTTCTAACCTTCTGGGTTGAGCAAAAATGATGCCCATATTACTGGCATATCTTAGGCCGATGTATGATTTTTGAGATGAAATTTGGTTATAAAGTTGCGCAAGCGCTCTGCATTGCGAAGTGCAATCAGATTTCGCCTGATTCTGAGTGGCTGGCTAAGATATAAGTACCTTAATGAATGGATGCCGTCGGGGTAGTACGTAAAATCCATCAACCACCATTTTCTCTAGGCCTAGTCTTTTGTGCTTGCTCAAATATCGAGGGTAGTCTCAAAAAGAAATCCCATTCAAATTTAATTACGATAGTATCATTAGTAGCTGCTGTGCATTACCGAATGAGAAATCCAAGTAATATGCAATATTTCTACAATTTCTATCTCATTTGGATGAAATTTCCTGGAAATGAGTGAGTCAGGCTATGAGTGGTCCCCTCCAATGTCATCACACAAAAGTTAATTGTTTTTACTACGTATGCGCAAATGTTAAATTTTCTAGCTCAATTTTCTCAGCTCACTATTCCAATTTGTCTGATCAAATAGAGTAAGCAGTAGGAAAATGACGATTTGATAACCCCACACGAGTTTTATCACGATCGATTTTACTGGTTGCTGATGCATATGCTCGTATCTCAAACCACTGTAGCAAGCAAGATTCCTACAATTTGCATACGATTTCAACAAAATGTTAAGTAATTGAACGGTTTATCCGTTAAGATTATTTAAAACATTTCATGATCTATAGATTCGTGTCACAGATAGGATGAAGCTATGTACCTTACTCAACTTTGCAGACTCCATAATCGAGCACCCAGGATGTTTTTTCAGTAGTTTTCCTGTGTTATTTCATATGTAACGGTTGCTGGACCTACCACTTGTACAAAACTGATCGGTTGACAATATGACCACTTGTGACATATCGTAACTCCTTGAACCTTGATTATAAAGACCTTCACAACCAAATATCTGTTCGACTTCTATTAATGTGTCTGGAAAGTTTCAACTTATAATTCTGTTACTTTTAAAAGGGCACTTGTTTCTCTTGGTTTCAAGTCAGCTCTAGGAGGCACTTAGCGAGATTGGGCATTATTCTTCCAAGCTAACCTTTCTTTTCTTGTGTTATGGATGTACAAAGGTTGGAAGAGGTTTATTCTTCTTTTGAACGAACAGATTCGTCTTTTAGGTTGATGGAATAAAGCTTTCGGGGTACAAAAAAAAAAAAAAAAAAAAAAGAGATTCTTTATAGTGCTGCAGCCGTAAAGTGACAACTAGAATCCGTTTGTAACAATGGACGGGATAAATTTAATGGCATACCAAATAAGCTGGTAAGACTCCAATGGTCATTCAAAAACACAATTACCTATAACACTCTGTCTTTAAATGATCTGAACGACCGAATTATCTGAACGGTTGAAGGATTTACATTGGAGACCTTGTTAATGCAATACCTGGGTTACTATCAGTATGAACAGTAACTTTACGGTGTTTTATTGTATTCCATCAGCTGAAAGTCTTCGAAGAGAGTTCTGCAAAAACTTGATCTATGAAGGGTGTCGGATGATTGGAAAAGGCCAAACAGCAGTGGAAAAAGTTGAATGACGTCATAGCGGAAAGTCATTACCCCTGCGCAGCTTTTAATGATACGATTGTGATGAAACTTATACATTTAGAGAAAAAAATCGATTTTGATGACATTTTCCGGAATGGGAGAGATAGGCTGAGAATGGTCTATTATTAATTTCATTTGTCAACAGAAATACGAGTAGTTACCAGTTCGCAGTGTAAAAACCATCATGCGTCATTTCCTCAAGTCCTATCCATTCTTTTCCCTGTTGTATATTCGTAATAATTCATATTCTTCAATGTAATTGGGCGCTGCCCGTATTGTAAAAATAAATAAATAAACAAGTTTATATTCCACAGTTTTCATCCGATCTGAATCATCTTTTCTGGTAATGTGCGGGTTAGGTTGTAGACGATCCTCTGCAGTTTCATTGTTGCCAAATCAATACTTCACTCTGCGCATGCGCAAACGTAAATTCCATTATGCTCTATTTTTTCACGCCCTAGGCGTCCGATCACGCTCACATTTGGATGATAGTTGGGGGATGACGATTCGATCATGCCACATCAATTTCAACGTGATTGTATTATTAAAAGCTACTGCGCATGCGCCTAAAGCCGCGTTTACATCGGAGTTTGAAGCACAAGTTGCAAACAGAAATAGCAAACATCTCCAAAAACGCGCATTTTTAGACGAAACATTTCGCTGTTGCAAACAGTTTTTCAGTGTTTGCAACAGAAATTTTTGTTTCCACCTGAAGTCGGTAAAGATCAAAGGGAGTTGAAAACTTCATTTCCCCGCCATCCCTCCACCTCCACTTATAACGCCTTACCTTTATGTTATCCTTCAGAAGATCTACTCGTATCAAAACCTCGCACACCTCAGGTACAAACAAAGATATATGGTTGATTTTGATATCTTGAACAGGTAACTCAAGCTTGTGTATGCATCTCCGGTTGCTAAAAAGCGCAAGGTTACGGCTAGTTTTTTCGTTACAGAAATAGCCTTTCGGTAATTCGTATCCATTTTCGAAATTTTGTGACCAATCATTAAAGTTAGATATTCAAAATCCTCACTGGTCATTCTTACAAAGTTTTTAAAACTTCCGTCCGTTCTCTATTCACCTGATAGAGGGTCAACATCATCTGTATTTAATTCGCCCAACAGGTCGTTTCCACTGTACGTGGCTCTGGAATGCAGAGACGGCCTCACCCAGTATCGTCTCGGCCTACGTTGCTTTGACAATACGACACACGCCGCCACGGCTAAAATGACATCCTCGACACTTGACATCCTGGGAAGGACTGATCCCAGGAACCAGAACATAGGCGAGTCATAATCAAGGTCGAAAGTGTTTTAAACATTTTCATGAAACATGGAAATAAAACCATGAAATAAAAATTGCAAACTTTTATTTGAAACTACTGATTGCAACTGCTGTTTGCAATTAAAGTTTGCAACTTTTTGTTTGAAAATTCGGTGTAAACGCGGCTTCAGTGAAATCCTTGTAAACGACCTTAATTTCCTCTGTTTTCATCCGATTCCGATTAAATTGTCAGAGAATGCGTGGGTTAGGTTGTAGATGGTCCCCTATCAGTTTCATTGTTGCCAAATCAATACTTCATTCTGCGCATACGCAAACGTAAATTCCATTATGCTCCATTTTTTCACAAGTCGTTCGATTCCGCTTAAACTTGGGTGATAGTTAAAAAAAGATGACTTGATTACCTCATATCAATTTCAACACGATTATACCATTAATAGCTATTGCGCTTGCGCCAATGTGAAATACTTGCAATAACCTTTATTTCTACTGTTTTCATCCGATTTTGATGAAACTGTCAGTAAATGCGCGGTAGGTAGGTGGTCCCGAACCTATTTCATTGTTTTCGGTTGTTTTCATTGTTTTTGTGTCGTTCTGCTCTTGCACAAACGTACCTAAATTACATTGAGTACCATTTTTTCGTTTTTTAATTTATCAATTATGACATTTCACGCTACTTCTCGATTTACTCTTTTTCAATATGCAATTTTTCAAGATCATTTAACACATTAAATCTATACATTCATGATAGGTAAACAAGGAAGCTATGTGCCACACCCAACTTGGCAGACTTTTTATTTTTTTATTATTATTATTTTTATTTTTTATTTATTTTTTATTTTTTTTTTTTTTTTTTGAAAAAGTGGAAATGACGTTTTTACAATCTAGAGGTAGACTCGGAAGTATTACAGTCTACTGCTCTGATCCCAGTTGACAAGATTTCTCACGCGACGGTGAAGTAATCCATCTGCTACTCCTATCTCTCCTCAATGCGGTTTTTATCTGGTGGCTCGAAGGTTTCAAAGTTCAACGGGAAAGAGGCGGAGAGGAAGTTGATCCATCTCAATCCCCCGGCTACCACAATACTCGGAACTGCGATTTTCTTCGGAAGCCTGAGAAATAACCAGATAACGCCGAGAGTCTGTTTACTGAGACGGGCATATCAATATTGAACGGTTGTTGACCCTGTTTCGATCACCGCTTGAACAAATAACCAATACAATACACCGACTTATGTATATATCCAGAATATTTCTGTCATATCATTATATTAAGTTCAGTTGTGTAAGTAAATCTATTCAGGTAAACAAATGGAGTAAATCTGGTGGCTGGTAAAGCTGGACAACATTGCTTGCTTTTTCTGCTTTCCGGTAGCCAATATAGAAGTACAGGCATTGTAAATTAGTTCTTGCGGTGAAATAATCAATCAAAAATATGAACTATAGTATTGCAAACCATAAAATGAAATATCCCAGAGAAAAATAATAAATAAATAAGTTACTGAGCCCCCTGCATCCCCCGGTTCGATACGTTAAAGCCTACGGCTAAAATTGAAGAACATGGAACATGTTTTAGTTTTATTATATAGTCCTTCATATATCTTGTGTAAAGAAGTAAAGAATATAAGAGAATTTAGAATTATCGATTTATTTTTTCAATGGACAGCAGCGGTTTAAAAAATAAATTAACGAATTAATTTTGACACAATTTTTTTGGTTTTTTATTAGTTTCATTACTAAAATTTTGTATTATTTTACCTAAAAAAAAAAATGGTTTAACCCCCCCCCCCCCCCCCTCCGAAAATTTGTTTACGTTTCAAGATGCATAAAATCCAAAAATCGAATTAAAAAAAAATAATAATAATTTGTCCATCTGCCATCAAGAGTTTTTCTCCGCAATTGCGGCTGAAACTATGTGAAAGTTGATTAAACTTGGGTAATGAATCTCATTTCGGGTCTAGATGCCTAAAGGATAGCTTCCCTTTAATGAAATATTCATAAATAGAGACCTCAAAAACTTTCATAATAATGATCTTAATGAATTGACGTAATTGAATAATGACTTAATGATTTTTGGTAGACATTGTAGAATCTTTTTCGAAAGAATGAATAAAACCATCCAGGACGCTGTACGTTAGTTCGTTTGCTCTCCTTAAAGGCTAGAAGTACAAAAAAAAAGCTCTTGGATTTCTGGGGGTAAGAACAAAAAGAAATCATGCGCTGCTTGTGAATCTTAGAATTAGCGAGACAATTGCTAAATTCCATTAATGACCGCTATAGCGTGGGATCGAAACATATAAAACATACATTTTAAGTACCTATTAGCTGATATAATTATTCCGATTGAATCTTCAGCTGATATTCTAACTCGCGAAATCGAGTTTATTTAATATCGGCCGTGCGAATGGTCTAATGAAGCATTGTTTGTTGCTTAATTTTATCTCATAAATTTTCCGTTGGTTGGAATGTTGTTATAATTGGATCAGGGAGGCTGGTAAAGTATAGAGGTTTTAATTAATTGCTTTAATTTTCCTTCTGCATGTCCCTATCTTCACACATACATATTGATGAAAACCTAAGGATCTGCAATTTAAAATGGAGCTACTTCGTGTTATCCAGAACTAAATACCAGTGCTCAATGATCTGCTGAGGGGATTTTGATCCTAATTTGTTTGTTAATTGGATGACGATGGTGAAATCTGAAATTTAACTCCTTTCGGACATCTAGAATACAATTACGAAGTATGGAGGGACTCTGATAAGCTTCAGAACCTCTAAGGCTAATGTCTTTCCTAATCGACTCACAGCGCAGAAATTTAGATGATGCTCCTTTGGGACACCTCGAAAACGATTACGAGATTGTACGGAAGGTCACTAATCAGCTGAGTAGCCTTAGAAGCTGAATTCTTTCCTTTTCGACCTGCCGGTTTTTTATTTATTTGTATTTTATTATTATTATTTTATTGATTTTTTAAACATTTTTTTAAATGTTTTTGAACATTTTCTTGCGTAAAATTGTGGGGTCCTGAAGCTGTAAATGTGTGATCCTTTTTGGGTGGAACGATGCGTTACCAGCTGATCGCGTCTGACTTTTGAAATGGTCTGTTATGGCCACAAATGACAGCGAAACCACCCCCTTAGGTGCCCACTACTAGTGTCCCGATAACGGATTTTCTGATGCTGGGAGTGAAAATCCGAACCCCCGAGCCGCTAACAGTAGTGAAAGGCAAAACTACTTAGAGAGAACCGCCCAATTCACTCTGTCTTGAATGGATGGCCGGGAGTGAAACCTAAGTTTTTTCAGAGCTGGAAGTGAAATCCACCCCCATATCAATATCACCGTGCTCCTTAAGGAGGAAAAGGATGGTAAGAGGTAGCTAGAATGAATGAATGAATAATTTATAATTTCCAAAGTGTTTACGTTTTTAAATTAGGCACATCACATGAAGTGTCAATGAAACTACCCCCCTCGTAGATCAATGATCTGTGCCAATGGGGGGGGGGGGGGGGGGGGGGTTGCATATGCGAATTATATTTGTTTAATTTTAACTTGTATTTTACATTTTCTCTCTTCCTTACCTATTGCCATACATACTAAATACCTACATATACCTATAATATATACCTAATAGAAATAATGATGTCAAAAAGTATAAATTCTGGACGTCTAGGCATCACATTCCGTGGGAGTAGCAGCAATGAGGTACGAAAAAATAGATTTTTTTATTCAGATCTGGTGATGGAATGGGGGTGGGCCAGATAGGCAGGAATTGTCCATTAAGATGTATGCCACGTTGTGGTATAAATGGCGAGAAGTGGATTGTAGGCGGCTTGATGGTATCGGTATCACTGCTATGGTCGTGAGTCTCATTGTATTCATTGTGTGTTTGCAAGAAGAAGGCAAGAGATTTGCTGAATGAATGGACACCAGTCCGGAATCTCCTCGGCCTTATATACCCAAGGATATGCTATATGCGCATGCGCCGGTCGTCTGTCAATCGGAGGGTAGTGAAGTCAAGCCTGTAACGGAATCAGTGTTGGACACGTCCAATCGCCTGGGTCCTCGATGGGAGCGGTAACTACTACTGACTGGAACTCTTTTGATCAATATAACTAAGGTTCATCAATCGAAATGAAACGAATTCCCTTGTAAACCAAGAAGATCCCACTCCCAATTTGGCAGATTATTTCGATTAATTAAATGGTCCAGTCCCCTATGAAGCCGTAGCTTTAGAAGCAATTACAACCTAAGGCTAAGTAATTACTAGCTTGGTCGATATCTAATGGAAGACGGGAAATTCTGTCGTGGTACACCATTGACCAAACGTAAAATTGATGTTATCACAATATCCACTTCTACCTCGGACCTCTACTCTGCCAAACACTGATAACAACGATTTAGCTACACAAGAGCACCTAACAGAAGTCAATTCTAACAACAGTCACTAGGGAAACCCCCTGAGGGGAGTTTGGCGGTCTGAATAATTCATGACGCTACTTTCCTGGAGAGTCTTGCGGGAGGAAAGGCGTTGAATAAATTCATTTTCACGTGCCTCGAGTGCGTTTGATTTCGATGAGATTGACGAGGACCTCCACCGAAAATCTTCTCAGAAGGCCGTTTCGGGATATCAAATTATAGCTGGGACGCGAGTCATAAATATTTACTCATTTTCACCGACAGTCTGAATAATGAAACGCCGCGATTTGAATGATTCAGTGATGTTTGTGCTTACCTCAGTGAAGACAGAACATCTTAATCCTCAACAGGTTAAGCGTTTTCAAAAGAACCTTTTAGTAGAAGGATTTTAGTATGCAGAGTCACCACTGAGCAGATGATAAATGTCCATTTGTAAATGTTGATTAGCTCCATCAACGTATACATCAGTGGAAACGGAGTCTTCGAAATATTTCTGCCTATTTGTTTGGAATATTGTGCCAAATCTATAAGAGGTTATTAAGTTGAAGATCATATAGTTGAGATTTGCAAATCTACTCAATATCTATCTAAATTATTGAAATAAAAAAATCTTTGTATAAACAAGGTGGATTCAGATGCTAAAAGTTTTGAGTGGAACCAAATCAAAAATGGTGCAAAACTGCCGTCAAGCACGATTTCCAATATCAATTCGCCATCGAGATATGATTTTTTAAAGTGTATTTTCCCACATCAAAACCAAGTTTTTTTTTAGCGAATTTTTGAAGAAAATTAAGCTATTGCTCTCGCCTCAAAATTTGTAGAATGTGAATTTTTGAAAACAATTTATGCAGAAATCCGTTTCAGGCTATTCTGAATCATATTCTGAAGTTTAACGCATTTTTTATGTATGTATGTATGTATGTACGTACGTATATATGTATGAACATATGTATGTGTCATTCCAGACGATAACTGTCCGTAGAATTGTGCTAGAAACTTCAAACAAATTTTAAAATGTTGAGGACACAGAATGAAAGTTCAATTTCGTTGGCCAGCATGATCGGATTACATCTTCGGGTTGAAATTTTCAAAAATGTAGTCAACAATTTCAAAATAGCCTGTTTTTTGCGATTTATTGTGCGAAATAATTTTTTCAGCATACTAACATGTGGTATATTCGGAATCAGCGTAAAATTTCCTATAAGAATATGTATCAAGTTTTTCAAAAATTTCAAAGTTGAAAAATCAGTCAAAAATCGGAATAATGCCGTTCGCTAGTTGTAAAAATCGGTAATATTTGCATGAAACATTGTCCAGATTCAGATTAAACTACTCTTATGGAAGTATCCCTGTATAACCAATCCTAGAACCATGCTGTTTAAAACGTAGGTAGTAGGTGCTTGTTAAAAAAAAAAAAAAAAAAAAAAAAAAAAAAAAAAAAAAAAAACAATCACAACTGATGAGTTTACTCTGTGAAATATTCCGTCCTCCGATTTTCTCGGTCGCTCTCTTTAATATTTTACGCTCAACTGTTTTAGGACTTTATGTAGCTTTAATACAGACTGTGGCTCAGAAAATATCAGCCATGAAATTATGAAGAAGTTCTATTTATGTACGTACTAGCACGCAGACCCAAGGCCTCGCTCCGCTCGTTGATTTCTTCAAAAATTCGCTAATGGGGTCATGCTGCATGACTGGACTTTTTAAGTTTTTTTTTTTTTTTTTTTTTTTTTTTTTTTTTTTTTTTTTTTTTTTTTTTTTTTTTTTTGTCTCTCTTCTTCTTAAAACCCCATATTTCTGTAATCTAATCCAGTCCATTTCAACATTCAACCAAATTTTCTAATTCGACATTGAATTTCCTAAAAGAAAAGTGTCCTTTGATTTTAGAAAATTTCTGGAACTCTCTTGAGATAATTTCTTAATATTTTTGACACTTCAATACCTCTACTAAAAACTCTGAAGATTGTGAAATCACTTAAAACAACTTCTTCAACTATACGCTTTCTAGCGGTATGGTCAACTTTACAACTTCCTACAGATTCGGTAAAGAAGATTAAATTGTAATGGACAAAAAAGGCGTCGCGGCTGAAAGATGGGAGTGAAAGAAGCAATCACTTTCATATTCCAGCTTAAAATTCTCGACTAATGGAAGTTTCTGTGAGGTTTGACAACTTCCAGGAAACTTAGAAAGGAAGTAAGTAATCAGGTTTTAACAATTTTAACAAGTTTTTCTTTCATGATTCAGCAGGTCGTATGAATACATCTGCAGGTCTTTTGGTGATATTTACAGCGAATCAATGAACCATTTACTTACTTTCAGGGAGAGTAGTGCTGATTCCGAAAATAAGGTCAAATATAGAAATTAATTTAGTTAAAGAGGAGAAATAGGGGTTTAAAAGAAAAAAAAAGGGTTTTTTTCTGAAAAACCTCTGAAAATGTTTCATAATAATCTCGAATAAAACAGAAAATTTAGATTTAAGGCATTATAATCCATTTTCAATCTAGTTTTAGTCAAGAAATTCTTTCACACTCATCGCTAAATTCATCAAAACATGTAGTACTTAGTGCAGCAGTGATAAGTTCTTGACCGCAGACGACGAAATTTCAAGTTTTTTGTTCTTGAGAGTCGGTCGGGTGAATGATACTAAACTTCAGGCCAACGTTTCGCTATATTTATACAGCATCATCAGGGCTATACAAACGTGTGTAACGTCCATATAGATTACACGGAAATTATGACGGCGAAATAGATGGGCGTCACAAATAAACCGACGGGGCGGGGAAGCCAACGGCGTGCTCGGTGAGCAATAGACGAAGCGATACTGACCCAGTCCTCGAAACAATTCTGCCAGCCGGCGGCGTTTGGCCTTATCTGCCTGAACTTAGCGCCCGTGGAATATAAACACCACACGCAACACTTCCTAATCACAACCGATACAAAAAAAGAAAACGATTACTTCTAAACATGAGTAGACCTATTTAGAACGCAAATGTGGGTTTAGGCTTAAACATGCCGCCCACCAAATTTAGGCTTAAATTTCTGGTAAGGGAGGGTATGATGGATAGGACAGAGGACGAAGAGGTACTAGGTTCCGTGCTGCACGTTTGTAGGTAGCACCATTTGAAGTCCTTATAGTGACAACACGCACAACACCTTCGGTTCCAGGGTGGATGGCAATGACTTTCCCAACTGGCCAACGCAATGGTGGAGAGTCTCCTTTCAGAAGGACGAGATCATTGACCTGCAAGTTTTCTGTTTGATGGAACCACTTTGGCCTGCGTTGTAGGGTTACCAGGTACTCGGACTTCCAGCGAGCCCAGAATTGTTGAGACAAGCGTTGAACCAGTTGCCATCGAGAAAGGAGGTTCTCATTGACATCCAACAATGTTGGTTGTGGTGATCCAATCAAGGGGCCGCCCACCAAGAAATGACCTGGGCACAAGTAGTCCATCTCAGATGGGTCGTTTGAAATAGGGCACAAAGGCCTAGAATTCAGGATAGCCTCAATCTTGGAAAACAGGGTTGTTAATTCTTCGTAGGTGAATGGAGTGCTTCCACCAATCCTTTGAAGGTGACCTTTCACGGATTTCACTCCCGCTTCCCAGATTCCACCCATGTGTGGAGTTTGGGGAGGATTAAAGTGCCATGTTATCTTGTGCAGCTGAACATAAGAAAGGATATCATGTTGGGTGGTTGAAGAACAGAACCACTGATATAGTTCCTTCAAATAGTTGGAAGCACCTAGAAAATTTGTTCCATTGTCCGAGTACATGTCCGAAGGTAGTCCTCTTCTGGCTACAAATCTATCGAAGGAAGCTAAAAAGGCTTCAGTTGATAGCCTTGTCACTGGTTCCAAATGCACAGCTTTTGTTGCCATGCAGACAAAGAGGCATAGGTATACCTTTCCCAAAGCGGCCTTTCTTCTATTGGACTCTTTAAGAGGGAAGGGTCCCGCAAAATCCACACCCACATGTTGGAATGCCCGAGTACCAGTCACACGACATTTTGGTAGATCACCCATTATAGGGGTAACTGGAGTACCACGAGAGCGGTAGCACTTCATGCATAGAAAGCCTCTTGTCCGAACGAGACGTCTTAGAGACGGAATCCAAAATGTTGCTTGGATGATGGCTTGAAGGGTTGTTGCGGTGGGGTGGAGATAGATTCTGTGATAGTAATCCACAATCAATGCAGATATGTGGGAGTTCTGAGGTAAAAGAATTGGGTGCTTCTTGCTCTCTGATATGTTGGAGTTACTAAGTCGACCACCCACTCTCAAGATGCCATCAGAATCAATGAATGGAAGTAGGTTACCAAATTTTTTCAAGGTATCTGTCAGGGACGTAAACTTGAAGAAATACTGCTGCTGCACAATCTTAATACAGGCTCTTAAGCCCAAATCAATTTCAAAGATTTGTAATGGTCCAGTTCTCATAGGGCAACAGCAACAACCCACGTGTTTGGTGTTGTAAAGCCATCGCTGTAACCAGGCTGATGAACGAATGAGGAGCTCATATTTGGAGAAGCGAGTCATCCAGACAATTAGAGGATTTTGATCGACAATTGCAACCATTGTTGGTATTTCTGTTTTGGTTTCTGGCAGTTCATTTGGAACAGTCAATGAAGAAATAGGCCAATTAGTTTCTGGTTGTACCAACCATTTGGGACCCTTCCACCAATGATCATTGTCAATCAATTGCGATGGTAGTAAACCTCTTGAAGCCATGTCACTTGGATTGTCCAAAGATGATACATGACGCCATGATTCAAGTGATGTTGTTTCCAAAATTTTGATCACTCTGTTGCAAACAAAAACATGAAGCTTGTAGGAAGGCGTGCGGAGCCATCCCAGAACAATCGTAGAATCTGTGTGAAAAACTGGGTTCAAGAGGCGGTCAGAAAAAGGTTCCCAAAATTTTAATGCTGAGGAATATAATTGTGAGAGCAATAGTGCTCCACTGAGTTCAAGTCTGGGAATAGTTAGAGATTTGACTGGTGCCAATTTCGATTTGGAGGTGAGCAAAAACGTATCCCAGAGAGTAGAATTCGGTATGCTAGTCCTGATATAGAGCGAAGCAGCATAACCCTTTTCTGAGGCGTCGGAGAACCCTACAATTTGACACAGAGATTTGTTATTAGTACCCACATAGCGTGGGATTCGAAGTTCAGCAAGTTTGGGAAGTTCAGAAATGATAGCATCCCATTTGGCTTGAAGATGATGTGGGATGGCTTGATCCCAGTCCAAAGATAATTTCCATATTTCCTGAATGAAAGTCTTCATGGCAAAAGAAATTGGAGTGATGAAGCCAATGGGGTCATATAACCTCGCAATTGTGGATAAAATCCCTCTTTTGGTGTACGTAGGGGCAAGGGGTTGAATAGTGAAACAAAAGGTGTCGGTGTGAGGATCCCATTGAAGTCCGAGAATTTTCACAAATGATTCTTTATGGTCAAATGATATAGGTTCAGAAGAGGGCTGCATATTTTCAGACTGAATGAGCTCAGGAACGTTGCTGGCCCACTTGCTGAGCTTGAAGCATCCTTTATTTAATAGGTTGGTTACTTCATCTCGCAGTGCAGCAGCTTCTTGGATGGAGTCAGCACCTGTCAGGATGTCGTCGACATAAATATCTTGAGAGAGAACCTTGGCACCCCTAGGATAGTCATCTCCATGGTCACTTACCAGCTGCATAATCACCCGCTGGGCTAGAAAAGGGGCACAAGCCTGACCGTAGGTAACTGTACATAATTCAAACTTCTGAAGATCGTCATTGCCAGGCTGCCTCCATAGAATGTGCTGATATGGGCGATCTTGCTTATCCACCAAAATCATGCGGTACATTTTAACAATGTCTGTACAGAACACAACAGCATGCCGCCTAAAATTGAGTATTACATCTCTGATTTCTGTCTGGAGCTTTGCACCAACCAGCAAGTGTTCATTGAGGGATCCAGTGCTGATTCGTGCACTGGCATCAAACACTACTCTTAGCTTTGTCCCAGAAGTGTCCTCCTTCACAACACAGTGATGTGGTATAATGAATTTGGAAGGTTCTTTTGTAAGTTCCATATGACCTAAATGGATATATTCAGTCATAAAATCAGTATAAAGGCTCCTTAGGGAAAGGTTATTTAACAACTTTTTTTCTAGGCAGTAAAACCTTTTTGATGCCATTCTGAAGGAGTCATCCAAATGGGGCTGTTCATTTTTGAATGGGAGCCTCACAACGTATTGCCCAGTGGGCAAACGATAATGGGTGTCGCAGAAATGTTGTTCACACTCAATGTCTTCAGGTTTTGACGCAGGTTGTGCAGTAGGTACCTCCTCAAGTTCCCAAAATTGTTTGAGTTCAAAATTGAGATCGTTGCACCTTGACATATCAACGGATAACAGGGCGTTTGAAGCACTGCCCCCCAGTGCATTGATTCTCCCAACTATCACATCTCCTAAAAGAGTGGAAAACAACCTTGCACTGGAACCTTCTATGGGTGTAGAAGCATCATTCCAGATGTCCGAAAATAGGTCTGCACCCAATAGAAACTCGATTGGTCCAGGCTTCCAAAACTGAGGGTCAGCTAACTGGAATTGATTGCAAAATTGAACTATTTTCATTGGCAGTTTTGATGTTGGTAAATAGGAGGTGATGTTATGAACTACGATGGCATCAGAATTTATAGGAGTACATTTGATAAAACGAGATCGGAACGTACAATTGGCAATACCCTTTGCGCCAGTAAATGAGGTTTGACCAATTCCAACAATCTTTTTCTGGATTTGCTGCATAGGAAGTCCTAGCCTGCTGAGACATTTAGCTGTGATGAAAGAAGATTGGCTGCCAGGGTCAATCACTAGCCTGACTGGTTGGTAGATACCTCGAGAGTCTTGGAACTCAGCCATGGCAGTACCTAGGATCACTTGAGTGTCTTGATGCTCAATGGCATTTAAGCTTGTGCTTCCTAGGGTAGGATGGTTTGATGTAGATGAATTGCTGATAGAAATTTTTGCTGCTGATTTGTGGTGATGCAATGAAGAATGGTGTTTGTCATCACAAAACCTGCAGTGCCACTTTGATTTGCAATCACGAACGCTGTGGTTTGGAGAAAGACAATTAACACAGCCTTTCCAGCCTTTCAGAAGACGACGTCGCTCATCCACTGATGCCTGGTCATACAATTCACACCTCAAAATATGATGCATTGACTGACAAACTGGGCATGGTTGTATGGGTGTCAGTGTTGCAGACTTGGACTGTGGAGATTTATTCTGTGAAATGAGTGACGTTCTAGACGCATTCATAGGCTTTGGAGGTTTTATCTTAACTGGCCTGGGATGGTTGCTGGAGGATAGTGGCTGAGCCAAATGTAGAGCCAACATTCGTTTGCGGACAAACTGAGACAATGTCTCAAATGTTGGAAAGGTGGTGTTCTCTTGAGACATCTCAAAGAGTTCACGAGTTGATGGATCCAAACACCTCAAACCAAGATGGAAGAGAATGAAATTTCCCTCATCAGGGACATTAAGTAGTTTAAAAGAAGCAATTGTATCTGATACACTTGATAGGAATCGCTGTAGGTCATCGGGTGATGCTCTACCTTGTATCATTTTAAAATTGAGCACCTGATCCAAGTAGGAAGATGCTAATCTTCTGTCATTATTGTAAATATCGGTTATTGACTTCCATGCCAACGCATAGTTTGCATCCTCAAGTGTAATATTGGCGATTACACTGAGAGCAGATCCAGTTAAAGCTGTTCTAAGGTAATGGAATTTTTCCGTATTGGTGAGTACAGGATCTGAATGGACAATGGATGTAAAAGTATCCCTAAACTGTGGCCAATGGATGAGCGTACCATCAAACGTAGGTAACTTCAACTTCGGGAGTGATTTTGAAGGTCTGGATGGAGCTGACGAAGTTTCCAGACTCACTCTACTAGAAGCTTCAGCAGAGAGCCGCCTTTGTTCAGCTGAACGTTGGTTCAATGTTTCCAAGTTAGAACTGGCTAGGAAATAATATTTCTCAGCTGTAGCTCTTAATGACTTATCGTCAGCTGAGGGAACTACTTCAGCACTACCAGTAGCAGCATACTCTGGCCCTTCACCTAAATCGCACAGTTGCACCCATAACTCGTCCAGTTTAGTGAATGTACTTTCCAGAAGTTTGCACATGCCTCTAAAATAAGCCTCACGTTCTGGCTCAGCATTTGGTGCAGTTGCTTTCTTTCCTGCTTCTGCAGCGTCTCTGAGCCTTACTGCATGCTCCTTGAATTGTCTCCTGATAGAAGAGATCTTTGTAGTAGAACTCATGACGAGATATTGAAAGGATAGGTGTGGTGGGATAGTAGGTAAATGTCAAATGGATAGAGGAATGGTATGACCAGTTTACAATAGCTGTAAAATAAATAGCATTATAGTAACAACAAGAATGAATAAAGGAAATACATGGAATTATAATGCTTACACTAATGATTATAAATCTGTAAGAATTTTGAATAATAAGTGTACATTCGACAATAGTAATATGAAAATAGAAGAAATTGTAAAAATATATAAGTCATAGACAGTAACCACGCTCTGCTACCAGAAATGTTATGTATAGAATGCAGTGGAAGCGAATTTAAAAAAAGATAGAAATTAGAAAATTCTTTGAATAGAAATGCAAGGTAGCAATGAAAAATAAACAAGTTGTCTTACCACAAAATATGTAATGAGCTAAAGGCAATTAAAATGAAAATCAGAGCTCTGAATAAATAAGAAATAGAAATAAAATATCATCTTGAAAATGTCTTTAAAAAAATAGAAAATACTTGGTGTCCGGGCTGGGATTTGAACCCACGACGGAGCGAGCGCCTTGTTGCCTTCTTGCGTAAGGGGAGCCGACGAGTGGAAGGACGAGGGTAGCGGGGTGGGGCACCGCAACTGCTGACCATCGGCCTGTTCCAGCGACTCTCGCTTGCCTTCGCCGAATTAGATAAAAGTTCGGATCTTGGGCAGTTCAGTTTCCCGAGACCGTCTTGTTTCCCTGCTTGGTGAGAGAATGTCAAAAAATTAGGTGGTTCTCTCCCCGACTTATTTCCGTGCTTGGCGGAGTATAGATGGATGCCGATAGATTACACGGAAATTATGACGGCGAAATAGATGGGCGTCACAAATAAACCGACGGGGCGGGGAAGCCAACGGCGTGCTCGGTGAGCAATAGACGAAGCGATACTGACCCAGTCCTCGAAACAATTCTGCCAGCCGGCGGCGTTTGGCCTTATCTGCCTGAAAGCTGTACATATCACTTCTAAACACCTATTTCGGTAAGCTGTACATATCACACACCTTTTCGGTGAGCGCAATTGATCGAAGTGCTAGTGCACTAGTAGCAAAATGAAAGAAATTTAACATTTCCTCCCTATCATCACCAAAATCGAGCAAATTAGCCAGATGATCCTCATCCTTAACCACTGGGAGCCCACAGATGTATTTCGCAATGAATTGCCTTCGGTAAAATTCTAAGATCGGGCAATGTAGACAAAAATGGCAGAGGGTGTCAGCTTCTTTCATATTGCATATATTGCATAAGCTCTCGCTTCTAAACTTATGAGAAGTACCTCTATAATAAACAGTTACGAAAAACTTTGAAGACAGACGCAACTGGCACAACACCCTCTCAATCTGGACATTTTGAATGAGTCCCAAGTATTTCTGCCTACCTGAATAGTCCGCTATCCTCCTATAGAACATATTAAATCTGGCACTGTAAACCAGATTGATGTCCTGGCACCAAAAATGGTTGTAGAGTTTTTCGATTAGTGACGGTAGGATCGATTTCAAATTTCGAGGGTCCTCAGCTGTTAGGATATCGTGGGAGCCAAGGAGAGCAAGCATGTTAAAAATGCAGGTATACCAGTTGTTATGATCAGTTGAACTGGTTCATCAAAACACGTATGATTATGGCACATCTTAAAGTTTCCTTCTGAAACATTTTCGTATACAATAAAATGGATGTTATCATATCGATGTAATACTTGTACACCGTGAGTAAATTTAAACCATATATTTTGAAAAATATATATATTTTTTATGTTCTAGTTCAATTCTGATAAAATTTTTGTTCAACGTAAATTCTACTAAAAAGTACATTAAGACATTGTTTAGCCGTTTTTAGTCATATCTAGTTATTTACATTTCGAATTAATGAAGATTCGCTTAAAAACCAAGCATCCGCAACCTAAAGGTAGACTTGAGGAAAACGCTGCAAATAATTACACAAAGGTTTATTATTTCTGTATTGTATGGATCTTCTATTAAACGAATCATTAGGTAGGTATCTAATGTGTCTGCGTACCTGTAGACATCTATTGAAGATAAATTAATAAAATGAAATAACACACCTAAACTATCCTTACACGGGCTGATGATGAAGTGCCGTGAATTGGGAAAAACCTTGGTGGCACCACAAGACTTGCTTGCTGCTATAATAACTCTATCTAGCGGTCATTGATGAAACTTAGTTCCCCCAAAAAATCGTAGGGTCGCTGGTCCATTATAGCTTGTAGTGAGAGAACTGAAAACCGTGATGATTTCATTCGATCTGCAGGGAAAATATATGTAAATAACGAAAAAAAGAAGTTCCAGTTCAAGTTCC
Organism: Adelphocoris suturalis; assembly: GCA_030762985.1. Classification (NCBI taxonomy): domain Eukaryota; kingdom Metazoa; phylum Arthropoda; class Insecta; order Hemiptera; family Miridae; genus Adelphocoris; species Adelphocoris suturalis. The sequence continues at coordinate 43,276,165 of CM061049.1, forward strand.
AGTCCTGCATGCATGATCGTAAGAGCAAATTTTCGAATTGTACGAGTATTTTGTAATATTTTTTTAAAATTTGAGCGCTTTGGGCGCCAAGAAACAGTTCACTACAAGCAGCGAAACTCGTGTTAAAATGTTCAGAAATTTGAGAATAATTTTAGTGAGCAATTTAAATACATGAGCGAATTTTCGTAGAAGTCAGGGAAATTGTTCTTTCCATAAATATTAGAGAAATTTTGATGTATTGGCATACTTAAGAGAACAAAATTATGCTGAAAGACGACAATTGCATTACAAGTTGGCTTAGAAAAAGTCCACAAAAACTGCTTAAAAAAGCTAATTAACAATATTTTTTGTGTTTTATATATATATAGCAGACAGTAGAATACAAAATGGTTATGATTTAGAATAGGTTATTTTATGTTGTGTCCTTATCTTTTATTTCTTAGCAATGTACATAATGTTTATTGGTCATCATTTGTTTGCCCTCATTTGAGCAAATCTCAGTTTCGTTCATTCAATATCGTCTATTTTAGAAAGCCACTATACCTACTAACTGTAAGGAAACACGAGTAAATTCCACATGGTGGGTCGTGAGCCATCAGTTCTCGTTCACAGTGCAGCCTTCGCAGTCAGTGGGATGAAAGATTTTCACTTTTTCCAGTCACGTAGAGCAGTAACTTTCAGCGCGCTGACGCTCACAAGTTTGTTCTACCTCTTCTAACCCCCTTACAAGTTGATGAAGACTGGTTATAACACTAACTGCGAATGTAGACTAACACAGCCTGTTATAACATAAATAGCAATAGTATCTATCGTTAGTAGGTAACCGACCGACTTCCTGTAAGTACTATAAATAAATGTGCTCAATAAGTAGTATTACATTAAAAAATTGGAATGATATAATTTCTCATTCGGGAATAATAGCTAGATCGCAGTAATACACAACGGTGGTGGTTCGGAGGTCTGGATGCTCGCAAGTTCGCATTTCAAATCCATATCGTACAGATCACATGGCCAGATGTCGATTTTCTGTTACAACCAATAAATAAAAATCATATTTCATGTTTTTTCACGTTCGCCGTGTACGATTGGAAAGGTGAGGAACCACCCAGATCAGCTGAGTGACGTCGGTAGCTCATTTCTCTCCTAATAGACATGGGAGGCTGAAATTTTGCTATGAAGCGACTATAGGCCTGCAGTGTACAATTGCCAAAGACAGATAGATTACACGATTTTTTGGTTTGGATTAGGTAGATTGCATGTGTACAGATCTGCCAGATCTGTTGAGTGAGCGGGAGCTCATTTTATCCAAGCCAGTAACATCAGCATCGCGTTCGATCAACACTAAAGGTTAGAACCTAAGGGCTGAATAATTCAAAAATCGAGATCTTGAAATCTTTCTATGTTACAGTAATGATTTTTTGAGTTTCATTTATAGGTGTCCGCCCAAAGAATCGAACGAAACCACCCCGATTGCTATGCGTTTATTCGTTTGCTTTCCTTAATGGCCAAAGCATCGACAAAAAAAAAAAATACATCAACGCGGGAGTGAATCGTAACCAGTAAAACATAATATATCAAAAATCGTCTTGAAAACTATGACAATAGTCTCAGTTGATAATATAATTCCAATGGAATCTTGACTTCCCGAAATCGAGTTTATTATCATTTAATAATGATTAACAGGACGCTTCCATTTGTTTTCGTCACGTCACGAGCGTCACGTCACGGTGGGGTTTTCTATTGACTTTCACGTACAACCATTGCGTTACCAGGGAAGTGTAACTCCCATAGTTTTCATAACAGGAAAATCGTAAGCCACTTTTTTGGAATGCTCTCATTTTATCACAGCATCTCATAATCCCTAAGCCTCTGTAGTGTCAAGGAAAGCTGATTTATTACGCTCAGTTATAAACTAATATTGCTAAGTAACCATAATGAACTAATAATGTGTAAAATTAATCATTATTAAATGATCTGATTGTAGAACCGTAGGTCTACCGTCCGTTTTGACATGGATACGTCTTTGGGCTGGGGGTCATTCTAAAATTTGCGTAACGACACCAAAATTTGTGACGACCCGGCACTTTAGATTATTATAAACTCGAAAAGTGAAGGCTGGGTAAAATTTCTATTGATTTTTCACGTACAACCAATGAGTTACGGGGGAAGAGTAACTCCCATAATTTTCATAGTAGGAAAATTGTTCGCCACTTTTTGTAATGCTCTCATTTTATCACAACATCTCATGACCTCTAAGCCTCTGTAGTGTAAAGGAATGCTGATTTATTACTTCTGTGTCCTATTGGACTTGTAAGGCGTAGGTAGGTAATCACGTAGTTCAATTATATTAATTCATTAAATTATTTATTAGTCAATACTTAAGAATTACTCTTAGTTAAATTATTAGTTTAATTTCAACAACAGAAGGTTAATTTCTTCCGTGTCTACCAAGGTCGGAACGTTTTAGCCCATTTTCTAAGAAAATTAAGCTATTGCCTGCATGGGAATTCGTTTTGAAATTCCTTGAGTTTAACGCTTTTTGATCTGTGTATGTAGAGTTTGATCAAACAGTTCTGGTTCTTTTCAATTAGCGTGCTGAGCGTCGTTGAAACTTCTTGGTGGTCTAAGCGTGTTTTCACTTTCAAAATGAAAAAAAATGCTGTTCTCCAAAATCAAAATGTCTACTCTGAGTTTGCGTTTCTTGGCCTAGTGAACAAATTTGATTTCGTGTCCATCTGCCCGTCCCACTGTCTGTCCGTCTGTCTGTCCACATTTCCTTGCAACAGCCATACACTCCACAATTTCGATTGGATTTATTGGAATTTCTGTGTACTCACTTTGTCACTTGATTCGTGATAAAAATACCTATACATGTAATATATAGAGTTATCACAGTAAGGAGTAGCTGCATAACGAAATTCTACACAGAACAGGCCTTCAGCCCTTGTTACGTGGTTAATCGGCCGTTTCTGAACATTTAATGGTGACATACTGTGAAGGCCGCGAGGAAGTTTCCGTGCCATGTCCTTGGCAGTGTATTTTATATTGCTGTAATATTCTCAGTTCTCGTGTTATTCTGATCAGCTTCAGAACCTCCGAAGCTAATTTCTTTCCTAATCGACTTATGTTGCTGAAATTTGAAGGAGCTCGTTCGGGACACCTCAAAAACAATTAAGAGTTTAGGACGAATGAATGAATGAATGATATGTTTATTAAATAATACAGGAAAATACATATTAACATTATTATAAATAACGACATGCATACAGCTATAGACTATGAGTCTGTCTGCCGGGGGTCTAAATTTACGATTCTTTGATCATTCGTGCCTAGTATTTAATTGTCCATTTTTATTTTTATTTTATTTTTAAATCTATTTTAAATATTTTTCTTCCAAAATGCTTCACCAATTAAATTCTTAAATCAATATCCTCCTGTACTTTGCAGCCACACTTCCATATTTTGCCAACGGGAACCAATTTCCTCCGTTCAACAAGTCCATTACCTCCTCCTCGCTCAAACGAGCCCGGCCGAAGAAACGGACCCTAAATTCACCGGGCACCGGGTAAACCGCGAGGAAATGCACATCAGTCTCTGGAACTTCCATGTTGCACATCGCACACCTGGAACGAGGATCATCGTGGGAGTCATATGGCCTATCGTGGTGGCATCAAAGAGCCTCTCAACTTCAACCCCACCTCAAGACCCAAAGAGGGCATTGTTGTTTCTCTGAGAATAGATCACCAGGTCTCGCATTGTAGTCCAACTGTTTGTAGATTCGACTGCTTGACTGCCGTGTCTCCAAGCTCATATAATATACTTAAAGTGCAATACAAAATAATTGGGGATGTTTTTTGGCAGACCGAAAATCAGCTTGGCAAAATATAGCTGAACCTGTTCTACCACTAGCATTCCACCCCAAACTTGAGCCCCATAACATAGTACTGATCGGACCACTGCCCCGAAAACTTTTTCCTTCGCCCGTACTGGTACATTCCGCTTTAGGAGAACAGATCTGTACCTACAGTTCATCGCCAGCTTTGCAGCCGAAGCTCTAGGACGATCACTGATCATTGGGCCTCTGAGGCTGATTTATTTCCTTTTCAACCAGCCGTTTTACTAAGTTTTTTGTTTTGTTGTTTTGATATTTTTAGGAAATTTTTCAACATTCACCTATTATAAACTTTAAAATTGTGGAGTCCTGAGCTGTGAAGGTGTGAACCCTTTTGGGAGGCAGTATGTGCCAAGTTTCGATCATTTAATAAATATACATGAGGCTTAATAATAATTATAAACCAATGATCTGCGTAGAAGTACTGTCTAATGCAGAAATAATCAATATTTGTGTAATAATTTGCAGCGTTTTTAACACAGAATGTATGGTGTGTTAGCCTTGGCATCTTCAACCGAAAACAAAACTTTTATGTGTAACGAAAATGTGTTGCAATAATTTCTGATGATTTCCACTTACAACCGAGTCGTTGCTAGGGAAATGGTACTTTGTCATTTTTCATCCCACAAAACCCGTTGAATATTCGTTCGAAAGCTATCAATTTATCCAAACATATTATGTTAACTACTGCGAAGTGCGTGACCAACAAGCTGAGTTATGAGCATGGTTATTTACGCACAGCTGATCATTCTCAATAATTGATATTGTGAACATGAATGCAACCGCTTGATAATTTCTGGTGATTTCATTGAGCTGGTGGTGAGTCATTGTGCTGGTAATAAATAAATAAGACAACTTGACAGTAGTGATAAGATATACCTCAAAATCTGAGTCAGTCTTACTTATATGTGGGTTTCACGGGTTTATGTAAAACGCTTGAGCTAAAACACATTCTGTGTTTCAATCATTTCATTCGAAGTATGTAATTTTTTTCTTTTTTTTTCTCTAATATCATTAATTTCTAATTGATGGGTGCCTATGTCTAATAAATACGTTTAATATTGCAATAAGCAATAATAACTACGTGAAATAATAATTAGATACCTATGGATCAGTGATGTGCGCTGAAGGGTTTTATAACATAGGAATAATTTTCATCTTTTTTAACATTGAAAAACGAATATTCTATAGGGATAAGCAATGGCGAGTTCGGTCCGAAAATCGTATGATTAACTGCTGAATCGCGTCTATCAACTGCTCAACCCTATAGAGCAGGCGTTTACAGAAGTTAAATCCGTTATAACCCGTCAAATCTATCCGTTAAACCGTCAATTCGATGCAAAAGGGCCATAAATAGATGAGTTTTAGATTATCTCAAGTCTCTGTATTCAACCGTGAGAGACAAGAAGCAGTTGTTAAGGCGATTTCATTTTTTTCAGGGTGATCTTAAGTCATAGGAAAAAATTGTATCTCCTTTGAGACCCGTTTTCTCAGCAACTATATGACCTAGAATCCTATTTTTTTTTTTTCGTTTCCTAAATCTAGATCTGCTGTGTTTACTGAGTATTTTTTTCATACATAAACAATAATAGGTTATATTTTTTATCCTCATTTGCCCAAACCCTTATTTTGTGTTTCAGTTTACCAGCCATTTATGCCACTAACACAATTTTTAGGGCGATGAAAAAAACTCAGTGTAGAATTTAGCTATTTCCCAACAAAACAAAACAAAAAGCAGCTCGATTGGTTCGGTAGTTTCGGAGAATTAGGGGCGAACGTGTATAAAAACGTAGTTTCGAGAAAACGGGAGAAAACTTCGGGGGCGTGGAACTGCGTTGTCCGCGTGCTTCTTGCTCTACTCCCACTGACGGCTTCACTTTCACAATGAAGAAAAAATATCCATCCACATCTTTAGTCAATTATTGTCAATTCATGGAACTGGCATGGATGCAATGTACTCCTACTATCCTAAGAACAACAACAACAATAATTGAAGAATTCACATGTATGGTTATCTTTTCCGTCTGACCGTTGTTTTGCTTTTTTCTCAGCCTTTTATTTCATCTCATTGCTTTTTTCCAATCGAATTGAGTTTTATAAAATAATTCCCAAAAGTGGTCGTGTTTTCAAAAACCGAAAAGGGAAAGGTGAGCGGAGAAAAGTGAATGTGAAAGGCAGAAGAAGAATCACTAACGCTTTTACTTTTTTTCCAATTTTGTTTATACATACGTAAATTTTTGATGTAAATATATTTATGTACCTATCTATGGTTCATGTTCATTACAGTTCACTCATTATTCACACATCGAAAGTTGGAATCCCGAGCAAAAGCTCGGAAGAATAGAGTAAAGCAGGGCGTTTGAAAAGATGCTTCTAGAGGAGCGCTCGAGTGAAATGTACAGTAATTATATAGTGCCAAACCACCAACATATTGGTATCAAACGATTCAGCATTGAATAGAGAATTTTTTGAGCTAATAAAAAAAAATCTTTTTTTTTTTTTCTCATTTTTTGACCTAGGAAGACCCTTAAACTGTCAATTCGATACAAAAGAGCCATAAATAGATGATTTTTAGATTATCTCAAGTCTCTGCATTAAACTTTGAGTGACAACAAGCAGTTGTTAAGGCGATTTCATTTTTTTCAGGGTGATGTTCAATATTTTCATCGTTTCTATCGCAACCCCTGCAGCGTTACTTACTAAACTCGATAAAAATGTTCATCACAACTTTTTTTCAAACGTCTTAGACGTTATCAAACGTCTTTTATATCTACCAGACGTCCATTGCACATCGTTGTAGTGAATCTCGGATATAAACTTAATTGACGTCTCAATATAACCCCTGATACAACTCTCAAAGCTAACAGAAATAAAAGAAAACGATATTTTAAAGTGCTAAAAGAGAAGTAATTTAAAATTTAAAAATTGGATGTAGCTGGAAAATGAATAGTACGAAAATACGAAGAAGTGAGGCATCCTTTGAGGTGGAGAAGTTTAACTTTGGGAGCAGATGGTACCGGAAGGGCGATTTTCAGCACATCCCTTGCTTAACTTGTTTTTGATGGATCTTCCAAGATTGAGTTGCTTCAAGAGTTTCAAATCTAGAGTTGTTTTAGAGTATTAAAGAAAGTTAAATAGAGTTGGCTGTAGGTGGGCCTGAGGCTATTGATCAATCAATCTCCGTCGAATCGAAATTTCAAGTTTAAAATCACGCTGTGTATTGGGGGCTTCTCTTTTTGTTAGCCTTCTCAGCTTCTTGTTGTTACTGAGTAGCAAATACATAATCCAATATGAACATCGAATCAGATAGCTACTCACCTATTTCCTTTAATTAGAAACCGAAAAAATCGACCTCTATGCTTCATATTATTTTTCGCAAAAACAAGATTGCACATCGAACTCATGCGGAAACGTGAGTACATAGGTTTTTTAACATAGAATCGTGTTTTAGCCTTGACATCTCCAACCGAAAACGAAACGTTTATATGTAACGAAAATGTGTTGCAACCATTTCTGATGATTTCCGCTTACAACCGAGTCGTTGCAAGGGAAATGGTAATTCGTCATTTTTCATCCCACAAAATCCGTTGACTATTCGTTCGAAAGCTCTCAATTTATACAAACATATTATGTTAACTGATGTGAAGTGCGTGGCCAACACGCTGAGTTATGAGCATGGTTATTTGAATAATTGTTTACTCACAGGTGATCATTCTCAATAATTCATATTCATAATGTATTATGAACATGATTGCAATCGCGTGATAATTTCTGATGATTTCTTGAGATGGTGGTGAGTCGTTGCGCTGGTGATGAATAAATAAAATAACTTGACATAGAGTGATAAGATACACCGCAAAATCTGAGTCATTCTTACTAATATGCGGGTTTCTCGGGTTTATGTGAAAGGCTTGAGCCAAAACAAATTTTGCGTTTCAATAATTTCATTCAAAGTACCTATGTAATGTAATTTTTTCTTTTTTCTTTAATATCATTAATTTGTAATTGATGGGTGCCAATGTCTAATAAATACGTTTAATATTGCAATAAGCTTGACGCAATGTTTATGACGTCCCTAGAAATTGTTTAGTGAAAGACGTGTTCAAGGCAAGATTTCAAGGAAAACTCGTAGCTCCACGCCTCGACAGGGGGCAAGCCCCCCAGGACCCCCGGCTATTTACATACTTCGAATGAAATTATTGAAACACATAATGTGTTTTAGCTAAAGCGTTTTACATGAACCCGTATATTACTATATAAGAATGACTCAGGTTTTGCGGTGTATCTTATCACTACTATGTCAAGTTGTTTAATTGAATTATCGCCAACGCAACGACTCACCACCAGCTCAATGAAATCATCAGAAATTAACAAGTGGTTGCAATCATATTCACAAATCAATTATTGACAATATCACCTGTGTGTTAACAATTATTCAAATAACCATGCTCATAACTCAGCTTGTTGGCCACCCAATTCGCAGTAGTTAACATACCTACCTAATATGGTTGGATAAATCGAGAGGTTTCGATCGAATGGTTAACGAATTTTGTGGAAGCTGGGAACATTGGGGACGATCTACAGCCAAAACTATTAACTCCTGAATATTTCATCGAAATCGGATCGATACTATAAATTCCATGCTTGTTATCGGTAATCAAATCGTCATTTCCCAACTAACATCGGAATTTGTGAATGGACTATGAGAGAATTAAGCTTGATTAATTTTGAGTTGGCGCATGCGCGGTGAAAACCTCCAGCATAACCTTTCAGCATAACTCGCTCATTCCCAAAAAAATGCCATCAAAATCGAATGAAAAATGTAAAAGTTACGCGGATTTTATAATCCCGCATGCACAGTAGCTATACTTAATGATGATTTCACAATAAAATTTAAATGAGGTGATTAAATGGTTTTTTTCTAACCACCCTCCAACTTTGATAAATTATCCGTAAATCTTTTTATATGCATGGTTCAATTCATTCTGACATATTATACCGTTTTGTAACGATACTTAGGAATGTAAGGTAGAAGGGAACACTTGAGTTGAATGATTACCCTCATTTACTAATATGATCCCCAGTCAAACCAAAATAATAATAATGTTTCAAAATTTCTCCACTCTCATTTGAAGTTAGCTAGTGACAGAAGACGGGAAATCTAAATCTAAGCGCGAAACAGAGAATGTTGCGGTAGGGAGGGGCTGAAGGGGGAAGCTCACCCAACCTGACCAATCAGAAGCGAGCGGGAGCAACACATCGCTGTTGCTCAACCTCAGACTTGACCGCCTATCTCCGGACTGAGGATTTTCAGTTTGAATTGAAGCGGGCATGTGAGATTGACCAATCAGAGAGCCTTTTACATCCCGAGTTGAGCATACTTAGGGGAATGCTCTTCCGCTAATTAGCGACTTTCCGTTCTCCTTATCATTTTTATCAGTCACACTTCTTCTATTTTTCCCGGTGTTATTTCATTTAGTGTTACAATTTTTTGAAGTTATTGAGTATTGAGTAGATACTTTTATGATGAATAATTCAGTTGAATTCATCAAGTTGAACTGGTCACATTTGTCAACCAAAGAAAAGTGCAGAATTCGCGATGCTGGCTGCCCCTTGCTACTACTGGGACTAACGCAAACTTTGAAAATCAAAAATCGTTCTGATTCGGTCCGTAGGTTCAACCTCTATAATGTGATTGATTTTATTTTTATATTCCCCATTATTTATCTAGATGATGACTAACCCTCCGTGGCAAGATTCGCTTTCACCTCCACGATGGTTCTTGCTGGGCGGGTATACATTTCAGCTATTGCAATCATTCCTTGGGTTAACTCCTTTGATGGTTAAGTATTTCAGAATTTCTGTCTTCCATTTGAGAACATTTCCCGAGTCTGGTGTACGTATTTAGTATAAAAGCACCTCTACCGTCCCCGCGATAGTCCTTGTTGATCTCTGTGCACCCCCCTGAGTTTCAAGACAGGAGCCGACACTGCTACTGAAACATCCAGTTTGACCTTATGATGCCGTATCTTGGAGAAGGGTAAACCAGTGGATTCCAGATTTGAAAATAGAGAAAAGAAAAAAAGGAAGAATGAAAATCAATTCGGAAGAGTGGAATCTAGCAGGTTGACGTTGACGAGGATTTCGGAACCAAAGGTTGAATCAAGAACATCCGATATCGGGAGAAGATATACCTACCAAGCCAAAGTTGAGTGATCAACATTTCTAAGAGACGTTCATTGTATATGTATGAGTTAGAAACCAGTTCGTCATTATTATAATATCAGGATTTGTCGGTTTTATCCTCACTGCTGTTTTGAAAACATACCTTGTTCAGAATCAATACAGTTTCATTGTTATGTGTAATATCTAATATTAGTCTTTGTTGTACTTCTGTACGAATTAACTATTGTAATTGGGTATTCGCCCGTACTACTTCTACAACTAATAATATACAACAATAAAAAAAACTGTTGAAAGCCAGGCTTAATCGAGTCTGAAACACCTCAGTCTGAAACAACGAAGGGAAATTGTGAAGTTTTATATATAAACATCCGTAACGCTGGAGGCATCAGCGACTCAAAAGCTTAAGATTTCTGTAATTAGTTCCACTTTTAATAAGATATTTTCGGGAATCCTTTTCCCGCAAGAAGTGCGAAGTTGTGACGAGCGATCATAACTTCTGTAAAGCCGAAGGAAGTCCTGAGCCGTCTTTGGTAACAAAACCATTAAAAACAATGCAAAGATTACGGGGAACCCGAAGTTTCAAGTTTGAAATTGTTGCAATGAGAGGTGATGGAAATTGTAGTTGTTCCTCTTTCAAAAAGGAGAGGCGATTGACCTGATAAACCCAAAGGATATCCTGAATATTGAATAATCCAAGGAATCACCAATATCCCCAGCTGAAGCGTTTTCAAGAATCGAGAAGAAAGAACTATTCAAGAACCTATATCCATCACCAATTTGAATTTAACACTCTTTAGAACCCCTATTATCATTTTTCGTTTCTCGATCAGTGGTTTGATCAAACATATTGGTAAGTAATGCAAGAAGATGTAAGAGTGCATCGTAGGGACGTCCCAGCGTCTGGTTTGTATAGAATTCGCAAACTAATTTAAACCTTTCAAAAAATGAATTAAACCTTTCAAAAACTGTATTAAACTTTTCACAACTGGAATGAAACGTTTTGCAAACAGAAATGTAACTTCTGGAACCACGACTGCTGAAATTTTTCGTGAGTTTCTGAGAGGGCTGAAGTTGAAAGATCAAACGGTAGACCTACGGTTCTACAGTCAGATCATTTATTAATGATTAATTTTACACATTATTAGTTCATTATGGTTACTTAGCAATATTAGTTTATAACTGAGCGTAATAAATCAGCTTTCCTTGACACTACAGAGGCTTAGGGATTATGAGATGCTGTAATAAAATGAGAGCATTCCAAAAGTGGCTAACGATTTTCCTGCTATGAAAACTAAGGGAGTTACACTTCCCTAGTAACGCATTGGTTGTACGTGAAAATCAATAGAAAACCCCACCGTGACGTGACGCTCGTGACGTGACGAAAACAAATGGAAACGTCCTGTTAATCATTATTGAATTATAAAAATCCCACACACGGCGTCCTGCTAATTATGGACAACTTGTGAATTCATCGTTCTACTGTAATAGTAAATCAGTTTTTATCAGAATCATGGGTGATGTAGTTCCGTATGTGTCCCCACTTTCAAGCCAATGTAAATCTGACGTTATCATATAAAAAAAAAAAAAAACAGGTGTGCTAAAGACCACACGGGGGAAGTGTAAACTTCTATGACGATTTTCTGCTAAATACAATAAATATAAAATATATTATGGAAATGATTTTGGTTGCCGAAAAAATCTTGTGAAGACCAATTTTAAAGTATACAAAATTTGTATTCAAACATTATTAAACTACATTACTTTCCACACTATTGAGATGTTGAGAAAGTAAATGTGGACAGGCTCCGCCTCTGGACCCTCGGTAACTTTCCGCCTTGAGCCTTCGGCTAAAATGCTAAAACATGGAACAAGCTTTCTTCCCGCTAATTCGTAAATGTAAATAAATTTAAAACTACGACATTAATGTTTTAAAAATCTCTCTTGTTGGCCACGCACTTTGCAGTAGTTAACATGGATTACAGTAGTTATGGTTGGATAAATCGAGAGCTTTCGAACGAATGGTCAACGAATTTTGTGGGATGAAAAACGACGAAGTACCATTTCCCTAGCAACGACTCGGTTGTAAGCGGAAATCATCAAAATATTTTCGTGAGCAATTTTTCGTGACGTTTTTTTAGTTTATGTGCCATAGCAAAGACATAATGTCAAAAACAGCGTGACGGAAAAAAAACTTGACGGTAAAATCGTATTCGCACTCCGCTAAATTTTTCGCCTATAGAAGTTTACACTTCAAAAATGAATCGAAAACTGGGAATCTCGTCTTTCCCATGTTTTCATGATAGATTAACTTTCTCCGTTGCTTGCATAAGAAATATGAAATTGAATAAAGTGGGGACACATATGGAACTATTTGCTTAGGTCAAAAAGTTCCGTATGTGTTCCCACGCAATATTCAAATCCATCTAGCGTGTAAATATATTAGAAGGATGTATTTAGTTTAGTGGTCTGGATGCTCGCAAGCTCGCATCTCAAAAATACATAACATCAAGTGTCAATCCCTTAGTAAAAATGCTGGAGCAGACCCTGCCTACTTAAGGTTGGAAAAGTGCCCAGTCCAGGTGGTTTAGTTGCCGCTAGTGACCAGTTCCGGTGACACCGACTCTCCGTCGGGGTTCCCTAGTCTGTTGGTAGGTATAAGATGCATGTTTAATCAAGAGTTTGGTTCATCCTACACAATATAAACATCAAATTCGTTTAGTCAGAGATCAACAACAAAAGGGTTTTAAGGTTCATAGTTCAACTAACTGACTCACAAATAGCGTGGGGAAACATACGGAATTTTTTGACTAGGCAAATAGTCCATATGTGTCCCCACTTTTTTCGATTCCATATTTCCCATGTACGCAATTGAGAAAATTAATCTATCATAAAACTATGAGAAAGATGAGATTTTGAGGTTTCCGAAACAGTCGTCAAATTCAGTTTTTGACAGACTAATGTCAGATTAACATTGGTTTGAAAGTGGGGACACATACGGAACTAAACCCCAGAATCAGATACGGGGGTGAAGTTCTCGCCAACCCTGCCAAGTTCTCATCCGTGCTCAATCCTGTTGAAAACGTTTTCAAAAATCAAAAAATTGAAGCAAGGAAGATTTTATTTCAACGAGGTGAGTATGATTTGTCTGATGTCATTTAAGCAGCGTGTTCACAGTAAATGCTTGTCTGTTCAAACTACGTCATGGAAACATTGGAACAGCAAAATCAATGATTTCAGTTATACAGAATTTATGCGCTTGGAAAATGTGTAACTCATGAGAAGATTAATTCAAATTGCGAAACGTTAATTCAGTGTCCGTAAGGTTTAATTCTGTTTGTGAAAGGGTTAATTCAGTTTACAAAAAATTTAATTCAAAGTGCGAAAGGTTCAATCCTAATTGCAAAATGTTTAACTCAGTGTGTGAAAGGTTGAATTCACTTTGAGAATGCTAAATGGTTTTGGACCCCCCCCCCCCCTTTTTTTTTTACTAAGGGCGGTTCTACCAAAAGACTAAATACTTCGAGCCATATAGTGAAAGAGCCAAACAAAAAAATGCAAAGATAACTAGTAGCAGCTCGGGGAACCAAGCAGACTAATGGAGAAAGAATAATGAGACTTTAGTGAGATCAAGCATTTTAATTTCTCCCTTGATGGGAAAAAGAAAAGATCATGGATATGTCTAGTACCTACTGCTTACCAGTTGGTACCTACTACTCAATTGTATACCAACCATGTAGTGCCTTCTTTTCACAAGATTATTCCATTATGGTTACAAAACAATATTAGTTTTTAACTTAGAGTAATAAATCAGCATTCCTTGTCACTACAATGGCTTAGAGGTCATGAAATGTCGTGGTAAAATGAGAGCATTCCAAAAAGTGGCGAACGATTTTCCTACTATGAAAGCTATGGGAGTTACTCTTCTATCAATAGAAAATGTGCCGGTCGGGAAAAAAAGTGTCTGTCGGGGACCCCCAGCCAAAAGACATATTATCCATGTCAAAAGATAATCATCAACATTTGTTGAGAAAAGCAGAGCATAGTTGATTTAATTCCCTCCTCTATCACTCCCCTTCGCAAAAATCCGTCACCTAAATGAAATCCACGACTTAAAGAACATATAAACTGAAATTTTGGAATAAAGGATTAAGGAAAACGGGGGAGAAAAACGAAAATATTACTATTTATCGGAATTCCCCCCCCCCCCCCCCCCCCCCATTTTACTCTCACTGTTAGAAAATCAGAATCTCCCAAGGTTGGTTGAATAACTGGACTAAAATCTGGACCGAACAAAAACAGTCACGGAAATGAGATGAGAATAGTGAACACATATTTATGCCGCTAATGACCATTCTGGTTGAGGTGAGGCGTAAATCGAAGAATAGAAAAATTAATCAAATAAATAAATGGTAAAAGTAATACGATTCACTAATGTTACCTACCACTTCTTTTTACCCCCTACCATGATGACATTTGAAACCCCTGACATATTTTCCAAAACGAAACGAAATTCCTAATTAAACAAAAGAGAATCCAGGAAAGCTTACGAGAAAAGTGTAATCATCACGATTTATCAGTATTAGGTACTTGTCCCTCCTTTCACCCTTTCCGATAATGACATTTGAAACAGGTGACCTACGTGGCAAAACTGGACCGAATTCCCAATCCCAATAAAAAATTGGCCGAGAATTTTAGCTTGGGCAGTGCTTGAATGAATCGGTAACGACACTCCCCACCCGCCATCACAACCGCAAATCTGGAATTGTTAAGGTTTGCTGCACAAGTCTAGAATTCAATTCGAACAAAATAAGAATCGCGGAGATAGGTGAAAATTGTAGTCTGGGCAGCGTGGGGAATTTAGAACAGATCTTTGCACCCAAAAGGTATAATTTAACTCAACTTCTCATTAAGATTTCGTACGAAATCCCGATACCATATTAAAACTTATTCCAGGGAACAACTCTCTATCTTTTCCAAGTGGAGCGACAAGTAGAAGACTGTGGAATTAATGAGGACACTTTTGAAGCAAACTACATGAATAAACATAACATAAATTTGTTTCAATTACTATCATCAGAAGTTCAAAATCGGGTTGATATTTTATAAAGCTTCAAATTACTCCTCATAGGTTTAAGGTATTTCTATATTAGATTGTTTTTCTGTGCAAACACTAGTCTAATGGTAAATATTAAACTGATTATATCATTATCTAGGTAGGCTTAACAAGGAACCTACTCAAGAAGTAGCTGTACCCCTTGGAAGAAAGTTATTGGAATCAAGTGGAACATTTATTTACGACTCACTAGTTCATCTATATAGGTAAGTTCTTTCCTACTACAAGTGATTACCTCGTTTTCTTGAAAAGCGAACTTTATATAAATTATATCAGCTGGTCGATCTTTGTAGGTAATTAGAGGATTTTTACCATATTCACACCGTTGGGATTTATTGGTGGTTGTAGTATTAGAGATGACCGCTTGCTGCAGCGACCTGGGACGTCTTGTGTTTGAGAATCCGGAGTCCTCGAAGCTTTTTCCAGTCTTGAAAACAGCGGGAAGACCATTAGAAAGGCTGACTCGGCGTCTCCGGGCAGCACTGAGAGGCTAACCTTGATTTGACGTGGTGAGTAGGGTGGGAGTGAGCACCCGCCGGAGGTCGGCCCAGCTGCGTCAGTGAACAACAACTTCACGGATGGAGCGTTGCATCACGTTGAGTCACATCACAAGTTTTCGAGATTCTTCCAATATCACTTCGTACCTACCTCCTAAAATCGTGCGGTCAACCTCACAAAAGGCTCGATGAGAATAGATATTGATCGACATCAATCTCTGAACTAGTAAGTACTTCAACCTTAATTATTATTGATGTATAGTTATCGAAGATAGAACTTGTTATCTATCATTATCACGTTATCAGCCTAGATGATCTAGCACACAAAACACAGAAAAGGGTCAACTAGTGTCAATCATTTAGGTTTCCAAGGTACGTTTTTATAACCCACTTCTCCGACGATTGTTTTACCTCACACATGCTTTAGGAGCAATAGCCTATTTAAATTCGTGATAAATCCTTATTGTTCGTAGGTTGTTTCAAAAATTCAGTTAGCAAGTAATGTCTAGAAATTTCATTTTAAAGATACATATTGCAATAGATCAATCGTTACGATAGACGATTTGATTTCTTCCATCATGTAGGTAAATTCCTTCTTTTAATTTATATATTTATACATTTTTTCAAATGTACGTACAATCTTATGTACACTTTCGCGCATGCGCAAGAGCTAATATTGATACAATCAGGAAAAATAAAATGGAATAATTAAACCATTGCCCCTCAACTATGCACCAAATTTGAGTGGGATTGGACGACTTCAGCGTAAAAAAAGATGCTAGAAGGAATTTACGTTTGCGCATGCGCAAAACGAAGTAATGAATTGAGAAGTATGGAATTAATGGTGGACTAGAAATTAGATTTAAACTGTTGAAATCAAGCTCGTCTAAAAAGGAATACATATCCAGCATGCGCAATAGCTACTAAGATTATGTTGAAAATGGCTGGAAATGCTCAAAGAACCTATTCCACCTATCCTCCAAATTTGAGCGAGATCGGACAACGACGGCGTGAGAAAATGATGGTTGATGGAATTTACGTTTGCGCATGCGCCGAGTGAAGTATTATAGATTTGGGAACAACGAAACTCATAGGGACCCATCTTCACCCTAACCCGCATGTACCATGAAAATTTTATAAGAACCGGTAGAATATTGTGGAAATTAGGATTGATACAAGGATTTGCGGACATACACATACAGATTTACATACACAGCGATCGAGAGAGAAAGACACGGAACAAAAGTAGTTCAGAATAGTCTAAAACGTAACATGCGAGTGGAAATTTTACTTCTGTAAAAAAATAACAGCCGTTTGATTTTAGTGAAGACCACAACTTTTAAATCTCTCTAAAGTGGAAACAATGCTTCCGCTACCTATAGGTAGACTTCGGAGCAATTTAAGAGATAAAATTTAGCATAATTAGGTACCAATAGGTACTTCACTAGTAAGTACATCACGCGGACTATATATAGTTAATAAACTCGATTCCGCAACGTTATAATAAATTCGATTGGAACTATATCACCTGATAATTCCAATATTGGCATCATATCAGCTTCTATTTAGAATGCAATTTTTATGTATTCCAGTATCACTATCTAGCGATCTTTGACGGAATTTGAAGCTTGATCGTCTAATCAATAAATCCGCTAGCAGCTCGTGATTCTTCATCTTTTCGCGCTTAGAAATTCGAAGGTTTTTTTTTCTATGTTCAAGCCCTTAGAGAAAGCGAACTATTCAACGTACAGCGTTGCGGGTGGTTATAATCGATTCTTTGGGATTAAATTTATCATTGACAAGCAAAAAATCATTACTGTTACTTAGTAGGTTTTCAAGATCTCGATTTTTTAAATGTTTTGCCCTTTAGGGTTGATAAAAATTGATCTTCTAGGACCATCTAGATTCCAAATGTCATTTTTAACACATGTTTCATATAATTTGGTCTAGTATTTTCGGAGAAAAGCCGTAGACTGTGGACGGAAAGATTTTTTTAAATTTGATTTTTGAATTCTACGCATCTTGAAATGTAAATAAAAAATTTTGTGTTAAATTTTGCTTCCGAGTCTACCTAAAGGTAGCGGAAGCAATGTTTTCACTTTTGGGAAAGAAAAATTTTTTGGTCTCCAAAATACAAATTTCCACTCGCATTTTACGTTTTAGACCATTCTGAACAACTTTTGTCCCGTGTGTGTGTGTGTGTCCGATAATCCTTGTAACAAGCTTAATTTCCACAGTTTTCATCAGACTTGAATGAAATTTTAGGGGATGTGCGGGCTTGGGGGTAGACGGTCCCCTATTAGTTTCATCGTTCTTGACTTAATACCTCAATCTGCGCATACGCAAACGTAAATTCTACCAAGCAACATTTTCTCACGCCCTAGTCGTCTAAGCTCGCTCAAATTTGGATGGTAGTTGGGGAATGACAATTTGATCATCTTATATCAATTTCAACACGACTGTATCATTAATAGCTACTGCGCTTGCGCCAATATGAAGTCTTTGTAACAAGCTCATTTTCCACAGTTTTCATCCGATCTGGATGAAATTTTTCGTCAATGTGCGGGCTAAGGTATAGACGGCCATCAGTTTCATTGTGGCGATCCACTCAGCGCATGCGCAAACTTAAATTCCATTTTGCTCCATTTTTTCACGTCCTAGGAGGCCGATCTCGCTCAAATCTGGATGATAGTTGGGAGAAGATGATTTGATCATCCCATATAGATTTCAACATGATTGTAGCATTGATAGCTACTGCGCATGCGCCTATGTTAAATCCTCGTAACGACCTCAATTTTCACTGTTTCTCTGATTTCGAAGACATTGTCAGAGAAAGCGCGGGTTAGGTTGTAGATGGTCCCCTATCAGTTTCATTGATACCAAATCAATACTTCATTCTGCGCATGTGCAAACATAAATTCCATCACGTTTTATCTTTTCACTCTCTAGTCGTGAGAGCTCGCTTAGAATTTGGATGATAGGTGGAAGAAGATGATAAGTAAACGAGGAAGCTATGTGCCACACCCAACTTGGCAGACTTTATTTTTCTTGGTCGATTACTAAGGTTCATTTTTGAAAATAATAAACCAAAAATATGGCTTGATGGATGATAAGTTTGCGCATGCGCAGTAGCTACCGACTAATGATCACTCTAATGATAACTAGTCTTAATTAATCTCATAAATGGAGTAGCGAATCGTCATTTCCCATCATCCCTTTGAATTTGAGCGAGACCGCACGAATAGGCCACAAGAATATAACGCTTAATGCATTTTATGTTAATGCATGCACTGTGAAAGCTATCAATAGTATCTAGTAATGAAATCAATAGGGAGCCATCTATAGCCAGACCCAAACTTTTCTTGAAAATTTTATCGAGATCTGATGGAAAATGTAGCAGTGTCTGATGGGATCTGTGTGTTGCAATAATGTAGTTGCGAATATACGGACAGACACATTACATACGAC
This sequence comes from Adelphocoris suturalis, assembly GCA_030762985.1. Lineage (NCBI taxonomy): Eukaryota > Metazoa > Arthropoda > Insecta > Hemiptera > Miridae > Adelphocoris > Adelphocoris suturalis. The sequence continues at coordinate 43,295,321 of CM061049.1, forward strand.
ATGAAGTGAAAGTTGTCAAAATGATGTATAACAAAACGTAAAATGGTAGTGGAAATCAAAATTTTTACAAACATTGTTTGTAATCTCCCGGGAGTGAAAACAAAAAATTGTAGACTCAGAACCAGTTTATAATAAATATTCACTCATACGGTCATGTTTTATGACTGAAACGTATGAAAACAATGTAAATTTCCACACTGTATGTTTATTCGAATGAATCTAACGTAAAATAACAGCTGTTTTTATTCTTACAGGGGTCATTCAGGATGAGTTGGAATCTGCAAAAATGGCCTGTTCTCCAACATCTGACGTTCGCTCAATTATGCGACATATCTCATCTTGTCGTCTATGGGGATAAGGGACCAAGCGACTATGGCACAGCTCTCTACATAACAAAAAGGGGTTTGGTTTATGCTACAGGCGTCAACAGCTACTGTGGAAGATACTATGATGAAAAGACTGAGATCATCAAGGGCGGTGGAAGATTCCTTACTGGAAGCGTGCTGGTTGAGGATCTGTCCAGCTTAGGATTGAAGCAGATCGTCCAGGGATGTGGATTTGGAATTGGACAGACATCAAGCAACGATTTGTATTTATGGGGGAACATGTCATCCTCTATTATGTTGCGAAAACATTATTCGGTAATTTACGAATGCTTCAAGCCTGACTCTGTTTGTGAAAAATGTACAGTTAATTTTTACTCGCCTAGTAATATTGGTGGTTTTACGTTGAACAGATGCGAAGGATGCGACTGGTACCCGACTAGAGGTCTTGGATCACCAAATAATCCCGAAACACCAGTAAAAATATTCATGGAATTTTGTGATACTGTGGTTGTACTTTGCTCCATTTGTCGACAATGGTGTTCTTTTCTACCTGTAGGGGACCACGATCTGTATCATTGCTTGACTTGCAATGTTCTGCAGGAATCAACAGGATGGTGTGAAGAGTCGTCAAATCCAAGTAAAATTGAATTGAACGAATCTATTCATGTCGTGGAAGTTGCATGTGGGGAATCGTTTTTCATTGTGCGAACCGCTTCAAACAACTTGTTGTTGTATGGTTACATGGGATACTGGTTTCAGGGATACTTGGACAATCCTGATGACGCCATTATACAAAGCGTTTCTTGTGGGGGATCCCATACGGCGGTTACAACTGACAAAGACGAGTTATACACCACTGGTATAGGCTCTTCTGGACAACTAGGATACAAATGGGATGAAGCTATGAGCCTCACCACACTGCGCAAAGTCCCCCTACCTGGAGCAGTTCTCAAAGTTTGCTGTGGCAAGTCCTCTACAGCCTGCTTGTTGTCGGATGGAACCATTCAATTCTTTGGGGGACGCAAATACGGTAATAAATCACCTCTGATACACGTGCTGAATCAGCATACATTCACTGGTATTGCTTGCGCAACTTTGACTGATGTTTTTTCAGCTAAAACTATATTTTCCGAAGTTTTTTTCTGGCGAAGTCCTTCCCCTAATTTGCATTTGAAGGTAGATGCTTGTCACGACTCTATAGACGGATTAGTTGGATGGCCCGTGACTTACAACTCAGCAGCACCACAAATGGAGTTCTGGGGGCTAACAGGTCCTTGTGTTCAACATGGTTCCTCTCATTACGCTTCATATTATCGCCAAAAACGTTTTAGTGATTTGACATTGAGATTGAAGGATGAAGACTTTCCTGTCCACCGCATGATCTTGTACAGTAATTCTGTATATTTCAAACATCTATTAAGTAAATCCAAAGACATCGAGGTGTTAGACATGACAAACCACGATCCAGGGACTTACAGGAATCTACTGAAATGTTTTTATCGCGCTCTTATGAAAAATCTAGATTGGAGCGAACTGTTTGATTTGCACCTCCTTTCGAAAAGTTATAACGAATCTGATATTGTGAAAGACAGTTCCGTTAAACTGCGACTGAAGATAAACAATAGAAACGTAGAGTTAATTGCGGAAAAAGCCAAATCCAATGGATTGAAATGGCTTCTGGATTATTGTGAAAGAAAACGCATTTCTTCGAGATAATGGTCATAAGTACCTACTTCACAAATCTATATGACACAATATAGATTCAAATTATTTATAAAGCTTGTTGAACAAGGAAAACCATATTGGTAATCAATGATTCGTTGTCAATAAATTATATCATATTTATCATATTTTGTTAAGACTGACCTGTAAATAAAATTTTTTTTTAAATGACTAATTCATTAATCGAAGACCATTACAGAACAGCCATATATCCGTTATCCTTGGAATTTCACAGAAGAGCCAAAAAACTAATGCTGGATCAGATTTTTCGCGAATTGGCGGCCTAAATTTGCATTGACAGTTGTGTCAAAACTTGAAAATTATAGTCGTACAAAATGTCAACTTCTTTCACTGTTATTTTACGTTTTAAATCCCGTAGTTTTTAGATAGGTTTAGAGTGAGTACCTATACAATAATCATGTTTCACCTATTCGGGCTGCTATACCGGTTCGTTCTTTACAAAATGTTGCCATAATGATTAGTGGGAAAATTCTTATTTCTCTCATAGTTCACATTTTGGTGTTAGCCTTTTCATAGGGCACCCCCTTCCCCCCCCCCCCTTATACATTCTACGATAAATAATGATACACCAAACTATGTGCTGGTTTTTTGTAATTCAAGCCAAACAAAATTTCAAGTTTTAGCAAAGGTGTTTATCTAATTCTGGGTGGAAAACGTGGTTATTAAGTACAAAATTTCAGGGTAAAAAGTTATTTGTTGATCACAGTTATTATTTTTTGGCACTCACTATCACAACTAGTCTCTCAGAATGCAGAAATGCTCGCTGCACCTCAAAAATATACTAAATCAATCCATTTAGCAAAATATAAATTAGATGGGCAAGTAGTTCAGAATGATGTGTAGAGCTAAGTGGTCAGGATGCTCGGAAATTGTGAAGAAGTGTAGGTAAATGTTGAACGCGTAGATAGTTCACGAATCAAGTACAAAAACATTAGTTGTGCCTTGCTCTGTGCTGCGGTGAGACACTCTTCGTCATCTGGGTAATTATAGTGTTGAATTAGGTAGGGTTAACGACGTGTTCTGTTCTCAAAATCGATATAGGGGAATTCTCGGAGGAATATATTGACACCTTAAACTCATTTTTGAAAAAATGTAACAGACGGTTGTTCGGCCGCAGTCATATTGTAAACTGGAATGCTTCTCCGTACGAGGAAAATGGATATCATTCGTTACACAAGTTTAGATGACTAAAATAATATATGAATAGAAGTCTAAAGATTAGGGCACACTCGTAGTAATCGGTTTCCTTAGACACATTACGATCATTATCTTAATTATAAACAGATATTGGAGCGATAAGGAAGGGGATTAGTCACGTTTTCTGGAACCCCTCTCATAAGTAGGGAGGACGTACAAGGGTTTAATATTAAACTATCTGCCAAGTTTCATCAATTGCTACTGCGCACGCGCCTATGTGAAATCCTTCTAACGACCTCAATTTCCACTGTTTCTCCGACTTCGATGACATTGTCAGAGAATGCGCGGGTTAGGTTGTAGATGGTCCCCTATCAGTTTCATTGTGGCCAAATGAATACTTCATTCTGATCATGCGCCAATGTGAAATAATTGTATTGACCTTAATTTCCTCAGTTTTCATCCGATTTTGATTAAATTGTCAGCAAATGCGCGGTTTAGGTTGTAAATGGTGCTGTACCTATTTCATTGTTTTCAACTCATCAGTTCATTCTGGGTACGTTTCCGTTATACCCCCCCCCCCCCCCCCCCAGACGATTGTCTTCAACACGCCCGCCCGATGTTTCTAGGCATTCCTTCTTACTTGGATTACATATTTACGTAGAATTGGTGACAATTTCAAGCTGTGGGAAGAAATTATATTAAAAAAAAAAAGAAGGAAAAAAAGAATTAGGTACCTTGTTTTTAGAAGTTGCCGATGTCGGTGAGGATTTGTTAAAACAAATTGGCGTGGTTGTGGTTAGATTGCCCCCACATGAATTTGCACAAGTAGAATGCACATGAATTCGCACAAATAGATCAGAATGCTGTCTATAGGTTGGTGGTCTGGATGCTCGCATCTCAAAATTACATAACATCAAGTAGTCAATCCCTTAGTAAAAATACAGATTAGTTAGAGATGTAGGTCAGAATGCTGTGTACAAGTTGGCGGTCTGGATGCTCGCAAGCTCGCATCTCAAAAATAAATAACATAATATAAATAAGAAGTAATAATGTCTAGAAACAGCGGGCTGGCGTGTTGAAGACAAATTGACTGGTGGAGGGGGGGGGGGGGGGTATAACGGAAAAGTACCTCATTCTGTGCTTGCAGAAACGTAAATTCCATTGAGAATCATTTTTTCGTTTCTTAATTGACCAATTATGACGTTTCACGGTACTTCTTGATTTATTCTTTCCCGCTATGGAATTTTTCAAGACCATTTAAAACTTTTCATTGAACTATACATTCATGATAGGTAAACGAGGAAGCTATGTGCCACACCCAACTTGGCAGACTTTATTTTATTTTTATTTATTTATTTTTTAATGTGCATAATCTTACTTATTAATGGTTTAATACAGCTAGAAAAAATTATGTATTGGTATCGTAGAAATAGTTATAAGTTGCGCTTTTTAACATAGAACATGTTTTTGTCATCATGACCTGGCCAAACATGAGACAAAATCACCATTACGTGACATTTAGCGCGTTACGCTCCTAATTTCCGATGATTATGACTTACAACCAAATCGTTGCAACGGAATCTTAGGACATTTAAACTTTTGACATGGATATGTCTTTGCTCTGGGGGGTCAACCAAAAATTTCCTTGACGCAAAATTTGTGTCACAATTTCAGTGTTTTTCACGTACAACCCAGCCGTTGCTAGGGGAATGGAACTTCTGCAGTTTTCATCACACGAAAATCGTTCGCCACTCGTTGGAAAGCGCTTGATTTATGTGATAAATGTTCACATTTCAAGCTACCCTTTTCCCCCTCCTTACGTACCTGGCTACATTCCAAAACTAAGTTGATTGGACTATTATAATCAATTTTAATAAGCCGGTTACAATATTCTTAATTTAAAGCAATAGCATCATTTACTCCACTCCATAGGAAACATTTTCATCCTCTTTACAACAGTCGAGGACAACTCGAGGACAACCGTTATGAAATCCCCAATCAAAGACATATCATTTAACATGGTATCTGCTTGTAAAGCGGATAGTGGAACTCGTTTACGAGTTTCTTTCTGTACAGGAACTCATCAAGTTATTTAATTTGATTTTTATTTTCAATTTTTCTTACTTGAAAGCAAAAGTTCATTATTGAAAATAATTAAGCAATAAATAGTAGCAGTTACTATTGGAATGAAACCAGAACTGTCAAATGAATGATGCAGATCCAGGATCTCGCCTAACTAGAGGATTTGTGGAAGGTTGATTTGGAGATGGCTTAACTTCAGCAGGCCGATACGCGATACAGTAAATGAGGGCTCAAGTTCAGTCCTGGGCTTAGAGCCGTGTTATCACCTCCTATCAGGCCGGCATGAGTGGAGCGCTATGATGGGCTTGTTAGTAGTCCACGTGTGACCCCTTCAATCGCACCGGAGTTTATTGGGAAAATGCTCATCACATTCTGCTCCGCCGGTTCTCGCAGAGTCCAAACCGTTCCAGAGAAGACAATGTGCTGCCTGGGACGATCGAGATTTTCGGGCAGATCGTTTATTGGTCCTACTCGATAGATACTTAGAGCGAGCGTTGCAGAGGATGATTGGTACCGTAGGATGGGGTTACTTCAGACCACGTTTTCAGGTTTTTTTGAGATTTTTCTGTCTGTATCTCTTCAATCGAGTTGGCCTTTCAATATGTCACACCTGATCTATTCACCGTCATATTCCCATTTCAAAATTTAACATTCGAGCATCAGGAACCCATGAAAAACAAAGGTAAAAGTGGTAGTGGTAGTCATTACCCGCGTGGGGGCAACTTTGGACCACTCACGTTTTTTCACTCAAATAAAAAGAAATGAAGCCCTGGCTCGATATTACCCCCGTATTTTGCTACCAGATGGGTTCTCTCACCTATTACGACAAAAATATTTCATTTTTAAACATTTATTCCATACAAAACAAAACCAGAAATGAGCTGCCTTCAGAGCTGCCTCCAAAGTGTCTTCGGTATAATTTCTTTAGGGACGGCCCCCAACTTTCTTTCGGTACTTTCGTCTCATGCCTGTAACACATGGAAAACATTGAAACATGAGTAAGCTCAATCAAAATGAGAAAACTAAAAATGCGCTAAAACACAAAAAATCGGGTGGTCGGAAGTTGCACCCCTAAGTGGCGACTTTTAGTTTTTCGTTGCTGGAAAATTAACTAACAACTAAATTAATAAAACATCTGATTTCTTAGTTAAATTCCTCATATAATTTTGAAGAAGTACCTATGTGAACTTACCTTTTCGGAAAATCTAGCGGAAATATGTAGCTGCAGACACACTATAAACACAACAGGAAAATGTGTAGAAATAGCTGATAACAAAAACGTGAAGAAAACGATTATAAGCGACGTCAAGAAACTATCTTCAGGTTTCATGTAGGTTTGAGTAATGTGCTACCTATAGGGACCTTAATGAACTTCCTAATTTCATTTCTATGGCCGGTAGAGGGCTCTGCGCCCGCATTCCTACGCTGGTCTGAAGTTGTACCACCTGGTAGGAAGTAACCCCATGTTACGGTATATAAACTGCAGATTCAGGACTACAGGTTCTCATTCGGCTACCGCCCGTTCTGCAAACGAAAATCTAGTAATTTTTCTAGAAAATTCTGGGTGGTTTCTCTTGTCAAATTTTCGTTTTTCGGTGGATACGTGACTAAAATTTTGCAGTCCGGGCAATTAAAAATGCTCTACAGGATGTTTTTTTTTTTTACCCCTCTAACAGCATTCAGTTCGTATGGAATCTGAGAATTTTGAACTATCAAATACTTACTGAAAAAAATAATTAATGAAAAATTGTGACGTCCATTTTTCTAATGAAATGATCACAAAAATGGATATCCTAAGGCGATTTTATGAATTTCTAAATTAGTTTTAGGCCGAAAAGAGTCGAATGAAATTAGTGGGAGTAGAGGCTTTCCTCTATCAATCAGTTATATTATGACGTGATCAGGTTATTTCTGAAATGAATGGTTTTTTTCGACACTGAAGAAAAATACCTTGTCCAAAGTTCCAAGCATGATTGTTGCACATTTCCTGTGAGTTTGCGCAAAAAATAGGGCCGGAACGAAAAAATAATCGAACGAAATATTTCGTCTCTGGGCAGAACAGTTCCGGACTGGAACGAAAAATGAAGTTCCGGACTGGATCGTTATTTCCGTGGTGTGGAGTTTGACGGAGCTGATATGGAGAAACTCTTACAGGCTCGAACGAAATAATAAAGTTACAATTTCGAGTCACTATTTTCGGATCTTTTATTTTTTCCGTACCTTTATTTTGAGCCCAGATTGAATCATAGCCTTGTGAGACCCAAAGGGCCCTTCCTCCAGACAGCTGAGTGCGATATTCGGCAAGATTATCCGTCGTCAGTGCACAGCAGGAGAAGAATCCATGACCGACGAAACGCTGATCGCAGGAGAAAACACTGATTTTCGATGAGTTTCTAGGGACCCACGCACAGTATCCCCGCTGTGGGCCCAATCTTCATGCGCCGCATAAGACCAAATTAATCAATCCAAAACTAATTTGTGGCGGATCGGGCGGATCGGAAAAATACGCTCATTTCGTCCTGAGATCAGTGTTTTGTCGATCATGGATTCTTCTTCCGCTGTTCACTGACGGGTCCCTAAAAACTCATCGAAACAAAACTCATAGACAATCTGAACTCGAGACTTTTTGATTGTCCCTCATGGAGTAGGACACTAGTCGAAACTGAATGGATGGGAAAGTTGTCGGAAGTATGAAATCAAACATTAGGATATAAATTAGAATGATACAAATGCTTTTCGATAAGTTTCCTGATACCTGTGGAAACAGATCAAAAACTGGTAACGTAAAAATTATTGAGAAAAAAGTCATTGAACTAATCCTTCGAAGGGCTTCTCCTACCTGTTACTAATTTTATGTACCGAAACCTGCGCTACTACGGCCTCGTTTCAAAAAGTCCAGTCATGCAGCATGACCCCATGAGCGAATTTTTGAAGAAATCTTCGACATTTCAGTCGCTATTGATCGTGTAGAGAAATTTTACAACTAGCGAACTGCATTATTTTGATTTTGGACTGATTTTTCAACATTGAAATTTTTGAAAACTTGATACATATTCTTATAGGAAATTTTACGCTGATTCCGAATATACCACATATTAGTATGCTGAAAAAATTATTTCGCACAACAAATCGCAAAAAACAGGCTATTTTGAAATTTTTGACTACTTTTTTCCAAATTTCAACCCGAAGATGTAATCCGATCATGCTGGCCAACGAACTTGAACTTTCGTTTAGTGTCATTAACATTTTAAAATTTGTTTGAAGTTTCTAGCACAATTCTACGGACAGTTATCGTCTGGAATGACACATACATACATACATACATACATACATACATACATATATACATACCTACATACATACATAAAAAAATGCGTTAAACTTCAGAATATGATTCAGAATAGCCTGAAACGGATTTCTGCATAAATTTTTTTCAAAAATTCACATTCTACAAATTTTGAGGCGAGAGCAATAGCTTAATTTTCTTCAAAAATTCGCTAAAATGACTCATGCTAATATGCCCAAAATCTCCGGCCATCCCTTGCAATGAAGTGGCAGGATCTTAAACACTAATATTCAATTTCTTCCGAGCAAGACTGAGATATCGACCAGCGAAAAATATGAGATACACTTCAATTTACATTGGAATGCACATTTGCTTTGTGTTCACAAAGAATCATCAAAGAATCTTTTTCTACTAAGACTTCCCGCTTCAAATGTTTCTCAATGCGTACTTCTCAAAGCACATCATGGGTTTTTCTGTTCAGTAATGTTGTGTGGAATCAGAGAAACATGGTACCAGAGAGTAGTTGAACTCAAAAGAACCAGTACGCCATCCCAAAGAAGGTATGTATATACGTCTTTTTCATGGAAAGTCAGGGGTTTGGCCAGGTATTCATGGTGGTCTTGAGTTTTAATAATACCAGGTAAATCAGGGTTGGCGAGTTTCCCATCAACAATATTTCGATTAGTGTCCTGACTGCTCTTTACTTTTGAAGTTGTCCTGAAGCCAGTGTTTGATGAGTGTCCCTACGGTACTGGACAGCAGCCGAAAGAAAAATGAATGCCAACTCATTACTAATTTTATTGGAGTTTCGACGAGTTTCCAACCCTGGCGGGAACAAGTCTCGAGTTTTGATGAGTTTCCTAGTACTCGGTCCGCATTTATACCAGCAGGGAGCTTAGCTGGAAAGCTGCTGAGGACATGTTTGACTTGATTAGCGCACTCCTCGGGGTATTCTGACGCGTACAGAGTAGAAGGAAGTTTATTAGGGTTACGTATTTTTGGTTATTACATAAAATCATTAAATAAGATTTATTGTCTTCTCAGGATTACTATCCCTTTAAGAACCAACGGGGGCTATGAAATATACAGCTTTGGCATGGTGTTTATATAGACGCAGCTACTCGAACGCGGTCAGTCTCTCCAACGGCCCGAGTTTCTAAAAACCCTGAGACTTCGTACGCTGTAAACTAAATAAGTCAGCAACCTGCTGTCCCGAAAGGAGACGGTGGGCACTGAATTCGGCAGAGCTAACGTACTAAAGCTTCACCGTGCATAAGAGAACAGCCATTGAAATGGGTCACTTGAGTGCACTCTAGTTCATCAATGAATGAATGAATGAAATAATTTATTTCTAAAGGCCTTCCGGTGTTACAAGATTTTCATGGAGTTAAGCCTTACAGTACTTCAAATAGGTAGGTATACCATTGTTAAGAACAGTAAAGATTAAAATATATTACGATTTTTTCCACGTAGCGTATACCTATTTTATTATCTCTGCAAAAAATGATAACTTATTTAATTACCTACGTAATTAAAAAAAAAAAAATTTCTCATAATAACTTACTTTTAAGTACTATATATTAAAAGTGTTAACACCCTGTATATATGGTTGGATCAGTTAGACTATATATCTTCATTTTATTTCATGCTCGTTTAACTGGATGATTTTCTTGTCATTGCTTTTAGTGGTGGCGACGTACTTAATTACTTCTTGTTTGAATACCCGGCAGCACGTCAAAACTTCAAAACTCCTAGAACAACTATCTGCACTGTAGTTTTAATTAGTGAAGGTTTCTCCTTGTCGAACGGAGGGAAAGTTATGTTGAAGTTGAACGTCACTCACATATTCGGTAAAATTATGGGACGAATAAACAAGAACCAAACACATAACTTACGTCTCAGTAGTGTGAATTTTCCAGGAATTGCCATAGGTACCTATTTCCCAACTATAAGTACTCAACGTTACTTGAAGCTTCAGTTAACGTTATCAACAAATGTCAGTCAAAAAGTTATGTGGAACGTGCGTTTGATCCATGACCTTGTTCATACTACCTTCTAAGGACCAGGGTACTAGTCAAGGTTTAAGCTGAAACAGCCAAGCGTCGTTTTTCTTTAAAACTTGGTTTAAACAACTGATCGCGTTGGGCGTATGTACAAGCTTTTATCACTTCGGTTTAAGAAACTGGAGTTTAGATAAACTTCAACGAAAGAGAAGATGAAAACAACAAGGATAGTTGTAGCTTGAAGAATTGTCGGTGCTAGTTGTTCCTTGAAAACTTCATGGAACTACAAGGATAGTTATAGCTATATGTTACATACCGCTAATTTCGGACATTGTTTATTCATAATCAGGATCCTTTCTGGAAAAACTGATCTACTGCAGTGGGTGCCAACCGAGCGGTTCTAGCCAAATACCTGTTCCTGCTCCGAAAATCGGTTTACCCGACTGGTGGTGAATGGCGGCAGGGACTGAACTGGGGGATGAAGACGATCAGGAGTCAAAGCCATATTCATATTCCAAGAAGTAGGATTTGAGGGGTTAGAAGGGTGTCTAACCCTGAGTTGAGTGGCATGTATAATTTTCTGTGTCCCACAGTTAAGTCTTACTGTGAATATCGTTCGTGAATCCTGACCTATAATGATTCCTGGAAGGCGGCTGATTGAAAGTACCCAGAGGCGGAGGAAACTTGACTAATGAGTTGGGCGAATATGTTAATGCTACCGTAGGTTCCATGCCAGATGAAGTTGAGGGAGTTCTCCTAAGAGAGGCTAGTAGAGCACTCTCAGGTTTTAGAAGTGCAAAAGAAGCAGGACGTGGCAGTGGCTAGCTGATGCGAGACTAGGCCGTTCGCAGCCCCTTCCACTCCTCTTCACCCTCCCATAGGTGAATTCGCGGATCGTGGAACCAGAATTCGGCTGGTTAGTCTTGATCGTTGATTTAGCGCATTTGATCATTGATTTATCTGAACCGGAGTTGGTGAAAGCGAATATCGTTGTTTAATAGCTGAGATCTTCGGTTTAATGAGTAAACGTTGACTAAAAGCTTCGGTGAAACCGGCCCTTAAGCGTACCGTACCAAACTACTTGATCTTGCCTACTTGTGAAGCAGTGAAATGAAGTAGGTATTCATCATATTAAGCAAAACTCATTGATGTACGCCCCTATCTTAGTTTTGAATATTTATATCTTTATTTTCAAAATAATATTGTCAATAAGTTATTACTTGGTGCAATAAAAAATTTAAAAAAATCCTGGCACAATCTACATTAGGCGTTTAACCAGCTGTTTAAAAATTGAGTGAGCTTTAAACTGGTTTTGTACCGCTGGCTAAGAGAATTGGAAGAAATTGTGAAAGACGATATGATATCACGACAACGTTACAACGATAATGTTTTACAGTTCAGCATCGCTTCTCTTTATTGCGATTACAATATCATAGTCGGGTGAAAAATACTAAATGGTTTTGAACATAAGCTCCCGAACCCAAGTAACTCCATGCTAGGTTATACCTAGCCCTGATGAAACAGGGATGCCATCAGAGTACGGACTAATTAGTAGGTTTGATGTTGGTTACCTACTCGGAACTTAATCAAATCAATATTATTGAACTGTGAATGAGTATTAATATAAATTATTCGTTTGATCAGAGTTATCTATAATAATCATAGATTTACACCATGAGAGTCACGGATGAGAAGGGAGGTGGACGGGGTAATTTGGTTTTTGGGCGAAGGAGAAAACACGAAAAACCACGTTTTTGGGGCTTTAAAGTGCTCCAGCTACGTAACCAATAATCGAAGCGGCCTGCGGTTGGTCTCATTCAATTCAGAAGGTCAAAAACTATAGGAAATGGCGCTTCATATCCTTCTAATATAACAACTGGAAAAATTGGACAAATTGGGCCAAAAATGGACAAATTTTGAAAATATCTCAAAACCCTGATGCGATGAGAAAAAAGAGCTTCAGATTCGTTTTCAGCAGACTCATGAACCCCTAGATTTTATTATGAGATCTCCATCGCGGAACATGACTTTCCTTTTGTAAACCTGTGTAATCAATTATAGTAATAATTGATATAGGTACCTATTGTTGGCGCTTTATAGATTCAGTTACATTTATTAATTCGTATTCTAGTCCAAATTTAACGTCGATCAATTAGTTATAATTTCACATCTGTTAATTGGTTTCAAAATCACGTGATCGGGAAAAACATTTATTATTCAAAAAGTAATCGTGTAGTACACCTGGCTGAAAGTGAATTTAAGTGAACAATAGTGAAGAACAGAGTCAGTAATAATAATTATTAGTGTCATAAAATATACAGAGGGAAACGAAATGAGTGGGTTTTTCTTTCCGGCTAACTACTTAACTTTTTATCATTTAATAATGATTAACAGGACGTTTCCATTTGTTTTCGTCACGTCACGAGCGTCACGTCACGGTGGGGTATTCTATTGATTTTCACGTACAACAAATGCGTTACTAGGGAAGTGTAACTCCCTTAGTTTTCATAGCAAAGAGAAGAAAATCCTTAGCCAATTTTGGTTTATTATTTTCAATAATAAGCCTATGTGATCGTATAGCAAACAAATTTATAACCCCCCCTCAAACTTTGTCATTTTACGTTTCAAAGAGCGTAGAATCCAAATTCGCAATGTCCGTCCGCCGTTCGCCGTCCGCCGTCTGGGCCATAATGGGCCTTAGAATTGACTTAAAAAATCCCTTCTTTCGCACATAGACTCCACTTGCGGTCTAGTTGGTCCTAACTTCTCGCCAGCTCGACCGCTCCACACCCATAGGTGCTATGAGCTAAAAATAGGTGAAAAGTGTCTTTTTCGAGGCATGAATATATGTTTTTTCTAGGTCATATTTGTGTGTTAATACCAATGCTTTGCCTACACATATTTAATAACATATCCTCTCGACTTTTCGTACGTAATTAGATAATGATATTATTAAGACGATAATTATTTGAATAGATAGGAGCTCAAATCGAGAAATATGAACATGCGTATTTAATTATAGAAGTATAGGTTGTGGCAACTCGAAATAGGACACGCCGAGGAGTCTGGACGGGCCTTATGACGTACGCAAGCCAACTAAAACTACGGTCATACTCAATTGAAAAAATATTAAATCTTTGTGAAATAATTTGCAGCGATTTTCTGCTTCAATTAAAACTGCTGCAACGGGGCAAAAACATAATAGGGAGCGTCATTGTCAGTGAAACGTACATAAAATAGCGCCTCTCTCTGTATGGAATTGGTGCCTATATCTACACAGTCATATTGATGTCAACCTTCGGATCTGCGATTTGAAATGGGCCTCCTTTTTGGTTTATTATTTCCAATAAATAGGGTTAATAATTTCCACACCCATGGTTGCTATGAGCCAAAAATAGGTGAAAAACGCTGCAAATTATTACACAAAGGTTTATTATTTATCTATTAGACAGCCCTTCTACGTAGATCTCTGGTCCATAATTATTAAACGCCGCTTATAGTATATTTAGTATTGGAACTCGGAGCTTCGGGCCTCACAAATGGGTTCAATTATCTCACAATTTTACGTTTTTAATATAGTTGATAAACATAACAATTTATATGACCAAGTCATCTTTCCAACACATAAACGTGTTACCTATACTGTATATTGATATCATTTAATTGGTCAAATTTCTAAAAATGTGCTGAAATAATCACTGAAAATGGCTAAGAATCGTTAAATTGATATTTTCTAGCATAAGATTGGTCAAATAAAGTTTATAAACTTTGAAATAGAACATTCAACAATTTATGTACGAAATTATGCTAAAAATTTGAACTTCATTAAATTTTGTTTTAAAAAATCTATAAAATTGCAAAAAATAGCCTAAAATATAAAATCTCTATTTGAATAGAAGAGTATCATTTAGAATACTTTTTTTCCATAAAATTAATAGCTAACATTTTCTTTTCACTCATAAATCTCCAATTTCTATACAACTTGAAATATACAAAAAAAAAGACACTTTTTCACCTATTTTTGGCTCATAGCACCCATGGGTGTGGAGCGATCGAGCTGGCGAGAAGTTAGGACCAACTAGACCCCAAGTGGAGTCTATGTGCGAAAGAACAGATTTTTTAAGTCAATTCTAAGGCCTTTTATGGCCCGGACGGCGAACGGCGGACGGCGGACGGACATTTCAAATTTGGATTCTAAGCACCTTGAAAGTTAAAGTGACAAAGTTTGAGGGGGGGTTATAAAAATTTTTTGCTGTACGATCACATAGGCTTATTATTGGAAATAATAAACCAAAAGTGTCTGTTTCGAGGCTTTGCCTACGCATATTCAATAACATCCTCTCGACTTTTCGTACGTACCTACTTAGATAATGATATTATTGAGGCAATAATTATTTGAATAGATAGAAGCTCAAATCGAGAAATATAAACATGCTTATATAATTATAGAAGTACCTATAGGATGTGGCAACTCGAAATAAGACACGCCGAGGAGTCTGGACGGGCCTTATTACGTACGCAAAGCAACTAAAACTACGATCATACTCAATTGAAAAAATAATAAACCTTTGTGAAATAATTTGCAGCGTTTTTGGAATGCTCTCATTTTATCACAGCATCTCATAATCCCTAAGCCTCTGTAGAGTCAAGGAAAGCTGATTTATTACGCTCAGTTATAAACTAATATTGCTAAGTAACCATAATGAACTAATAATGTGTAAAATTAATCATTATTAACCCTGGAATGTCCCGGCTGAATTTCCAACACTTAACTCCTCGGTGGAGTGTTTCAAACCCCAACTTTAAAAAATGTTAGAAAATTCAAAAATAAGTTACACTTCATTCAAATTTTATTTTTATTCTGTTATCAAGGGTGTAAAAAAACATGAAGTAGGTACCTAAGCTCATGAAGAAAAAAGTAATAGGAAGGCAAACCTCACGCTCCGAAGAAAAAAATAATAGCAGAATGGTACCTCATTGTAATACAATTTCAATATACAATTAGCACATTTTCATATAAAAACAAAAAAAAATGAAGAAATAAAATCTACAAAACAATTTTCTGAGATTAGTTTGATACCACTTACAAAACTCAAGAACTAGAATGAAAAGGTAACATAAAATTGGCACCAAGCAATAGGATCAACATTCTCAACACTTTGAAGATCTGTGATGTTCACAGAAGGAACATGGAACTAGGTAGTTTCTCCAAAACAGTCACTTTTGACGCTTTTTCATCGGAGGCAACTTCTTGTAACTCGACATCATCACCCGTGTTTGAATTTTCTCCGCCAAAATATACATCTTCTTCCTCCAACTGTTCCAAAATGGATCTAATGTCTTCAGCAACCGAAAACTTGCGTTTTTCAGCCATTTCTAACGATAAGCCAATAACAAAACTGTGAGAACACCCACTAAAATAACACCTGCTATAGAGAAAATCACTATCGGTTAACTCCCCGGTGGGGTTTGTCAAAACCCAGGCACAAGAAAGTACTACTCTACACAGAAGTCTTGAACGTACTAAACTGGAAAAAGGCTGAAGCCTTTAGGGAAGAAGTGGGGGGTGATATAGAAGGGGGCGAGAAGAGGCAGACGTGCGGGATTCAACATGATAAACTAACTTTAAATCACGATTGGGGTTTGACAAACCCCACGGGGCATTCCAGGATTAAATGATCTGACTGTAGAACCGTAGATCTACCGTCGGTTTTTCCATCTATTTGAACAATTTTATTGTGTTACATTTTGAGCAAAAACAATGTTTGTCAAACGTGAGTTATTCTTTCTGGAACTACCCATACCAGACACAAAGACGCATTGTGATGCTTGCGTTACTTATTTTAATTCGTTCTTTGGATCCTCCATCTCTTCTTACGTAAACCATAAAATTTTGAGGGAGGTATGATAATATTTTGTCTCGGTCATTACAAAGGTTCATTATTTAAGATAATACATTATGGATATGAAATATTGCTCTCCGATTGTAGTTTCGAGAAAAGCCATTCTTCGCTGTTTGTTCGTTACAATTATTACCCCCTTCCATGGGTTCTTTATTTGTCTCCTTTCAACTCTTCACGGCTCACTTGATAGCTGTATCATTTATAACGTTTACCCTCGCTTAGACAATCCGTTTTTATAAGGGAAAGATCAATTCCTACGCAGAACACTGAAGATGTTTGTTTTTCCCATTAAAAATGTTTGTCCGGGGTCCTTTATTTGCCCTCGCTTTATTTTTCTACCACTGGGATCTTCACAGGAATTTTTCTTTCCAAGTAAAGACGATGCGCTTCATTAGAGACCGTTTAGTGGGGATGAACTGAGTTTTTTCTTGTGCTATTTTAGATTTAACAAATCAGAGAAGAAACGGCAGCGTTTTTTTTTTTAACGAAGTACTTGAAGCCAAGAAAAGTATATTCTAATGTATATGTATATTCTAATGTGTAGGGAGCTGAGGAACTTTTTAGATATTGATAGACGTAGAATGGTATACTATGCGCTCATTCAGTCGCTCATGATCTATGGTGCATCTGGTTGGGGAGGATGTAGCACGTCCCTTCTTGATTCGTTATTCCTGACTCAGAAGCTCTTAATCAAAGTCTTACTTTAAAAAAAGGCAAGATATTCGACAGAAGCTCTCTTTAAAGAGTTCGCGGTACTCAAATTGGGAGAGCTAATTGACAAGATAACTATAATTAAAATATATAAAGATTTACATAGCAACCACCTGAAATTTTTAGATGAGGGAAAAACAAGAACTTGTGGGCAATTTCTTTCGAAACTGCCTTTCCGTAGGACCCACCATGGCCAACGGGCGTATGATTACCGGGGAGTAAAACTGTTCAATGCCCTACCCCATGAGCTCCGCTCTATTTCTAAAATAGAAAAGTTCAAAAAAGAACTGAAAAAACATATAATAATGAGGCAATCTGAGACCCATTAGATAATATTAAAACTTTAGGATGGTAAATGAATAATTCCTATGTATTCTGATTTACCCGATGTATATGTACCTATTTATTCTAATTTACCTACATTTACTTACAAGATGATTATTGAATAAGGTATTGAATGAGTGTGCTGATTATGTATCACTCCTCCCCACAGCACAAGTCTACGACTTAAGGCCGGGACACACATATCCGCACCGTGTCCGCACCGCATGACGGCCGTGTGTCGGACAACACACGGAGAAGAAGTTATAAGAAGGGAGTTTACCAGCAAGTCCCCACCTATCCGCACCGTCTCCGCACCGCGTCAGTGCTCCGCGTCCGCACCGTGTCAGACTAGTTTGGTTTAGTTTTACACGGACGCGGTGCGGAGACCTCGACGATGGATAATGAATTATCCCCCCTCCCACCAGTCAATTTGTCTTCAACACGCCCTCCCGATGTTTTTAGGCATTCCTTCTTACTTGGATTACATATTTACATAGAATTGGTGACAATTTCAAGCTGAGGGAAGAAATTAAATATTACAGTGGAAACCTGGATAATTCGAACTTCTTTAATTCGAATTCTTCTTTAATTCGAATATTTCTCTTGGTCCCTAGCATTTTGTATTTAAACAATGCTAAAAAATCGTGGATAATTCGAATTTTATTTTGGATAATTCGAATTTCCGGCGTGCTAATTAGGGTATAAATTTTAAGCTTTGGCTTGTGAACCCACGATTTTGTCTCCAATCTTCGTGTTTTTCCTCCAGTGCGAATGCTATCACTCCTAACTCACTATTTGAAAAACGTCTCAACATGACCCATGACCAGCGTCTTGCCTGCTCAGAGTGCAAACCGAATTGTGATAGACCTCCGTAGCACGGACAACACTCGGAACTGTGTGGCCTCCCACCTCCGTCTCCGACACTCGGACGTGTTGCGGAGGGTCCGGTACGGACACGGGGCGGATATGTGTGTCCCGGCCTTTATAGTGGGGAGTAGCATTTATTGATTTGTGTAACTTTTTTTGTATTGCAATACCTATCTAAGTAAATGCGTTTTTTCAAAAAAAAAAAAAAAAAAAAAAAAAATGTGTTACACGATATCGATGTATACCTATGTCACACTATTTGGCAAAAAAATTATTTTCATCTCCTCAACATGAAAACAACGCTCTCGCCACCTAGAAATAAACTTGGGAGCAGTTATCAAATTTCCGTGGAAAATGAAACTACTGCAATGGCTACAAAAATTTCAATATAAATGTCAAGCAAAATTTTCTTGAAGGAAATCCGATTTGAGAAATTTATCGCAAAACTATAGAGCAAAGGTTTGGAGCGAATTTTGAAACCTTTGCTCTAAAGTTTTGAGATAAATTTCTCAAATTGGATATATATATACATATAGAGAGAAAGAAAGAGAGAGAGAGAGAGAGAGAGAGAGAGAGAGAGAGAGAGAGAGAGAGAGAGAGAGAGAGAGAGAGAGAGAGAGAGAGAGAGAGTAGTAGTAGTAGTAGTAGTGAGGAAGCAGCAGTGTGTACTATTTGTTACATGAGAAAGCTCTATAAGATAATTTCTGAAAACTTTCATTTTCCTAAGCACATAAACGTGTGTGTGTGCGTGCGTGTCATTTCTGACATTCCTTTAAAATTCCTTTTTTTGATATTTTATTTTATTTTTTTCAACAGTGTATACCCCAAAAAACCATTTATAAACAATTAGCTCGATCATACAATATTTTATAGCACAAAATAACGCTGGAAAAACTATCTTCCACAAAAATGTATAAAAATTGCACACAAAAAATGCTAAAATTTCAAGAAAATCTTTCATAGCATAACATTATTTAGAACAAGTTTTTTACAAACATCTGCCTACTGCTACTCATCCCGTAACTCGAGCTCTTGAGCTCATATTGGAGATTAATTTTCATAATGAAGCAGCGAGAAAATTTAGCTTATTTTAGAGAAATTTAAACTTTAAAGCAGTTTATTATTTTTGTATTACATAGTAAACAATCTCTCAGTTTTATGTAAAAATATGTTTTGACAATAGAAAAAAGATTTTTAAAAATATTTCGTAAGTATTGGGTAAGAGTATCTAAAGAAAATGAGTTAGTTGGCAATGAAAAGCGAATATATACTTAATCAGATCCTGGTAATCTCCTGTTTAAACTTCACTCAACTCGTCGAGATCTGATAGCCTTAGCTAGGATATGAAATTAGTCCTCTACTGTCAACCAACACGATAAGGTCGACATTATTGTTACGATTATAACGTTAACAGCGATCTGCTCTCTAGTCAATGAAGACCGCCTGGGGGCTTGGGAATCCATTAGTTCAGAGACAAAGCAACGCAGTACAGACGTCAAACCCATAATAGACTAATATACTTAATAATTAAAATATTATCTCTACATTAGGTCGATTTCTCCCATCAACGCAAATAATGAATAGGTACGTAATAATGATTTATGCAGAGCTGAAAAGTCATGTTAACCTTTTATGGGCGCAATTAATCTGCGTGAGATGAAATAACATGTTTTGCTTCCGAGTCTACGAAGCAGCGGAAGCATTGTATTCACTTTCGGGAGAAGACAATTTTTGGTCCCCGAAATCAAAATTTCCACATCTAAATAATAAACTTGTGAACTACGTTATAAACTACAATAGGTAATCGAAAAGTAAGAAAAGGAGTTTAGAAAAGAGGATGTTTTTCTTGGGATTATTGAGTCTTTGTGGAACTTGTTATCAGATTCATCTTTTCTAATATAACCTATAAATGAGGCGTTTAGAATCAAAACCGGACAACCGCGCTCCCAGTCGTTATGACAACTACCACTGATAACGCCGTTTTATCTCGTCCGGTTGTTTTGTTGTGCTTTTCTCTCGACAAACTTTTCGAATAAGTTTTTATTCTGTGATATTGTGAACGTTGTGATGGATGTGAGAGTTGCTGAAGAACTGGAGAACCCAAGAAAACGATGGAAAAACGAACGCATAAAAGCATTTCAAAAAAAGGTGGGTTCCTGTCGGGATTGATTCCCGTTGCCATACAACCAGGCAAGCCTGTGAACCAACTGAAGCTGGATGACGTCAAAAAGCTCTTAATTACCCATTTCGGCGAAGACTGGATACAAAATCCTAGCTTATTGTTCTACAAGACTGTGCTTGGTGGCCCAACTGCTGCACCTGATGATGATACCAACGATATAGGAGAATGTTGTGAAAACGTCACAGAAGAATTCTCGCTGCACATATAATCATATTATGAATGATTTCACAGAAATTGACAGGATACTAGCCAATGGCTGCTGTGGACTAATTGCTGTGATTTTATTAAAGAATTTTTTGAGACGCTTAATAGGTTTACCAATCTAAGTGCAAAGATAATAGAAAAATTATTTTTCTAGAAACATTACCTACCTCTTGTGATTTTAAATGTTGGAGTCATACTTCTTCGAAATTTTTAGTTGTACTCTTCGTTATTGTGTTCAAACAAAGAATGTGTCAACAAAGACTGACATTTTTACTAAGCTGTTGTAAATCGACGTTGAAAATTAAAACTTATTTTGAATTTCATAAAGGTCAGTCACTGGACATTACTAGTAGCAGTGATTTTAGAAAAGATGGTTTTTGAGCCGCTCAAAAATTTTGTTTTACAAATCTGTCCAATTTTTTTAGGAACACCCTCTTGTGATTTTAAAATTTGAGTCATTCTTCTCTGAAATTTTAAAATATATATTCTTGTTTATTGTGTTCAACTTCAGAACGTGTATTTTCTACTGTATGTCAGAATGTTCGGTAACAATGAACGTGTCAATAAGTACTGACATTTTATTACGCTTTCGTGAGTTAAGAATTTCGAAAACGTTCTAATAAAGACTGCAATTTATGAATTAATCCTGTTTTTTGTTCCGTTTCCTCCACCCATCAACTGTAATTAGGTGAATGGAATACCAAAGAGTACTTAAAGTTCGGATATTGGAAGAATGCAATGACTTTTTAAAGTAATTTGCTGGTGAGAATTTTCCATTTATTGGAAAATGGAAAGTCTCATTAAAATAAATTATAGGTAAAAGGTAATGAAACTGGGTATAGAATGATTGTATTCTGGAAAATCAGTTTAATTAAAGTTTTATTCTACAAACTCTTCAGAGCTTTTCATTATTTATTTCTTTCTTTCTTTTTCGATTTGTGGTATCTACGACCGAATAGACTTTCGAACAATAAAAGAAAACGAAAAAAAAAAAAAAAATTATTGGTGTTTTGCCAACCTCATTCGCCAGCGTTCAGTTGATGAAACTGCTGATTCTACTGTTGTCCCAGTAAACAAAGTCGAGGAGGGAGTCCTATCACTCAGATCTGATGGGAGACGTAAAACCATTTTGCGAAGTTTTAGCCGGGGGATCATGAACGGCTTTTGTGTGAGAAAACAAAGTAGTAAAGAAAATAGATCTGTGAACGCAGGAGTTCATTTGCCCCCGATTCTAGAGCTATGGAAAATCGAAGTTCGACTGGTTAGTGAAACTGAGATGAGTTTCTTCTGTGTTTATTGTTTAGAAGTGACTAAGATGTTATACTGTATTCAATCAAGCAGCAGATTTTATGAGCGGATTCTCATTCACGCTGCTATATATTATGTATGGAGGAGAATTTATTACCTAATTTATTACAATGGGCGAATGAAACTCATTAAGGTTATGTAGTAAATCACCGTGCAATGTTCTTTATAGTTTACTATCTTTTAGTAATCAATTAGTTAGAAGAATTAATTTAAAACATAAAAATTATTGTCGATTTTATGTTGCAACCAATAAATAAAAATCGTGTATCATTTTTTCTTCCGCAGTAAATGATGCTAAATATCAAATTTCAGCTTTGTAATGAACTTAGACGCCCCCGGAGGTGCAATGGGGGCCTAAATCCACACTCATAGATAGAGAGGGGTGTGACAGTACCCTAAGAGATACAACTCGTACTAATAGCATATAAGCTACGTTTGGAGAAGATTGGTTATCCAGTTCTTGGATCACCCATCCATCGCCAAACGCAGGCTCTCGAAAACACGGGAAGAAAGCGCCCGACGCCCGTTGGGAAACAACGGAGCGACGGCAGCGCATTCCCTTGGATCTCGCGGGAACTGTCACACTCCCCCCCTCCCCCCCCCCCTTAAAAAACATACTTGATTGAAGAGCAAGTATGTAAACCAGGTGGAATAGTTTACTGGTTGAGAACTGATGCTCACTAATAAATAGCTGCATTGGCGATTGAGGATAAAAAGGTGAAATTAAAACAGGATGGATTGTCAATGAATCTTCATATGAAGTATTCATCAGGTAGTTAACCCCCAATCAAAGATTGGAACAATCGGGAATAATATAACTTGCTCAACCAGGAGACTTACAGTAGGGAGCTGCCCACTTTGGGCACTTACGAAAATCGGAACAATGCCCAGGGGAATTAACTTGCTCAACTTTGGAGACTTACAGTGGAAGGTGCCTACTATGGGGACTTATGAAATAGGGAACAATGCCCTTGGTTTGGGAACAATGCCCTTGAAAATTAAGTAGGTATGTTAAATAGAAATAATATGAGGGGATAAATTGAAAAATTAATAATCAAGAAACAATGAAAGTATTCATGTACCCAAAGGAGCTTAATGGGTATTCCTTCTGGAAACCCGGGCCATGTTTCTTCTGAAACATTAACGCACCAAAAATAGTGGATCGGATTACTAGGCGTCAGCCGCGCATAATCCTAACCACGCTCTGCTACTATGTAATGAACTTAGATCAATTCCAGTCTCCTATTAGAACAGGGAGGGGGAAGGGGCGCTTTTAGACTGTGTGCCATCAAGTTCAATGCAAAGAATTGTCTAATGTCACGAATGGTTGTACCTGGGGTGATATAGAAAGATACAAGGAGAGTGTGTTTACTATCAACGGTTGTTTCAACTGCACAAATATCTTCAACACTATCATGTACTGTAAAAATACGCTCCACAGTCATTTCTTCTTTATTACACTTCAATGGTCAATAAGCTCAGTTTAAAGTTTTAGCTTCATAAGACAAATAGCGTAGAAATTAGTATCCTCAGCAGATTAGGGTGGTTCCCCATAATGAAATTCTAATCTACGTCTGTCTCATGAGGCTCTGTTTCAAATTTCAGCTTCATGGATGAAATACCATAGAAATCAGATTTAGGGGCCAATCAGGTGGTCAGAAGTCTATGCATCGTCCAGTACCTACTGCTTACAAGTACCAATTACTCAATAGTGCCTACCAACCACGTAGTTATTTGTATTATTTGTTGATTATGGTTACTTGGCAATATTAGTCTAGAACGTAGCGTAACAAATCAGCTTTCTTTCACACTACTTCGTCTTAAGATGTTGAGATGAAATGAGAGCATTCCGAAAAGCGGCGAATGATTTTCCTGCTTTGAAAGCTGAGGGAGTTACATTTCTCTGCAGCAACGCAATGGTCGTACTTGAAAATCTATAGAAAACATGCATTTAATTTTCAAGTACAAAACCCAGCGGTAAAACATGATACATGTTATTATAAACGAATACATAAACTCGGCGCTCCGCGCCTCGCCAGGGGGCAAGCCCCCTGGACCCCCGGTTACCTCTATTTACATACTTCGGACGAAATTATTGAAACACAGAATGTGTTTGCGTTGTCGCGCAACCAAGTGACAACCAAACAAGCGTCATTGTTTACTATTCATTTATAACATCAATTTATATAGTTATAGTATGAAACTACGAAAAAAAAAAACGAAATAAATTCGTGATAAATCAAGAGCGATTTATCAAGTAAATGTCCTAAAGAGGCTACATACGAAATTACAGCTTCCTAGAGTTTTAAGTATAGAAATTAGCTTTAAAAGCCACTCATCTGATCCGGACCCTGGACATCGTCAAGTAAATGTCCTAAAGAGGCTACATACGAAATTACAGCTTCCTAGAGTGTAAAGCATAGAAATTAGCTTTTAGAGCCACACATCTGATCCGGACCCTGAGCATCGTCAAGTAAATGTCCTAAAGAGGCTACAAACGAAATTACAGCTTCCTAGAGTGTAAAGTATAGAAATTACCTATTCAAATTATTTAACCTCCGCTTCACAAATCAAACCGTTTTCGTAATACTCTGATCACCTGCTATGAATCAAATCATCGAAACACAAGCTCAATGAAATCATCAGAAATTAACAAGCGGTTGCAATCATGTTCACAATATCAATTATTGAGAATGATCACCTGTGTGTAAACAATTATTTATATAACCATGCTCATAACTCAGTTTGTTGGACACGCACTTCGCAGTAGTTAACATAATATTGTTGGATAAATCGAGAGCTTTCGAACGAATGGTCAACGAATTTTGTGGGATGAAAAACGACGAAGTACCATATCCCTAGCAACGACTCGGTTGTACGTGAAAATCATCCGTCACACATTTCGTTACCATCCCGCGTTCCATTTTCGGCTAGTTAGTCCATGGCTAAAACACATTCTGTGTTAAAATCCCTGCAAATTGACATTTTATGTCTTTACTTTGGCACATAAACGAAAAAAGCGTTAACAAAAAGCGTTAAAAAAAGTATTACGGTTGTTTTGACATTTTCATGTCTTTGCTTTGGCACATAAACTAAAAAAACGTCACGGAAAATAATTGCTCACGAAAATTGTCCCAAGTGGCCACAACGATGATTATGACCATCAGAAATGACGTTGACCATTCGTTCGAAAGCTCTCGATTTATATTTAAAAAAAAAAGCCCCCTGGACCCCCGGTTACCTCTATTTACATACTTCGGACGAAATTATTGAAACACAGAATGTGTTTGCGTTGTCGCGCAACCAAGTGACAACCAAACAAGCGTCATTGTTTACTATTCATTTATAACATCAATTTATATAGTTATAGTATGAAACTACGAAAAAAAATACGAAATAAATTCGTGATAAATCAAGAGCGATTTATCAAGTAAATGTCCTAAAGAGGCTACATACGAAATTACAGCTTCCTAGAGTTTAAAGTATAGAAATTAGCTTTAAAAGCCACTCATCTGATCCGGACCCTGGACATCGTCAAGTAAATGTCCTAAAGAGGCTACATACGAAATTACAGCTTCCTAGAGTGTAAAGCATAGAAATTAGCTTTAAGAGCCACACATCTGATCCGGACCCTGAGCATCGTCAAGTAAATGTCCTAAAGAGGCTACATACGAAATTACAGCTTCCTAGAGTGTAAAGCATAGAAATTAGCTTTAAGAGCCACACATCTGATCCGGACCCTGAGCATCGTCAAGTAAATGTCCTAAAGAGGCTACAAACGAAATTACAGCTTCCTAGAGTGTAAAGTATAGAAATTACCTATTCAAATTATTTAACCTCCGCTTCACAAATCAAACCGTTTTCGTAATACTCAGATCACCTGCTATGAATCAAATCATCGAAACACAAGCTCAATGAAATCATCAGAAATTAACAAGCGGTTGCAATCATGTTCACAATATCAATTATTGAGAATGATCACCTGTGTGTAAACAATTATTTATATAACCATGCTCATAACTCAGTTTGTTGGACACGCACTTCGCAGTAGTTAACATAATATTGTTGGATAAATCGAGAGCTTTCGAACGAATGGTCAACGAATTTTGTGGGATGAAAAACGACGAAGTACCATATCCCTAGCAACGACTCGGTTGTACGTGAAAATCATCCGTCACACATTTCGTTACCATCCCGCGTTCCATTTTCGGCTAGTTAGTCCATGGCTAAAACACATTCTGTGTTAAAACTTTTCAAGCCTAAGAATTGTCCCAAGTTTTATGTAGCCCCTTGAGGGACTTCTGAACACAACTGACCGATTACAGATCAGCTGAGTGGCTCTAGAATCCAGTTTTTTCCCTAATGATCCCACGATTCTGAGATTTGGTATGTAGCCCCTTGAGGGACTTCTGAACACAACTGACCGATCCCAGATCAGCTGAGTGGCTCTAGAATCCAGTTTCTTCCCTAATGATCCCACGATTCTGAGATTTGGTATGTAGCCCCTTGAGGGACTTCTGAACACAACTGACCGATCCCAGATCAGCTGAGTGGCTCTAGAATCCAGTTTTTCCCCTAATGATCCCACGATTCTGAGATTTGGTATGTGGGCCCTTGAGGGACTTCTGAACACAACTGACCGATCTCAGATCAGCTGAGTGGCTCTAGAATCCAGTTTTTTCCCTAATGATCCCACGATTCTGAAATTTGGTATGTAGCCTCTTGAGGGACTTCTGAACACAACTGACCGATCCCAGATCAGCTGAGTGGCTCTAGAATCCAGTTTTTTCCCTAATGATCCCACGATTCTGAGATTTGGTATGTAGCCCCTTGAGGGACTTCTGAACGCAACTGACCGATCTCAGATCAGCTGAGTGGCTCTAGAGTCCAGTTTTTTCCCTAATGATCCCACGATTCTGAGATTTGGTATGTAGCCCCTTGAGGGACTTCTGAACACAACTGACCGATTACAGATCAGCTGAGTGGCTCTAGAATCCAGTTTTTTCCCTAATGATCCCACGATTCTGAGATTTGGTATGTAGCCCCTTGAGGGACTTCTGAACACAACTGACCGATCCCAGATCAGCTGAGTGGCTCTAGAATCCAGTTTTTTGACATTTTCATGTCTTTTCTTTGACACATAAACTGAAAAATCGTCACGAAAACTTGCTCACGCGATACCACACGAGAAAACACACATGAAAATGTCCCAATGTGTTGCAGACTCGTATGCAAGCATTTAAGTTGACAGTTCTGATGATTTCCGCTTACAACCGAGTCGTTGCTAGGGAAATGTTTTGACATTTGTAACTGGGGTAGCAAACCATTTGATTTGTCATGAAACAGGCATAACTCGATTTAGTGATTTACAGTATGCAATAAAAAAAAGTTGGGTGTGGTACATAGCTTCCTTGTTCAGGTATCATGAATGTATAGATCATTCAAAAGTTTTAAATGATCGTAAACAATTCCATAAAGGAAAAGAGTAAATCAAGAAGTAGCGTGAAACGACATAATTGGTCAATCAAGAAACGAAAAAAATGTATACTTAACGTAATTTACGTTTCCGCGTCCGTAAAAAGAACTGATGAGTTAGAACAATGAAATAGGTACGGGACCATCTTCAATATAACCCGCGCATTCACTGACAATTTCATCAAAATCGGATGTAAACTGTGGAATTTTTTGATGATTTCCGCTTACAACCGAGTCGTTGCTAGGGAAATGGTACTTCGTCGTTTTTCATCCCACAAAATTTGTTGACCATTCGTTCGAAAGCTCTCAATTTATCCAACCATATTATGTTTACTGCTGCGAATTGCTTGGCCAACAAGCAGAGTTATGATCATGGTAATATGATATAATTGTTTACACACAGGTGATCATTCTTAATAATTTATATTGTGAACATGATTGCAACAGCTTGTTAACTTCTGATGATTTCATTGAGCTGGTGTTTCGATGATTTGATTCATAGCAGGTGATCCGAATATTGCGAGAACGGTTTGATTTGTGAAGAGGTTGTTAAATCATTTTAATAGGTAATTTCTATACTTTACGCTCTAGGAAGCTGTAATTTCGTATGTAGCCTCTTTAGGACATTTACCTACTTGATGATGCCCAGGGTCCGGATCAGATGAGTTTCTCTTAGAGCTTGCATACGAGTCTGCAACTAAAGACATAAAATGTCCCAATGTGCTGCAGACTAGTATGCAAGCGTTTCTTTTGATTTGTCACTGCCCACTTGGAAAAGTGTGGGAATAGGTGAGGTATTATTACATAAAGGTTTATTATTTCATTATAATACATCCCTTACATGCAAATCAACGATCTATCATTAAATTAAACCTAGTCTAATACAATACATTATCTAAATTCGACGTATTGAGCCTCGCAAAACGGTTCGCCCAATCTAAGCGCTACAACCCTCCAGTTGTAGGCTATTCAGAAAACGTTGAGAAACAAAATATAAAATTCATACAAAAGGCTTTCATTTTTAAAGATATACTCGTAGATATCGTTAATGCTCGTAACTTAAGCATTCCATGATCATAATCACTAATCTATGGTCAAGTGATCTAATATTGACTGATACTAAAATGAGTATTGCGTCGTGCTACAAAGTCCTGTTATTGCGAAAATGACTGAAAACCTCGTATAAATCAGAGAAGTGCGTGTATTGTGCGCGATTCAATAGATACCAAAAATGTCTGGTCCTACAATAAAATGAATGGCAAAATTCCGCTCAGAGTTATAAGGTAGACAACGAAAACGAGAAGAAAGCCCGTCCGATATAGTATAGGTAACGTGGAGAATAACTTCTCGGGGCAGAGGGAAATGTGATTTCCTCAGCGGGCGAATATATGCGTCAAAGGAAGATTGGCTGTGTTATATTTCGCATCTGCTGTGAGTGGTTTCGCACATAATACATCACGTGGTTTTTCCCTGACGCTCCTCGACTAGCTTTTAGAATTTCCGGAGTCAGCGCTGTGAAGCGTGGGAGAATTGTCAGGCATCGCGGTATAAAAATGGTGGTGCTAGGCGGTAAACGATGACTACTTAAATAGGTGAGTTCATTCATAATTGATTACAAAACGAAAATCTTTCTGACTAATTAATATCTGAAAACCGGAAAAAGTATGCATAACAAATATTATTCGTAAGAATTTAACAGTTACCTTAATGGGCGATAGTGATCTGATGTAGAATTGGTAATTGTGGTTCAGTAGCTGTTGGGTTTGGTGTGAATAACTAGGTACTGTTTGTGGTGTGTGTGTGTGTAAATATATCAGTAAATATCTTGGTGAGAGTTCGCCTGTACTTTTGCTGTACAGTTTGCTGTACTGTAGCGTTTGCGAGCAACGTGGACACACATGCTGGATGCCCGCGGGATGGCAAAGGTGAATCCATCCTCGCACTACACCATGCGGCCGTCCCAAGCTATCGCTCAGGCAGCACCTTCTAAGAACTGCCCATTTATGGTGCAAAGTAAGCATTGACCAAGCAGACTAGCGGAGTAAAAGATGCACGTCGCTCTGTACATGCCACTGCATACTTTCTGTTTTTAGCATGGAACATGCTTTAGCCTTGGACTAACTAGCCGAAAAAGGTGCCGCGGAAATGGAACGCGGATGAGGTGACGCGGATGTGTCACGAAAATTTTCTAATGATTTTCTCGTACAACCGTCAACAAAAATCTATCTCCATTCGTAGGAAAGCTCTCGATTTATCACGCAGGCCTTGCGTACTTGTTGTTGGTATTTATGTCGTAATTTTATTTTATTTATGTTATTAATAGATGTAGTAAACAATGCCGCTTGTTTCGTTGTCACTTGGTTGTAATGTTAGTCACAGTAGACGCTCACCGGAATAGAAAACCTACATCGTATAGTTACTCGCGAATTATACGACAACTATAAGAAGTAGTGAGTATTCATATCAAAGTGTTTTAAATTCTACAGGTGCAATTATCAGTCTACCTCCAGCCGTCGACCGGTAATGGTGTGTCCTGGACCAGATTGCCCTCCTTCGACGTTGTCGGGTTTATGTTCTCGTCATTCAACTGGTTTATCTACTCCTTCATTATTAATATTTATTATTATTATTATTACTATTCAATGTACAGCCGAATTTTTCAATCATGATAGCATGACTTAAGCGTGTTCCATGTTTTTTGAATTTTAGCCGCAGGCTCTAAGCAGTAAGCATCTAGGGGTCCAGGGGGCTTGCCCCATGGCGAGGAGCGTAGAGCCGAGTTATCTTCTAAAATTGGAATAAATGTTTTCTTTTTTTCTTCTTCCTCTTCTTCTGTTTCAATGAAAACTGCTGCAACGGGGCGGAAAACATAATAGGGAGCGTCATTTTCAGTGAAAAGTACATCAAATAGCGCCCACCTACATCAAATTGATGTCAACCTTCGGGTCTGCGATTTGAAATGGACCTCCTTTTTAATATCAAGAATTAACTGAATATCAGTGCACACTGATCAGCTGTGGGGCTTCTGAGCCTTATCCGTTTTTAGCGAACTTTCTTAGAAAATAAAGCTATTGCAATGGCTCCAAAAATTTTGAAAGGAAAATTTTCAAAAATTTTCTTCATCGAAATCTGTTTTGAGGCATTCTGAAATGATTCCTGGATTTTAACGCTTATATATATATATATATATATATATATATATATATATATATGTGTGTGTGTGTGTGTGTGTGTGTGTGTGTGTGTGTGTGTGTGTGTGTGTGTGTGTGTGTGTGTGTGTGTGTGTGTGTGTGTGTGTGTGTGTGTGTGTGTGTGTGTGTGTGTGTGTGTGTGTGTGTGTGTGTGTGTCATTCCAGACGATAACTCTCGATAGAATTGAGCCAAAAACTTCGTTTTTTTCGCCAAAAAATCAAGCATTTCAAAAGAAAGGATGAGTTCGTTGGACAACACTTTTTGAGCACATTAAATTGGTCAAATTTCAAAAGGGGTACTTAAAAAATCACTAAAAAAGGTTAAAAAAAACCGCTAAAAATTAACAAATTTCTATTTTTTAGCAGAATGCTACTCGAAAAAAATTAATCGAACATGAACTAGGACATTTAAAATTTTAAGCACAAAATTGTACTGAAAAAATGTACTTAAATTTCATTAAAATAAGCTAAAAATCGATAGGAACACTTGAAAAAATTGTAAAAATCCACAAAATCGTTTGTTCATTGGAATATTACTGACAAAAAGTTAATTTGCTATAAAATGTATAGTAAAATTTTTATTTGTCCC
This sequence comes from Adelphocoris suturalis, assembly GCA_030762985.1. Taxonomy (NCBI): domain Eukaryota; kingdom Metazoa; phylum Arthropoda; class Insecta; order Hemiptera; family Miridae; genus Adelphocoris; species Adelphocoris suturalis. The sequence goes on from CM061049.1 coordinate 43,326,652, forward strand.
CAAAGTGCTCGAATTTCAACAGAATTTAACGTAAATGTTATACGACCATTTATGAAAATTCGCTCATACGATCATGCTGCATGACTGGAACTTTTTAATTGACTTATGGTGCTGAAACTTGAAACGTAGCTCCTTTTTGGAGATCTGGAATACAATACCATTATGGAGGAACTCAGATCAACTTCGGAGCCTCTGAGGCTAAATTCCCTATTCGACCCATGGTGTTGTTATTTAGATGTCCTCTGAAACCCTTCGGTAACAATAACAAGGTACTGAGGCGCACTGATCAGCTGAGGGGCCTCTGAACCTACATTATTCCCTTACCTATCGACCTTTTTTAAACATTTTACTCTGAAGCGAAAAACTGCGGGGTCTTGGAAATATAAAAACTTCTTTGAGTCACGAAGCGCCATGTTCTGATCATAATTATATTACATAAGTACGGGGTTTAATAATAAATTATGTGACAGAGTTCCCGTCATCGAGGTCCCGTCAGGGATCTCAGAGATAGCGCTGTCGTCGCCCCGTTGGTGAACAACTGGCGTCGCCGCTCATACCCGTGTTTTCTAGAAGCTAAGTTTGGCGTTGGATGGGCGATCCAGATCCCTGGAAATCCAATCTACTCCGAACATGGCTCATTAAAAGCTATTAGTAGGAGTGGTATCTCTCTGACGGGATACTGTCAATCTCCTCTACCTTTTTATCGAGGATTTAGGCCCCCATTGCACCTCTAGGGGGTTACCTAGATCCCTGATAATTATAGGCCAATGATCTATCTAACAGAAATAATAAACCATTGTGTAATAATTTGCAGCGTTTTGTAGGTAGGAACTTTTTTACATTACACCCTTCAATTGTAGTAGGCAAATGAAAATTTTGGTAAAGAAATCTTGAATCAATAGTGAACCGATGTGAATCATCAATCACCATCAACCACCTCTGTTGGCCTCCATCAAGCAAATAGTTGAGGAAGACTCTTGATCTTCTGATACGATGAAGGGGAATGGGTATAATTGAACTGAAGAGCTTTCCTTTCCCTTTGCCATTGCTTTGCGACCCTCTCAGGTCCATGGACCGAACTTGGGAGTCAAAGTCTCTGATTAATTAACGCAAAACTTGATTCTGCGGTTAGTGTGGGTTATTGCAGACAGCAGATGTCTGAGGACACTAGCACCGCAATGAGGGGATGGCCTAAAGTCTCAGGGAAGATTGATTGGTCCCACGCTCCGAACCGGGGATCACATTTAAGGCGAATGGTGGAGAGGGGTGGACGTTACAAGTTATACACAAGGTGGTAAGAGAGAGATTTAATTAATATCGATGTCGACAGAAGTTCGTTAGCTATATCTCAAATTTGCCAACAAATCCATCCTCATTGGAAACTCAACAAAAAACATTCGACAAGTGACACGTCAGATCTCTCGGATTTGTAACATGATCGAGTAGCAGAGAATGAATAAAAAACTGTATTATTAACAGCTGAGTATAGAGTGCAGTATGATATATGAGATTCAGTTACATTATAAGTAGATTAAACGTCCTTAAAGAACAGAAACAGCTGAAGGGCCTCAATAATCCTTGCGAAATCGGCAATAATATTAGATGCAAAAAGTCGAACGTAAATAGCAGAATGCCCGTTACCCAGTGCCCAAAACGGGACAGCTTAAATTGGTACCTAACGATCTTGTGATCGATTCAAAATAAATCCATCAACAATCGAGTCCACAGGACGATCTGGGTTTATGGATCAGAGTTATGGAGCTGCACCGCTTGTAGCAATTGCGATACCTACAATAGTATACAGGCATCACAAAATAACGTTCAACAGTAGTTGCATACCTACACTAATCAACTTACGACACTCATTAGGACCTTCGAATCCAGACAATAGGCTATTTTTTAGTGTTAGGTAGGTACATCATAATATGTGCATAGCTCAAACAAACAAAAAAATTATTATTTATTTTTATTATAATTATTATTTATTATTATCTTTTAAATCAGATTCCGTCCAGAATGGGGTATAAACAATGACCACTTAAGAAGGCGTTCATGGCGGATCCTGTTTGCTTCGTTTCCGCTCGAAAAATAAAAAATAAAATAAAATAAATAAATAATAATAACAAACAAAAAGATATAATTGATAATAAGAAAGGTTGTAATGAGCGTGCGATTTCATTTCTACAATCCCATTTTAATTCCTTGATGAACGATCGGAATCTCAACAGTCTAATCATCTTTTCCCAGGGTATTTAAGGACGTATTACGTCCAAAAGACCGGTTTTGTGATTTTTTATTATTATTCTCTATAATGAATCTTTGTGATAGACCAAGAAAACATTTTCGGATAAAATGAATTGGCACAATGAAGGTACATTCACGAATGTTTGTATACCTACAAACTATAGCCGTTAAATTAAGAAGAATATGGTAATTTACGGTGCTATAAGGCATACCCATGTCATCCATCAACATATCGCGTTGATACTTACATCAGCAAGGTTAGGGAGAGTAAGTACTGAAAATCCAATTAATACAAAAGTAATCATTACCTATACTTAACACAACTCTGATACTAACAGGTCTTTTTTTTATTAATGCCATTCATTAAAAACAGAATGTAAGTACATATGTATACACACAAAAAGATAAGGAAGTATTTGATACTTCGATCCACGGATACAAGAACAACATATCTTAATAAAAGTTTGGCAGTTACTGATCTCCAAAATTTATAAAAATTGTCTGGAGATCAGGAGTTTAAAAAACAAAAACAGAAAATATGACAAGTGTAATCATTACACAAATATGAACCATTTCATGACTTAATTAAAGATAAGGGAATAAAATCTTAAATGGCACAAGAACGTACTATATTCTACCTAACAAAATAAATTTCAAATAAAACATAATTTCAAAAAAACAAACCGAAAACTCTTAAGATGATGACAAAATTGCTAACTAAAGCTAAAAAAAGAAATAAAAATTATCGTTTTGATAGAGATTCTTGAAAAATATGTTAATACTCTTTTTAAATTGAATAAAATTGTTAACTAGCTTAAATGTCTTCCAACCATAATGTTAAAATGTTAAGTGTCACTTGGCGGTCGGTGACCGCATTGAAAACCTAACCCCTCCTTCTCGGGGTCGCTGATAGTTAAAAGGTTTATCTTGGAGCCCCAACGGGTTTGATGGATGACGGGCTTAAAGAGACGTAATTTCCACGCTACGGGATCCTTACCGCACCCGAACCACTCAACACGGCCCCCGAGCCCGTCACCGACCGCCAGCGCCCCTTAGCACCCTCCACCCCCTGCACCCTTAGCACCACAACCCCCTCAACATTGTATGACTCTTCTCGGTTATCATTGGAATTAGCTAACTCCGCTTTTAAGGCCCCGGGGAATTCGGGGGATACCCTCGTCAAACTATTTACGCCCTGGCGACCGCAGATGGACACTAGAGTTGGACGATTAGGTTCACTCAAGGGTATGTAAGCGCGCCAGTCTTGATTAACTAAGCCGCTAAAAATAATTACGTTCCCTCTTTCGAAACCAGAAAAAGCGGGTGATCTGTAGCTTTCCATAAATAGTTTAACTTTGACAAATTAACAAGGCTGTCAAACAGGCTAAATGACAATATTATAACGAGGATGATTAGGTTGTCACTGGCCATACCCGTCTTACTCAGACACCTGCTTAGTAAGTGAGTGAGAGGTGTGGGGGTGATCTGTACATCCGCCACTTCCTGGAGGATTGCCCAGACCTTATGGACCTTCAAGTCCACCATTCGCCTCTTCAGTGGGCTGACGATTTGTCTGAACCAGACAAGGTGCAATTGCTGTTGTTGTACCCAAGAGCCGCTGAGCTCTACAACGAACTGTGACGTCTGATCTGAGATATATATATATATATATATATATATATATATATATATATATATATACATATTCAATCAATTTTTAAGGAAAAACAACAATTGACAACATGAAACTAATTTTTTATATTTCGGCTTATGCCTTTTTCAAACTACGAGAAAAGAATTTTGATTTTTGTTAATTGGTGAGAAAATCTTGCCATGGAGAAGCGTGGTTGCCCAGTTAACGTCTGATATTCAACCCTGGAGGATCATACGCGCCCAAAACATTCGAGTGAGCTCTCTCTGAATGAACCAGCATTAATTTATTAATTAATTAATTAAGGGCAGTTGTTGTGCAAACAATGCCCTGCCTTCTACGTAGGAAAAGCGGAGACAGCACTTAATTTGAGGGTTAATAACCATAGAGCATCGGTAGTAATGAAAAAAGAAGATTTGCCAGTAAGCCGCCATGCCTCGTCGCATGATGCTACATTTGATGATTGCTATGGTATGAAGGTATTGAAAAAAATGGGGCCCACCGATAATAAATTAATGCTGGTTCATTCAGAGAGAGCTCACTCGAATGTTTTGGGCGCGTATGATCCTCCAGGGTTGAATATCAGACGTTAACTGGGCAACCACGCTTCTCCATGGCAAGATTTTCTCACCAATTAACAAAAATCAAAATTCTTTTCTCGTAGTTTGAAAAAGGCATAAGCCGAAATATAAAAAATTAGTTTCATGTTGTCAATTGTTGTTTTTCCTTAAAAATTGATTGAATATGTATATGCTCTTGTAGAGCCATTTCATGCGGTTATATTATATATATATATATATATATATATATATATATATATATATATATATATATATATATATATATATATATATATATATATATATATATATAAAAAATAGAATAACTCACGTTGTTAGAGTTTTTAAAAACTGATTTATTGGAATATAACACAATACGGACTTGATACGGACTTGGTGTTAGAAATAAACAAGATGAAGATGGCTCGGATGGCGGGACAAGACTGAAGGTAGGAGCCGCCTACGGGCTATATATATAGGATAGTAATGCGTGATCAGCAGTTTGCTGTTACAATACGCCTAGTGTCGCCTAGTGTGTACGTAACTCCTCCCCGCCGAGACAAAATTTTGGGGTTAACAAAATTTTCAAAAGTTTCAAAATTTTTCAAAAGTTTCAAAGTTCAAAATTTAAAGTTTCAAAGTTAAGTTAGTCCGCATTATTACAAATATGATATTACAAACATTACGTTACATTACATTTCCATTATAACAATATCATAATACTACCACATAATACTAGTACGAAAATTGGTACAAAAAATTAGTACAAATTATTACAAAAATACAAAATTAATACAAAAATGCAAAATTACAAAAATACAAAAATACAAGATTAATACAAATTAATACAAAAATACTAGTATGAAAATTAGTACATTAACAAAGTACAACCTAAAACCTATTACATGATAATACAGAGAAAAACAGAGTTTTGATTACAAATTACAGAAATTAGGTTACAGATGTTTGCACTGTATTGTATTGTACTGTACTACTGTTTTGTATTGTAATGTTGTACAATAAAAATACGGTTACTGATGGTTTGGGGAAAGCCTTACTTTTCTTTTGTGGCGGTAGTACTGGGTCATAATGTATGTGACGAGTGACACGAGGAATAAGTACAGGAGGATGGTCCAAAAGCTGGGTGTTTTGAGTTTCTCATAATACGAGATGGGAATTGCGCGGGCATCGGGCATGTGAACTAGGTTAAGGTCGAGACCTTTTAGTTGAATTTCCGATTCCGGATATTGAGAGGGTTGTAATTGTAGTTTGATGGAGTTCATGATCAGGGGTCGGCCGGACAGTTCCTTTCGGGGGGCAAACAAAGTTTGGTCATGGTATACTAATCGGTCCGTCCCTGGTTTCGCGAGATGGATTCCGTATAGGGTTCGGACTTCTGTCCCTTCTGTATTAATAATTTGAATCGTATCTCCGTGTGGGAAGACAAGAAGGTATTGGTTGATTTCCGGTATTAAGTTCACGTAATTGGTGGGGATGTCAAGATTGACGTACTTGCATTGAGTGGTGGAACCTGTTTGTAGGAATTGAATTTCGCATGGTAGATCTAATTCCGATGTTAGGTGACTTGGACAGAGAGATAGGTGACCGGTAGGGCACTCGTGGCGTAATGCTACGATTCTTGAGCTTGTTTGGGATTTGAGGAAGAATTTTTTCTTTGGGATGATGGTTACTATTTGAGCGTTTTCTAACTGTGTTGGTAAGGGTTCCACGTAATACAAATCGAAATTTTCTGGGTCCACAATGGGTATATCTAAGAAGTAAATGATTTCGCTACTTCCCACGAAACATTGGACTTGAATGTAGGATTGAATCTCAAACAGGGCCTTATTGGAGTAATCTAGGAACGTGTTGCCGTAGAATTTGGACAATCTTTGTAATTCAGTGAAGAGTTCCCGAGAGTCGACTATGCTAGGATGTAATTTTCCTAGTTTGCAAAATGTGAGTGAGTTTTCAATGTCTTGTAGAGCGCTTAGAAGTAGGTTGAGGAGCGTTTGAAGGTGTTCTAGTGTAGTGATAATTGCGTTGACTCGTCCTAACTCCAAGTTTATATATTTGAGATGTCTTAATTCTTTGATGATCACGCGGTTATTGTGTGCTATGGTATCTATGGTTTTGTTAAAATTCTCTAATATTGCTTGGTTGATAGAATACTGTGACTTTATTTGCTCCTGAAGGTCCTCTTGCTTGTTTGATAAATGGTTCAGGATTTTATTGTATTTCTCCTCATCGCGGGAGTCTAGATTACCAGTGATGAATTTTACTAACGTGCCTAGCCCGTTAATCAGTCCCCGTTTAGATCTAGTTTTGGGTGGAGTTATTATGATATTGTCTAGTTTCTGGTCTATAAGTCTGAAGGTGTGGTTTACGGTGGCTGTGAGCATCATTGTTTTTTCGGCGGTGTGGGAACTGTTGTGGAATGTTTTGAGGGTTTCGTTGTAAGTCAGTCGCAGGAGGTTGAGTTGATCCAAAATTTGATTGAGGTCGTAATAGTGTGAAAGGGTGTGGTAGCCCTTGACAATTTTTGCGGGTTTCATATTCACTGCAATTCACTGCAATCTACTAATGGTCTGTTGTTTATGTGTCCGTAAAGTAGTTCAAAAGGGGTTAATTTCGATACTGAGTGTATCGTATTGTTGTATGCGATGATCGCGTAATTGACTTTGGTACGGGTGTTGGAGGTCTTGAACGCTTCTTGTTGGTTTAGGAGTCCCACGGGTTCGATTAGGGTTACATCGAATCTTTCTATGATTCCGTTTGACGTGGGCCATGGGAAGAAAAATAATGAATATTTATTTTGTGTAAATCCAGAAGTTCCTTTATGAGGCTGCTCTGAAATTCGGCACCGTTGTCCGATACTATAGAATTAGGTATACCGTGGTGAGTAAAAAATTTTAGGAGTCCGTTTACTAGTTCCATGCTTGTGGACGAGTTTAGGGGGTATGCTTGCGCGTAACGGGAAAATGTACAGATTACTGTGAGGAATTTCGTATTTTCTATTGTGAATTTATCGATGTGAAGGGTCTCCAATGGCCGTGAGGCGGTTGGTGTTACGTTATATTTGATTTTGAGGGGAGATCTCTCATATTTGCTCCTAAGGCATAATTCGCAATTATTAATGAATTTTTGTATTGTTGTCTTTAAATTGGGCCAGTAGAATTCTCGTTTTAACTTCTCGTATGTTTCTTCTATTCCTCTGTGATTAGTGTGACCTTCATGGTAGTTGCGGATTATTTTGGTTTGTTCTTCGTTAGTTTGTATGTCTCTTAGTTTTTTGGTGTACCTCGTGATGTCTATTTCCGTATGGGTGAATTGTTTGGTGACTACTTGCACAAATTTCTCATAGGTATCAGTTTCAAAATATATACCATATTTGACCTTTGGGTGAATAAATTCTTTAACAAATTTTGTAATTTCGGATTCGAATTGTGATTCGCTGACTGTTACTATCATGCGCGTTTTGTTTCCGAATAATTTGATCGTCGTAACGGGTTTAAAAACAGGGTGTCGTACGGTAGTGAGTAATATTTGATTAGTGCATAGGTTCACGGGTTGGTCTCTGATACTTATTGTCGTTACGGTGTTGCCGATAAAATTCGAGTGTACTGTAAGGCCAGACAAAGTTTCTAAGTTATCGGAGTGAGAGTGAGTTTCTCCTCCCTCCTCCGGATCAAAGTTGGCTATCACTGAGTCGGAAGACTCATACTCGTTTTCGATTGCGTTTAGATTTTGCGAGACAGATTTTGGACTCGGCGAGACAGATTTTGTTTGCGGCGGTCGGGACAGTGCGTCAGCGTTCGTGTTTATTGCTCCCTTTTTGTACACTATCTCAAAGTCGTAAGCCTGAAGTTTGGTTTTCCAGGCGAACAGCCTTGAGCTAGGTTCTTTGTGGGAAAATAACCACTGAAGAAGGGGGCGATGGTCTGTGTAGATTGTGAACTTCCTTCCAAAAAGGTATGGTCGGAAATAACCCACAGCGTAGACTATTGCAAGGAGTTCTTTCTCAATGGGCGAGTATTTCTGTTCAGAGTCATTTAGTGTACGACTGGCGTAGGCAATCGGGAGGTCCGCATTATTAGTTATTTGGCTGAGAACAGCCCCTAATGCTATGTTACTCGCGTCCGTTGTGAGGTGGAAAGGTTTGGTGAAGTCAGGATACTGAAGTATCGGATCATTACACAGGAGAGTTTTACACGTTTCGAAGCAGTGTACGTAGTCGGGGTCCGTTATGTCTATCGTCGCATCCTTTTTTAAACATTGAGTTAAGGGTTTAGTCAGTCGGGCGAAGTTGTTGATAAATTTTCTGTAGTACCCTAACAGTCCTAGAAAACCCTTGATTTCCTTTGGTGTTTTAGGAATAGGATATTTCTGTATGGCTGATATTTTATCGGGGTTAGGTTTTACTCCCTGTGGGGTTACTACATGTCCTAAATAACTAACTTCGCGTTTGAGGAAGTCTGTTTTGTCGAGTTGTACCTTTAAGTTCGCGTCCCTAAGGCGTTTAAAAACGGCTTCTAAGCGTTGGATGTGCTCTTGCAGGCTAGTACTGAATACTATTATGTCGTCGAGGTAGACACAACAGTACTCGTTAGCAATTCCGCGTAATATGGTGTCAATAGCACGTTGGAAAGTCGAGGGTGCATTACGCAATCCGAATGGGACTCTAGTCCATTCTAGATGGCGTGTGGGCGTGCTGAACGCTGTTTTCTCAATACTGTTCGGATCCATCTCAATCTGGTGAAATGAGGATTTCAAATCGATCGTACTAAAGTATTGGCACCTCCCTAATTTGTCTAGTAATTCTGAGACTTGGGGAAGAGGGTATTTGTCCTCTATCGTTTTTTGGTTAAGCTTCCTGTAATCGACAACAACTCGAAATTTTTGTTTACCGCTATTGTCTGCCTTTTTTGGGACAATCCAAATGGGGGCGTTCCAAGGGCTTTCAGAGTTTCTAACGATGCCTTGTTGAAGTAATTCCTCCATTTGTTTGTCTAGTTCCTCTCTGTATATTTCGGGGAACCTATAGTTTTTCACGTATACTGGTACATTGTCTGTCGTCCTAATCACATGTTTTACGTTGTTTGTGAAGGTCAGGTAAGTGCCGTCTTGATGAAAGATATCCGCGTATTTTATTACTAACTGGGAGATAGCTGTTTTTTCTTCCTCGTTCATATGGTCCATCCTGAGTTGTCCTAGATCGAATTTGAATTTGGGACAGTCGAAATTGTTGAAGTTTTGACTCGGATTTTGTGATTCGTGTGATGGTGTTAATTCGTTCGGGGTAATCTGTTCAACTGTTACAGGGAATGTTTGTACGAGTCTCGTGGGTTTTTCTTCTGAATTTAGGACGTGAACATGGGCTTCGAAGTTGTCTACTCGCACTAAGCATTGTGGTATTTCTATGGGACCTATCTTTTGGTAAGGGACGATAGCGTCACCTTCTTTAACATTGTTTATTTTCAATTTGATTTGTTGGACGCACCTACTGTCAATGTTATGGATTTCGTTGGTTTTGAGGTTTAAAAATTGGAGGGGTATGTCAACCTTTGGTGTTCTTAGGACGTTTTCATTATTCCGGCTCGCAGTAGTCTAAGATTGTCTAAGCCCAAGAGGAGGTCAAATCTGCTGTGGAAATCGAAGATGTTAAATTTTAAATTTAGACCTTTGGTTTAGAAGGGTTCGCCACATGGGACCATTGCGTTAGTTTTTGCCTTAGAAATTCCGTGTACGGTTTTTACAAGGAAAGTACTTTGGGAAATTTTGTCGGGGAAAAATTTGTTGGCTATTTCGGGGTTTATAAAACTTGCAGAAGCACCAGTATCGATTAGAATTTTTAGGTTTAGTTTAGGCATAGTTATGTACGTTAGTTCGTCAGTTGGTTTAGAGTATAGTGACATTAGGTCGTATGTGGGGGTTCGAGGCTGGTGTGGTCTAAAAAATCTGTGATTTCGTCTATGTTATGTTCATAGATCGGGTCGATGTCCTGGGTCTGTTCATCTTGTAAGATTTGCCAAGTTTCGTGGTCCCGATTTTGTTCCTCAGAATCGGGAATTTGGGGTTCGTCATTTTCGAGGTTATGGAAATTTGGGTTGGATGTTCTCCAAGACATAGGCGTCCATTTTTGAGATTGGGGTTTCGCCGTTGGGGTCCTATGGGAATTAGTTTGAGATGTTTTGGGTTGTTGAGCAGGCCTATTGTATGTTTGCGCGTTTTGGTTTGGGGAGGTTTGGTTTTGATATTGATTTGGGGTATATTGAGGTTTTGGTTGGTATTGAGGTTTCGGTTGCCAAGGTGGGCCGGGCCTCGACTGGCCGCCTTGGGCAAGGCTTTGCAATAGTTGGTAGGCTTTAGCAACTGGTGTTTGGTGTTGGTTTTGAGTGGGTCTGGGCGTGAAGCGCGATGTTTGTGGTTGAAACGAGGGGTTTGGTCTTGGGACGTTCCGGCTCGTTGACGCAGCGGCAGGTTGATAAGCCGGATGAGCGGAGGAATAACCCGGGGAAGGTTTATTCCTGGGTTTTAGGTTGAAGTCGTTTGTCAACATAGTGAGGGCCATTCCCATACTGGTTGGGCCTTTGGTCCTTAAGAGGCCACCCAATGGTTCCGAAATACCATGAGCGAACACTCTTAGGGCGTAATTTTTCATATACTCCGTTAAAATCGGAGCAGCGCTGCCCATATTCAGTTTGATGTAGGCAACCTGCGCATTTAACAGATGGCAAAGACGGTCGTGGAAATTGAAACAATCCTCTTGTGGGAGTTGTTTCAATTCACTCATTTCTTGTAATAGAGTGTATGTATCCCTTTTGTCGCTATAAGTTTGAAGTAGCGCTCCTCTTAGTTCCTGATAGTTATCTATAGAATTTATGAATATTTTTTCCGTTACTTTGGGACCTAACTTTGAAGTGAATGTCCCCATGATTACTTCATTTTGAAAGTTATCTGGGTCGTTGTGGTCGTGGAATTTCTCAAATATTTTATCACATTGTTTTATAAATTTGGGTAAAACGAGGGGTTCCCCGTTAAATTCCGGGATTAACCTATCATATTCTTTTCGGAATATTTGGGGTATTTGTTGGTTTGGACCTAGTTGTGGGTTTACTTGTGGGAAATTGTGTTCGGGCGGAAGTGGTGGATTTTCAAGTGGAAGTCGTGGTTGATTTTCAGGGGGAAATTGTGGTGGGTTTATTTCGGGTATTTCGGGTATGGGGTTTAGTGCCTGACGAATCAGTGCGGCCCCATTTATTGGTGGTGGTCCGAGTGGAAGGGGAATATTAGCGACGTTATTAGAATCCATGGTTCTGTGGAGTCGTTGTGAGCTCCAATCCCAAAAGCTAGTTTGGGGTTTCGGTTCTTTGACTTTGGGAATTTTGGTGTGGAATTCAGTTATCAGTTAGTTAAACAGTAGACATGCACATACAATACAAGGAAATAAAATGAAATTTATGAATTAATTAATTAATTAGAGTAAAAGATTAGTCAAAATAAAAGATGAAATAGCACAAACAATGAAATTGGTTGAATTAATGAAATAAAATCGAATGTAGTTGACGCGGAAACTTAAATTACGATCTTGCGAAGGTCGTGAGAGGTGAAGGTCGTCAGAGTTCCTCCGCGGGTGCCTCTCCCCCTCCGATAAGACGAGAGATAACGTCAGGCTCTCGCGGGGCGAACAGGATGTGAGTTGGCTGAGATAAAGATTGTCAGCCAAGGTTCCGTCGAGTGAACGACAAAAGTTATTTGTGTCCAAGTTAACTTGTTTACTTGGAGTGAACGACAAAAGTTATTTGTTTCCAAGTTAACTGTTGGTGAAATCGCACCAGGTGTGGGCGAGTTTGAATTGCACTAGGTGTGTGCGAATTCGAATTGCACTGGGTGCGTGCGAGAAATAATACGATGAGCACTGGTTGCGTGCGAAATTAACGATGAGCACTGGGTGTGTGCGAAATTAATTATGAGCACTGGGTGTGTGCGAAATTAATTATGAGCACTGGGTGTGTGCGAGAAATAATACGATGAGCACTGGTTGCGTGCGAAATTAACGATGAGCACTGGGTGTGTGCGAAATTAATTATGAGCACTGGGTGTGTGCGAAATTAATTATGAGCACTGGGTGTGTGCGAAATTAATTGTGAGCACTGGGTGTGTGCGAATAATTACTGAAGAAGTAGTAGGTCTCGTATAATTACTGAAGAAGTAGTAGGTCTCGTATTGGTTGTTTACTTACAGATGTTGGAGTGTCATGCTGTAAGGAGTCTTGCCCGTTGGTAATCCCAATAGAGTTCCGTCGTATTCGTCGAAGAAACACTACCGATCCGAACCGGAGTTGTAAAATGTAGGTTCCGATAGAGTTTACGTCGTATGCGTCGAAGAAAACACTATCGATCCGGAGACTGCGCCAAAAATAGAATAACTCACGTTGTTAGAGTTTTTAAAAACTGATTTATTGGAATATAACACAATACGGACTTGATACGGACTTGGTGTTAGAAATAAACAAGATGAAGATGGCTCGGACGGCGGAACAAGACTGAAGGTTGGAGCCGCCTACGGGCTGTATATATAGGATAGTAATGCGTGATCAGCAGTTTGCTGTTACAATACGCCGCCTAGTGTGTACGTAACTTATATATATATATATAATGTTCAATCTAGATATAGTTTTATTTCAATTTGCTGATTGAATATGGTAACATGTAATTAGTTATAAGCCTTTTCTTCATTTTTACCCCTCCGATTCACCAAGGAAGCCCATGATGTCACTCCGTTTGGTGACAGAGGACAACATAGCTTCCCTTAGAATCTTGCCACTTGCAGTGTCCCTTTAGGCCCAATTCACACAGAACGGGCTCATGGCGAAGACGTGGGGCCGACCTTTGTCACTTCCGTGTCTTTCCATGTAAACAAATGGCTCAATGTAAACAGAAGGGACGTGGTGCAGGCAGCCGCCCTTTCGGCCCTGCCACGTCCGTTCGCCGTCTCTCGTGGCGTTCGAGAAGGGTCGCGCCATTTCCGTGCCACTCGTCACTTCAATAAAAATGCGGGATGATGTTGAATTCAACATTGAATTTTGCGAAGAAGTTGGGAAGAATCCGTGTTTATTTGATTACAATCGTGCGGATTATTGCAACAGGAACGCCCAAGACCAGGCCTGGCAGAAAATTGCGCCTGAAAAACCGTTCTGGGTACATATTCAGCTCACGAACAACATCAAATATTCCACCGGTTTTCCTCTTCTTCAGCCACAATGGATGAACCCAATATCTCCTCTTTTTCCGGTTCAGATCAGCCAACTACACCAAAGCCTGGTCAGTGCCACGTCTTCTCCACACACCCGTCCTGTGTGACTTGGCCCTTTGACACCTTGTTCAATACCGCTAATGACCCTTCTGGTCGTTAGCGGCGCCTTAAACCATTAAATTAAAAAAGAAGATCAGTAATTAGTTTTAGGCAATAACTACCGCTCGGAAGCCAACATTTATGGGAGCGCAATGAATACGAATTTCGACTTTCTTTGAACCTCTCCTTTGAACCGCAAGAGGAAGCACACACGTATGTATGTGTGTCGGTCTATCTGTTCGGTATGGACCCGCTATGGGTTGACAGTGGGTTTTCAGGTCGGTGATAACAGCCACAATTGGTTGTCGGGCGCATTATTAGGGAATGCTCTGAATTTGAGGAAGTTAAAAAGCGCTTTTTCTTGGAGAAATTGCTTTAAATCCCAAAGAATGCTCCTAATAAATGGTGTATTTAGTGAGACGAAAGAAGAGCTGGTATTCTTGCAATTGAACTTCGCACACACTGGAAATAAATGGAAATAATATCCAAAGGGTATTGTGTTTGCCAGAAGAGCGTTACAACCAAATCAGTTAAGGAAATGAATGGATGAGGCATCGGTTTGACAAAAGTGTGGAGCGTTCTAATTGGAGGGATACGCCAATACCAATTTATCCGACACAGCAATTTCGAGTGCCATCAGAAAGCCGTTCTGAATGGTCAGAGGTCAAGCTTTTTGCTCTTTGCTTGCGGCTCTTTACTTTTTGATCGACTTCCTTCGATGAATTCTAAGATAATAATTTTTAAGCACACACAAAAAATTGTTACGAAAAACTCTGCGAATTATTTCACAAAGGTTTATTATTTTTTCAATTGAGTTCGATCGTAGTTTTAGTTGGCTTACTTACGTCGTAAGAGCCGTCCAGACTCCTCGGCGTGTCTTATTTCGAGTTGCCACAACCTATACTTCTGTAATTATATACGCATGTTTATAGTTCTCGATTTGAGCTCCTATCTATTCAAATAGTTATTGCCTTAATAATATCATTATCTAAGTACGTACGAAAAGTCGAGAGGATATGTTATTAAATATGCGTAGGAAAAGCATTGGTATTAACACACAAATATGACCTAGAAAAAAACATATATTCATGCCTCGAAGGAACGCTGTACCCACCTCATGGTGCCGCGGTGTATTATATGGGTATAACACGTAAAAGTAATAAATATCCAATCTCCTACACCCCTCTGCTACGCCCCTGGTCACTCCAGCCACCACAAGGTGCCGCGGCGCCGGCGCCTCCTCTCACTCCACCCCCCGCTCACCCCCCTCACCACCCACCGTGACCCCCTGCCAAGCGTGCCAGGCGTGCGTCTAACACGTCTAACACTCAAAGCCTCGAAAAAGACACTTTGTCGCCCGTTTTTGGCTCATAGCATCTATGCGAGTAAAGCGATCGAGATGGTTAAACGTTAGGACCAACTAGACCCCAAATGGAGTCTATGTGCGAAAGAACGGCTTTTTTAAGTCAATTCTTAGGCCTTTTATGGCCCGGACGGCGGACAGCAAACGGCGAACGGCGGACGGACATTTCAAATTTGGATTCTACGCACCTTGAAACGTAAAGTGACAAAGTTTGAGGGGGGTTATACAAATTTTTTGCTACACGATCACATAGGCTTATTATTGGAAATAATAAACTAAAATTAAGATCCTTCAATGTCCACGCAGCAGGAGTAAAACGTACTTCTCAATTTATCTTGATTTTCAATTCCGTTACCAGCTAAAACCGATCGCATATAATAGCATCCCTGAATAGAACTCGCTCCTCAACTGTATTAACTTTAGATTAGGACTTAATTTCGAGGGAGCTCAGTACAGCATTCGCCCAGATAAAGCAGCTTTGATGGGCCCTAAAGAGGGATCCAACGCGATCGAGCTCTTAATGGAACGTTAAACTTCGATTACTGCTTAACTAAATCTTTCTGGAGTTCTGCTGAGGTTGAATAAAACAGGGGAGGACGCTTGGAATACTAATATTGTTGGAGAGGAATACGGATGACCTCTTTTATGGGTTGGCACTTTCAGCGGATACAGAACGGATTGATTTGGATGAATTAATAATTTCGCAAGTGGTACGCAAGTTTTCACTATTAATGTTTTGACGTATTGAAATCCATGCGGTTCAATAAAACGTGTGTCATGTGTTATATTCTGCATAAGAGCAACCTTTTTTCTTGCAAGAGGATCTCTATGAAAAGAAGAGTAAGCGAGGGTAGTGCTAATTAGTTTTGTCTAAAATAAATGCAATTAATACAATAACTCTTCAAATTGTTACTCGAAGGATAATTCTCTCGTCAGGATGCGGTCATATGTTACTTTTAAAAAATTTTTAAATTTTACAGAAGTGCAAATTTAAAATTGCTCTACCTTATGATAACTCGGCTATCAAGTTTAACTGGAATGAGGTTTTGCAGTTATTTAGGTAATTTACGTGGGAATGAAATGGTGTTCAGATTAACTCCCCATCTCACTACCAGCGGAGGGATTTTCAGAATCCCTGAAGGGTATCCTGACATATGACATAGTGGCATCTTGAATTTTTTTAAGCTTTTATTAGCAATTTGAAGTAATAAATATTTCATAGTAAACTATTAAGATATAGTATTATATACTATCGATACTGAGGTGAAGACCTTTCTACACCCTCTCTTCATGTCTATCTACCTATCTACGCAATAAATCAAGTCTTCAAACAAGACTGGTTTTTCAAGAATTCTTTCACTACGTTGCAAACTCCCATCCAAGAATAAAGGATAAAACAGAATAATACACATATACTTCAAGAGTATGATATTTTCTATAACCAGAGGACTGTAAAGTATACTAATGAGAGCAATCATACCTGCTTCATTGTAAGTAGCCTTACGTATATTTTATAGAAGCAGTCATGTTTAATGTCTTGTATTAGAATTCTCTGAAAATGGAATGGAGAACTCAGCAGATAGAAAAATAATATTTAAAAAAATAATGGCACTTTCTGCTCTGCATTATTTAGAAAAAAAATTGTCCGGAGAACAGGAGTTGTTAATTACATCAATCATCATTGAAAACAAAAAACAAGAGATAACATCAAGTTCTAAGCATCAACAGTAATTTAAGGAAGTAAAACTATAACCTATAAGGAAAGGATATAAGAACACCAGAACAGGAATTTCTTCCCCTAAATGTTTATCCTTTGAGGTTGACAGATAGTAAAGTTGAGATTCCAGACACATTCCCGTCAGCTGTATGATTTTTTAGCAAAAGATTGTAGACTTTGCTTCAGAAGGTACTTAGTATTGCATTGGAAAAAAAGCTTCGGACAGCGGATCTTTTTTTTTTTCAATTTTTTTTCTTGATTGAATACAAAGGTTTATTATGCCTAATAATTGAACCAAAAAAGTTTTGAACTAGAAGGTTACTAAAGTTGAACAGTGAAGTTCACAGATTTATACGGATGATCTGTATAGGTACACAGATGGGAAGTAATTGAGTAATCATTTGCAACGTTTTACTCCTCAAGAGCGTAAGCGATTTTTTTCGCGTTTTATTATAAGGGATTATATCACGTGCCGACCTAACACGTGTTACAGCTTCACACGTGTCTCGGTAGAAAACCCCGAGGGCGAAACGTAGGCTTGGGGCTTAGGGGCATCAAAATCGTCATCGGGCAAGAGCGTGGAGGTTTGAATGAAGTAGGTGCTTCTTGTACAAATGTGTCATTCTCGTATCGACGACGGAGGTTGCGTGGGATTCGGCTCATGTATCAAAAGAGCTCCTGCAGAAAAAAGCTCCTACAAGAAATACGACGCTAATGAAGCCCAGGAGCTACCGCCTTCTGCCGGTAAATCCGTCTTTTGTTGATTTAGTTGGCCAGGAAAGAGGAGTAACAATAACCATTATTAAAGCTTAATACGATGTGGGATGACTTCAAGACCATAATGTTTTGAAACGGAATAAAAGCATTAGTTTCTTATAATGAAGAGACTAGTTGGTTTATTGAATTCAATAATTAACTTCTGTTATCGACTGGAAAGAATAACTATTCAATTCACTCCAAAATTTATTACTTTACGTTTCAAGGTAGGCCAATACCCAAATAATAAACTAAAACTTTGCAAAATATTACATAGTGGTTTATTATTTCTGCTTTAGGTAGTTTAAATGAATGGTTTATATTTAAGTACCTAAATAGATAGACATCACTTGTATTTATATATACTCGTACGATATTATAACTTGAATATTCTAAAAATTTCCAGTCATGCAGCATGACTGAGCGAATCGTCATAAATTATGGTATTATTGGTATTTTTTTGAGTTGTCTTTAAATTTGAGTACCTACTACTTTGTACACACACATACACACAAACTTTTTTTTTTTTTTTTTTTTTTTTAGAGCGTTAAACACCTGTAATCAATTCAGAATGCTTTATAAGGGATTTCCAAGATAAAATGTTGGACGATTTTTGGAGTCATTGTAATAGTTTCATATTCTGAGAACATTTGCTAAAACCGGATATACGAGCGAGCCGTGGAGATGTTCAGCCTACTCCTTCTCAACTAAGAGCTAACCGGCACAATCCCTGAGCCTTCCTGTTAAAAATGTCTTGACTCGACGAACTGCGTTGCTGATATCTGTGACTGACCCAAAATCAGGCATTTACCGAATGCCGTGCAGGGCTGCCAGGTGTCTGGTTTTGGCCCGGACAGTCCGGATTTTTATCAAGGTGTCCGGCCGAAAATTGCCCTGAACGCTAAATGTCCGGTTGTCATTGAAAGAGCGCAAAATGACCGGTTATTTGGTTTTTTAACCAGGCTCCTTCTCAAGTATTCGTAAACCTGGAAATGATTGCGATCGTAATTACACTTCTTTCACCCCCCTTGCCACAACTGAGACCACGTTTTTTCAAAATCAAGCTACAATGTATCTACCGAATTGAAACGAAATGAAAAGGTTGACGAAACCGTTCAAAAGAATAAATCATAGATACATAAAATATGGGCATTAAATAATTTGAAAATTTCTGCAATGGGGAATCCCACATTTTTATGCAATGAAATTTTGATAATTTGCTTTTGGACAATTTATAAAGGTAATTGAGATTGACTAGCAGATCCTCATACAAGAAAACCATATGCTATTACGTACGCAGTGCACTAAAGCATGATAAAACACTCGGAGGGGCGCCATGAACAAAAAATTTCTGATTTCCTAACAAATTGTTTATAAATAAAGAGTTTTATAAATGGTGTCTTTTGATTCTTGAAAAATACCAGCTAAATATCATACCGCCAGCTAAAACATGGAATGTTGTGAAAAATAAATATTTATGAAAATCCATGGAACTTTAAATAGTTTGATTTGTAATTAAAATATTACAACAATTTGTATTTTTGAATATGTAACTTAAAAGGGACCTGACTCCACAGCACAAGTTTCTAACTTACAGAGGGGTGTTCGCATTTTGTAACTAGGCATCATATTCCTCCGAATTACTTTATTGTATTTCATATTTTCTAATTAATTATTCTAAAAAAATCAACGGAATCAGGTCTATTTGACATGAAGGAAAAAGTGTATTACAACTAGCTTAAGGGTTGATGAGTGATTCAACCAATCGCATCGAAATTGATAGGGTACTTACAACCCCGATACTTGTACTCTAGTACCATCGAAAATTCAACGAAATGAAAAATCGTGAAAAATTAATGTTCATGTTACTTCATCAAAATCTGCCTATATAAACCAATTTCGGTCTTGCGCATGCGCACAAGCTACTATTCATTCTGAGGCAATGAAATTTATAATATTACAATTCCTATTTAATGGGATTTAATGTACCTTCTAGTGCTAACCCGCACATTCCTTGGAAAGTCCATCATAATCGGACTAGAAGTTAGTTTTGTTTCATGGGAAACAACACATTGGCACCGATATATAAACAAACAAGGGGCGGCCGGTGAGGGGGGGGGGGGGGGGGGGGGGGCATCGGGTCATTGCTCCAGTACTTTCGGGGAAAAAGTAACAAACTAGAATGAAGCCTTTACAAGCAACTCATTGATTCAAATTAGAATGGAAAGGGCATTGTTTAGCTCCATGCTGTGGTTCCAAGGTGGATGCTAGAAGGAATAGGTTTATGCCAAGGATCCGTCTACCAACAACAAAATACGAATATTGCGATATCAACCTATCAAGAGAGAAATTTCGTCGATTCAGGTTAGGCTGTGAAGGGGTAAGTACAGGGAAATAAAGGGCAAGGAACGGGAAATAAAGGACAAGGGACGGGAAAGAAAGGTCATAAAGAGATATTTCTTGTGATATTCGGGGCCTTGCCCCAGACAATGTTTCCACTTTTCTAAAGACCATAGAATGAAATTTACGTCATGAGTGGTTTCCGCTAGAGGAGTTCCGGTTTATTCCATTAGCCAACCTGATTCTCTTCTGGTCATTCCATGATTCAAGTAGGGGAACCACTTCTAATTTCATGCCTTCTTTTACTCTGAGCTATCTTCCCTACCATCCATGCTAAGAGTTCTCTTTGCTCCATGGTAGTGGAAACTAAAGTGTAAGAAGTAAGATGGTTCAGCTCGTATGTTACATCCTTACTTTTTTATTCTATAACCTAGAAACCTATTATTTATTATATTTGTTAAATGTAAAAATGTGTTAATATTTCTCTAAAACATTTCCAGGTTTTATTCTTTTACCTTTGAATAAGGATAGGTACCTATTATTCAACAACAGCACCTGGCGCTTGATCCTGATAGAATAAGGACGATTTGAGACTTAAGATAAGTTTCCTTCACATTTTATTCCACTTTGTCGTTTGTACATGTATAATAACTTTGTTTTTACTTATACTATTGGAACTTGGTAACAATGTTTCCACCCGAGTAAAACACGGTGGCGACTTTGCAATCAAAATCCTCTACAGATCGTAATTATGAAGAGAGGGTGCTCATTAAAAGTTTGGGGAGAGACAACCCACACTTGAAATTAACACAAGTTGCAAAAAACGGGAAGATAACTCGTAAATTCAACCCTGAAGTTTATGGCAAACACGGATGGATCACTGGGTACTCAAGAAAGAATGCTCTGTTTTGTTTTCCTTGCTTGATATTAGGTGGAGATGGGTTGTGGACTTAGAATGGTGTGACTGATATAAAACATCGGACAGATCGAATTCAATCTCACGAATCTAATAAAAACATCTCAATTGCATCACAGAATTAGCTTTGATTGGCTATTCAGTTAGATTCAGCTCATCAATTTGCTATCATGAAACACAATGAGCAACTTGACAAAAATCTATGTACCTACGTATACTTTCTGAAATTATAGATTGCATCAAGTTTAGTGGTTTTTATGAAGTAGGAGTAAGAGGCCACGATGAGAGGGATATTTCATTGAACCGAGGAATTTTTCTGGGCTTAGTAACAAAATCAGCCAAAACTGACCACATTTTGAGGTCACATTGGGAAAGAGCTACAGTGTTCAAAGGCACCTCCAAAACCATACAGAATAAGTAACGAACAAATCTCAAATCAATATTTTCAATAGAATATTGATCATTCTGGATATGCTGCATTAGAGAAAAAGGTTATACATAAGTGAGTGGTGGTTGTGGGGTTTGACAACATTTCTATAGCATTTTGAAATATCCGATTTTTAATTGACGTCTGATCTCACACTTCTATCATTTCATCGTAATTTAATTTGAGTTCTTTAATATTCCTTCAGAATTATTTATCCTAAGTAGTTCATTAGTGCAATACAATCGAAGCCTTGGTAATGCTTAATACTTTTAATAATTGTACAGTCCATTCTAAAATTTTTAGATAGGTACGTAGTAAGTAGGTACCTATATGATAGTATTTTTAATTCAATTTATTTATATTTAATTTATCAATAATATTTTATGATCATGATTTAAATATTTAGTAGTCATATTCTTTCATAACGGTTGCCCATGGCATTTGACATGACTCACGTGGGATTTATGTTTCATGTGTTCAGATCAAAATTAATTCACACTGAAAGCAAAACAAATGGAAGAAAAACCTCAATACTATTCTTGACTGCCAAATAGGTAATTATTTTTTTGCCCCACTCCTTTTGCAGACCACCGGCGGCCACTGAGACAAACTGACATCAAACAAAATTACGCAATAATTCAGGAGGTGAAAATCAAACATCAAACATGATACCTTCCGGCTACCATCGGATCCTGGCCGTAATTTTAACTTTTTCCCCCTTAGAGGTTTAGTCTCCGAAAAAGAAAAATATTTAACAATTTATTGTTTCTCGATTCATTCCAGCAGTTTTATCTGTTTAGCCTTACAAAAAATTCCCAACGCTCCCCTATAAAACCCTCTCTCTGATTTCCGATAAATCCCCCAAGCGAAACTATTGAAAAACCTTTTATTGGATACCAATGGAGCCCAATTAAAAGCCAATCGAAACTGCGGAGTTTATTCAAAGTCTACGCTTTTCGGTAGGAACAATTCAGAAATCTGATCGCCGTATTCATTAGTATTTTTCCCCTCAACAATGCGCTCCCCGTGAGAAAATGAACTCTTCCAACCAAAATAGTCAAAATCATCAATGAGTGTATTGGTTAGGATTCCATCTACCTTCACCACCGTGAGTTATCAATATTACCGTAGCATTGATGGTAAAATATCGAGACAGCCTTTCCTATTTTCGCACAGTCTGTTCCACAGGTTCCTAAATGAAATTCACGATCAATTCCCGAACAATAGGAATCGGAGAAAATTATTTCCCCCCGGAAAGAAAAAGGGTTTTCATTACAGGGACTCTTCCCTTCAAAGCTCGCATTATAGTCAGAGCGATATTGTCGTTTCCGCACTGCCGGTTTCTCTTAATGAAAGAGCAAGGGACGTTTTTGATCTGTTTCAAGTTGATCTCGCTTCAGATGAGAGCTCCCACAATGAGTTCCTAGACCCTCGAGGAGGAACGTAGTTCAATGAAGAAGAATTGGTATAACAATTCATGAATCCATTAATCAAGTACACAGTTAGATTCAGCCATGTTTTGACATTTGCGTATCTTTACGTTGGCGCACAACCGCGGAACCGACACTTTTAAGGAGCGACACTTTCTAGGGGTGATGAAATTTTCTGATAATTCTCGCTTACAACCAAAGCTACGGGCTGTGTCTTTTCCATTTTTCATCGTGGAAAAATTCGGCAGTCGTTGAAAAGATCCTCAAATTGTGCAACAATCATATGATACTTAAACCGCTCCAACATTAGAAGCAGCTGTGCTACACGCAAAGTTATTAATGAACTATAAGTATATAATCCACTATATATAATCCACATGTAGCACTGTGATGTAATTAGGCCATGGAGTCATACATTCGACAATTATTGACAGTCTCTGGGAACGGTCAACATAAATTTCATGCTTTACGCATCAAAATCTTCAAACATTGAAGAGTAAGTGACGTCATAAGCCTATATTTCACCCTCATCACATGTTTAAGAACCCCAAACCTATACATAGGAGAATGTGGATATTTAAGAATGGTTAATTTGCATTCCAAATTGTATATACATTCATTGTCTTATGAGTGATTTAATGCAGATTTGGAGGATTCCTTGAATATTGACAGGATCCAGGTGAATCATCTTATAACATTTTGTAGTATGATGTAGGTAGTCCAGGAGTCATGCATTAGGCATATTATTGTAATAATGTCGAAGTATACAGTTAAAATTCCTTGTTTTTCTTATTAGCGAATTTTTGAAGAAAATTAAGCTATTGCTCTCGCCTCAAAATTTGTAGAATGTGAATTTTTGAAGAAAATTTATGCAGAAATCCGTTTCAGGCTATTCTAAATTATTTTCCGAAGTTTAACGCATTTTTTTATGTATGAATGTATATATATATATATATAATATACCGTATATATATATATATATAATAGTATGTATGTATGTATGTATGTATGTGTCATCCCTGACGATAACTGTTCTTAGAATTGTGCTAGAAACTTCAAACAAATTTTAAAATGTTAAGGACACAAAGCGAAAGTTCAAGTTCGTTGGCCAGCATGATCGGATTACATCTTCGGGTTGAAATTTCCAAAAATGTAGTCAAAAATTTCAAAATAGCCTGTTTTTTGCGATTTGTAGTGCGAAATAATTTTTTCAGCATACTAACATGTGGTATATTCGGAATCAGCGTGAAATTTCCTATAAGAATATGTATCAAGTTTTCAAAAATTTCATTTATTTGAAAAATCAGTCAAAAATTGAAATAATTCCATTCGCTAGTTGTAAAAATCGGTAATATTTGCATGAAACATTGTCCAAATTCAGATTGAACTACTCTTATGGAAGTATCCCTAGAACCATGCTGTTTAAAAAGTAGGTGTAGGTGCTTGTTTAAAAAAAAAAAAAAAAGTAATCACAATTGATGAGTTTACTGTGAAATATTCCGTCCTCCGATTCTCTTTAATGTTTTACGCTCAACTGTTCTAGGACTTGATGTAGCTTTAATACTGACTGTGGCTTAGAAAATATCAGTCATGAAATTATGAAGAAGTTCTATTTATGTACGTATGTACTTCAAAAATTCGCTCATGGGGTCACTTTTACTAACTTATTTTATTTTTATGTAAATTGTATTTAAGATGTGAACTTCCTCTGATTATTTTGTTACTTATGTACAACTAGGGCTTGTCCCGTAAACATATAAAATGAAAATTAAATATATAGAGCCTATTAAACATAATAGGCTCATGTGGATATCCGCCTGATGATTTCTTTAATAATTCTTTTTTGTCTGAAGAATCGTGTTATTTTTGCCTTTTTATATCAGACATATTAGACGTTTGTTGGATTTACGCTGATTAACTTATTAAATAAATTGCATTTAAATGAAGAGGAGGGTATGAAAGGTCGCAGGTTAGTGAGTATGAATGTATGCACATTTATGAAAACCCATTAAAATCTTGAAATGGTTTGAAATGAAACTTTTGAATGCAATCAAAGGCTGCTAAGAGGGAGAAAAAATGAAAATAACAAAAAAGAAAAATCAACGGGATGAAAATACTGGATGAGTGGGGTGACGGTTGACCTGTTTCTAAAATAAGTAAGTGGAACGTACCCTCGTTGTCGCGGCCGGCTTTTGAAATATGACGACTGCCATTAAATTGGGCGGTTCTTTGAAAGGTTATCCGCAAGGGCGGGCGTCGCGGTCGTTATTCGTATCCGTACGAATATCCTTGGGCATTTTTACGGTTCAAAGGGACCCCCGTTGGGTTCCGGACTGATGAGTAACGAGGAGGCTTTTTTCGGGGGATCCAAATCACTAAAGCTCCGATTTGATCAGATTAAAAGGCTTATGGTACAGATAACTGGGTACTGGTTACAGATTCGTTTAAGGTATGTACAGAGATCCCAGCTTAAAGGCCTTTTTAAACCTTCGAAACAGGCTATAGTGAAGATTTATATATATATATATATATATATATATATATATATATATATATATATATAACCTTATAATGAGAGCGTGCTCCTAACACATAAGCTGACGTATACCTTTTTGGTAGAGTTACGGTTTTGCGAATTTTTATTTTTACAGCCGCCTGCACGGTGGCACTTTATTTTATTTTGCAATAAGGGCAAACTCAATATATTCAATTCAAATAAATACGCATTTATAATGAAATATTGGATCGACAAAAGATTAAACCGCACACCAAGACCAATGAAAACTGTTGAAGTGATCCTTATTACATAGACCTTACATTCGTGCATGCGCAAAACCTAATAATAATACTGATTATATTATTTATTTATTTTTATATACCTACA
Source organism: Adelphocoris suturalis (assembly GCA_030762985.1). Classification (NCBI taxonomy): domain Eukaryota; kingdom Metazoa; phylum Arthropoda; class Insecta; order Hemiptera; family Miridae; genus Adelphocoris; species Adelphocoris suturalis. The sequence continues at coordinate 43,352,294 of CM061049.1, forward strand.
TGCAGTAGGGCGTCTTACGTTATATCCGGCAAACTTCAACCACGTAATCTGCATCTGAATTCCGATCGAAAATTCTCCGTAGAGATTTTTCTTAATCGCTTTGCTTTTGAGTTATTAAATTTTTGAAAAATGTTTCGTGTTTTCGACCTTAACTCGCTAAAACGGCCATAACTCCCTTAATTACCTGAAAAAACTCAAATTTGATTATACTGTTGGAAAGAGTGTTGAATTTATCATCTCCTCAATGTATCATAAAAGTTTTCGAATACGATTCAATTGATGAAAAATCAATCTGAAAAGTGAATTTTGACAAATCTTCGAAATTACTAATTTTTTCATACTCTGTAGGTCCATCAAAATTCTACATACCAAATTCAGCTTGTAGTCTTGAAATTTGCGCCAGAATCTCAGCTTTCCAACGGTGTAGTCAGTTTTACTTTTACTATGTTAATTTGGAGAGGAAAAGTATGTTAAAATGTTGAAAAATATGGGTTTTTCCTATGAAATCGAGGGTTTTGTGAAAATAACCCCCTATGAAAATACGAGTTTGAGACCGGTTTCTACGTATTTTTCGAGTTACATATCTACATTTGACTATCGTTTCTTTGCATCTGCCTCATTCATACACGTTTATTACCCAAAGGTACAAATAATACTTACTTATAGAATAAGTAGGTACAAATTTACCAACACAAGTGTCTCCAATCACTTATTGACACTATTGGAGTGGTCCTTCGAGTATTTTTCATTTTTTAACACATATTATTGTTGTCTGTGTTTGATCAATCAGCATGTTCATCACGTTTAGAATAGTTGGAATCTATTTATTGGGAGTTTGCGCCATTCTTACGTGACATTCATTGTGTACAAAATTTCGCTAAAACAATGTTTTTCAACATTGAAGCATAGTTTCTCCCCTAATTAGCTACGTAAAAGTAAAATAACTACACCGTTGGAAAGTTAAGATCTTGGCGCAGTTTTTAAGTTACTGCATATTGAATAAATATTGGTTTTCATTGTTCGATTCCCGATTGAAAAAACTCAGGATTTCCCGAATTAGGTAAAATTATCTTCTCAGAGGGCTCTTGCGTGTCTCCAACATTAATTCTTAAAAAAGTTCAGGCATTTGTCTAATAGGAAATTGAATTTTTTCCCAACGGTACCCTCAAATTTGAATTTACACAGCAAATTAAGGGAGTAATGATTGTTTTAGTGACAGAAGGTCGAAAACAAGAAAATAATCCTAAAAATTTAATTACTCAGAAGCGTTTACAAAGAAATCTCTATGAGAAACTGTCGATCATAAATGAGCTCTAAAATCGATCCCTGGCCGTTAACGTTTACACAATGTATATCCCACTGTAATGACGATGGTGGCACCTAGTATCTCCTTCAGCTGTGTCAAAAAACTTACCTACACAACAGCCACGGATAGTATATTAAATGTATCCTCTTCGGACGAAATCATGTATTTTACTTGCTCAAATGTTAAAAATAGGTGTGAATTATTGCAAAATAACTTGTAGGGTATGCTGTGTTTGACTTGTAACAGACTTTTAGTTTCTTCCAATAAAACAAGGAACGAACCCACGCCCTAAAGCTTGTAGAGAGGGGAGAGCCCATACCTTGGAAAGGGACCGTACGATGGGAGAGGGGATATAAAAAGGCAGCCACACGCTTGGAGTTTTCAACATCGCTCTAGCTTACAAACATAGCAAAAATACTCTTTCTTCAATAACAGCCACTCAACATGTCACCTTGTGCCAATTGACAACCTCGTCCTACATTGCAGCATGTTTTGACAAAATATTATGATTCTGATTCTTTCCGCGCGATGGTATCTTTGATCTGTCACTCCAATCTTCATTTATAGTTTAAATTCATATCTCCTTAGTTAGTTTCTCAATTTATATTGTTTTGCTACGGTTTATCGGGGACATCTGCGAGGATATAGGAACGGTGTGTTTTCCGGCTTTTGGTTTGTTAGCGCTATGGGCTCAAAGTCCAGCGATTAGGAATTAGAGCTATGGTGTAATTACTGGCTATTAATGTTAGGAAACCATAGTGAACGATTCGATTATGGAAGCTATGGTTCATGCCCACTATTAAAGTAGGAGGCACGTACGATGAGGGCACGATGCAATCGAACCCGGCCAAGTAGGGATGTCTACATATATCAGGGATTAATTATTATTCAGATGATCCATAGTTAATCTGACGTCGCTATTCCTAGTCAGATTCAATTTCTCATCGCACGCAATCACAATAGGGTAGATGGTGATTTTGTAGACCGCGTAATCTTGGACTTAGTGCAATTACATTTCCTGTGGCTACATACCTACCATGGTGCGTTGGATTACATTGTAAAGCTATTATTTGTGGATATGGTACCGTAAATACCCTAAATTCATCAAAACTAGTTTTAACTAGTAACGAATTGTGTAAGTTCATCTGCAATCACTCTTAGAGAGATTTTATACAGATCAGTTTTCCGCTTAAATCAGTGGTCCGTTTTTCATAAATCTGACTTTGTGATGCTACCATTTCCCTGAAACTACAAGTTAAATGATGACTACAGTATTTACAATGAATTTAAGTTAGTAATTCATTAAGAATTGGGGAAAACCTAGAAGCATTCAAACAACGTACGTTTGCCCCCTGTTGGGGGGGCAAGTGCGATTTCAACTTTCTGCCCGAAAAATAAAAAACATAAAATGAACCACAGTAGGTAGATTTTAGGTTTAATTTGAAATGAATTGTTAATGAAAAATAAAACGCTGAGCAAAATAGAACATTTTTAGCAACTCAACATGAATTCCTGAGTTGATGAAATGGTCAATAAACGCATCCACTTGTTCTCTGTTCAACTGATTTCTGTCGGTTCTCTGATTCACTGTCGGTAAGAGAATGAGGTTTGCGTGAGAGATAATTTGAAGACTCCAGATTTTTGTATAATAAGATAGGACTGAGGTTTGGGAGAAGCGTGTGGTTCTGCATGGGGGTTGAGGAAGAGGTTCTGGATGGAAACTAGGCTCAAGACCTTGACTTTCTTATTTTTACTGGTAATTTCATGTGGTTTTTATTGAAGCGCACTTGCTCCTTATTTGAAAACGCACTTGCCCCACCGTAAAAAAAGAGGGGCAAGATCGTTTCATTAATTTACTGCAGCAATTTTTGTAGTCTTGAATTTATCAAGTGCGCAGTTCATACAGACACAAAAGGTTGAAAGATAAACAGTGGAATAAACAGGAAAGGAAGGGTTTTAGACAAGGAAACCGTTGAAAACTGTACCTCCCTCAGATTCACACTCCGATATCGGACGAAGGCTTCGCGGTAAATTGTTCCAATTACGCTTATTTGTTTAATGTTTAATGAGGAAGTTAAAATCAGGTTAATCAGGTGTTCATATACACCTGTTCTATCACTTGGTAAGAAACTAATTAAAATAGAGTGGCCTCATATTAATATAAAAAGAAGAGACGCACTTGCCCCGCTGACCGTAATGAATTTGTTAAGAACAAATCTAAATTACGAAGTAATTCCACGAAATGGGTTGGAGTGGTGTGTTTTGTTCAAAGGGCAGCTACGAGGATTCTTGAGTCGTGACAGCCATAAAAACCTACTCGGGCTGGCTGACTGCCAACATGCAGATCACTCTTATTTCCTTAGCCCTTCCTAAGGACAATGCTTTATACGCAAGGCCTCGAAGCTGTAATTGACGTCACAGCCTGAAGAAACAAGTTCCAATGAGGAACTTGCACCCATCTGAAATTCGTCCTGAAACCTTTTCAACTATAAACTAGACCACTTCCGATTCACAAATATATAATGAAACACAAAAAAAAAAAATGTTGTAATAATTAAATTCGAGTTTAAAAATCGAGAGAAGGGGAAGGCGCTGTGAACGCTCCGTGATTGGCTGACTACTGTGTGACGTCACTATGACCGTCCCAGAAGGGGCTATACTGACTTCCATCCTGCAATAAATTACACTAACGTAAAACATGCGTTTCTTATTACTTTCTATGATGTTGCAACATCTATTCACACAAAAGACGTATCTAGGCACATCCCATTACCAAAATGTACGATTGTTAAGTGAAGAATCGTATAATCGTATAATATTGAAGAATAATAGTGAAGATTATCGTATAATAGAGAAGAAGATGAAGAAAGAAACTGAGCTGAAGGTAATACAACGTGATCGAAAGTAAACAGTTTCATCATTATTTTGTTCTTACTTTTTGGTGAAAATGTCGTAAAAATACTGTATCGTTCCCAACTGCACGAATACTACTCTCAAAACACCAAAAAAATGGTTCATCCATGTACCTCGTGGCGAAAAAATTTGAAAGAAATGGTTCGAGCTCATCAGGAGAAAAGACAGTTTGTCCTTCAATCAACCATCAATGTACACTTGCGAAGACCATTTCAATGTAAGTAGGTACTCTACTTCACTTTCAAAATACCTACTTAACAACAAACTTAAGTAGTCATTCATCTGTGAACAAACTACATATTTAAGATAACTAGAGAAAATTAAATTTAGTCATCTGGTGTAAGATTCACGTACGTTTAGAGCCCGCAGAATGATTTTATGGTCAAGGGAGCATTTTATTTTTATTAACATCTATATGTTAATAGTAACTTGTACGTATAAATTTCGCCGAAACTATCTCACTAAAAATTTATGATTTTTGTTGTTCTAACGATTTTCATGTCGTTAATTGCTGTTCTAACGATTCTTTTGGAGTCATTGAGAAGGACGCGCGGGGAAGTTATCAGAAACGGAACTACTAACGTAACAAACGAGTAGATTTTTTTATTTTAAAGAGCAGAAATCCTTCACCATCAAGTTCAGTTGGATCGAGTTGATTTTGAATTGATAAAAATTACTTAATAGGTTGTTTCGTTCATTTCTTATTTACGATGTGTTTATGCCTTTTGCGTCCACATTCGGCAAGACACGTAGTTATTTAGGTACTACCTACCCACTTACCTACTAAGGTACAGAGTTACCTACTTTTTTAGTTATACATTATCTAGGTTCTGGTTTAAATAAGTGGTTATAGTTTACTTACTTTGTCATCTTCACTCCTTTTGTTTCAAAAGTCTCCAGTTTAATTGACGAGAGGAACTTACACAGGCCGAGAACTGTTAGGGACGGTAAATTAAAAGTCATGCCCTTTTCATATCCCTCCTTCAACTTATTTACCTTCTCCATCTCTCGAAGAATATGAAGAAGGTAATTAGAGGTAGGTAGGTAGATTTTAAGAGGAACAACAAATACCGAAAAGCTAACGAATACAAAGGAACAGAACTGAATTGAATTATTAAATAGCTTATCAGATAAGATTTACATCACGATGACGTAGGACGAGAAAGTGGGCGGAGCTAGCTGCCAAAGGCGTTTTGGCCGGCTCTCAGAAAATTCAAACTTCAAATATTTTTATAAAATCATCGAGGCTTTTTACAAAAATCGTTCTTTCACTATTTACCTTAAAAATCCATCTACTTTCAATTTCTGCATTAAAAAAAAAGTGGGCAAGTTCCTCATTATACAGGATCGCCAAACGTACGAATTCTCCTATTTTTCGCATTGAATTCACGGCAAATCGTTTTGGAATTTGACCATTTGGTATGCACAGAAACAAAGAATTCTGCCAAGTTGTGTGGGCAGTGTAGATTCCTCACATTATGTAACCGTTGTATGGAATTAGTTGAAGAACAAAAGTCGCGTCGAAACGATTGAATGCAAAATATAACAGTACCTAATATATGTTTAGGTATACTTTCTAGAATACAAAATAGGTCTATAATACATGTTTGCATGTGTGGAAATTGTCTAAAGGTCAACTGATTTAATAATTGAAAATTTCATGAAAATCGATCCGTATCTACTATTATTGGATGACACTCCGAGAATAACGGATCGATTTTGATGAAATTTTCAATTATTGTGTGGGTTAACCTTCAAACAATTTCCGCACATGCAAAAATGCATTATAGACCTATTTTGCATTCTAGCAAGTATTTCTACACATGTATCAGGTTCTAATATGCGCAATAAATAATACCTATTATTCAAACAAACGCGATAAGATACAAAATCAATAGATGATAAAAAACGAAGTTATAAGAAATAACCTATTGCGTATGCAATGCAATTCACCTTAGGACCGTATAGGAGCTAAACACCTCAATCAAAGAAAATTTCATGAAAAATCAGCCCATTAGTCTCGGAGTTTTGCCATTGAGATGTCAATCAATCTTAGTTTTGCGCATGCGCTATAGTAGATAATCTACCTTTCGTGATATAACTCATTGGGCATTATCCTAGAACATATACGAGTCTGAACAAAACTGAACCAATAGATGATGAAATCGACGGTTTAAGAAGTTAATTTTATAATGGTTCACTAGAATAGACTTCCGAGATGTTGAATCGCTTCCAGAAAATATTAATTACGCCTGACAACAATTTTATTGACACCGTTCAATCGATACCTAACTTTGATTTCAACTTGTAATCTTTGTAATAATTTTACTTAACGGTTAGCAGCAGCTTAACGGTGTACTCTGAGATGAACCAATAATAATCTTATTCAAACCAGTATTAAACAACTTTTTTTCCAATAGCTGTCTACGAAATAGCCCATGTGTCAATAATCTTTTAATGTCCCAAAGAAGCTTTCTATTTAATTTCAATTTCCTAGGGTGAGCAGAAGAGAATACAGCTAATTTAGCTGATCAGGAAAGAGCCGATCATTTTAACCCATCAGTTCAATCGTCTCGTAATTCCTATCTATCAAATTTTTTAGTTCAATACAAAATTTTGACTTTTAAGCGCTTTTGACGATTTTGGACCACTGTAGGGCCTCCCCGCCTCCTCCACCTCTGGATTCGCCTCTGCGTCGAAAGTGTATTCAACATTAAAGTTGTTTGGGGTTGTATTTTATTTAAATTTACACCTTACGTAAATTCATGGATTTTCCATACGCTCCTTGGCAGGGGAGCTTTGGGATTGCGATTTCCGAGTCAAATCAGGCCTGAATCTCGGGGGCGATATCACATTAAGCTGGTAATGGCGGCAGCATGAGCCATTTAGCCGCAAACTCCGCTCATCTCGTATCACCCGCTCAGTATTTTCTGCACCTTCGATCACCCCGTTACGTCGTTTTGCTCATTCCAAACCACCCCTGCTGCCAATCCGACGAGCAAGCCCATTTTCATTGTGTGCCAAGTCCTTGTAATTCGTTTTGCTTCCTCACTACCGAAGGTAGGGAAGCTATGTTCGTGATAGAGGTCGAACAAATTTTGTCCTTCAAAATCGAAATTTCCACTTGCTTTTTGCGTTTCAGAGTTTTTTTTTAAATAATATAACTTTATTGCTTAAGTAGCATTACAGTTGAGAAATTGATACTTCAAATAATAATTCACATATAACATGATTGGGAGTCAAAGTCCAGTGACTTTCTCCCACTAAATGTGTGTATTTATTATTTTAACAGAGATTTAAATATGCTAGTAAGTTAATATAAGCTTAGTTGACTAGGACTAGTTAGGGTAATAAATCTATTATAATGGTAACAATAACAGAAATAATAATGGTAACAATAAACAGTCGTGGTGTTATGGGTCATGATTTTGGTTATCGATGAGGAGGTCTGTGTGGCGCTTTCGTTTAAGTCTTCGATGGGATCGGTCTGGAGGGGTTGCATCCAGGATGCCAGCGGCTAGTGGGTTCGGATGATTTTCGAGTTTGGTGTGGAATCGTTGGTATGTGGTCTGGAGAACTTCTTGGATCGTGGGAATGTCGATGTCTGTGTGAAGGTTAGAGTTTCTAATATACCAGGATGCGCCTGTAATGACTCTCAAGATTCGATTTTGGAAAGTCTGCAGACGTTTGACCTGAGAGTCAGAAGCACCTCCCAATATTTGACTGCATACTCCCAGATGGGTCTAATTAACATGAGGTAGATCAGGCGCTTTGTGCTGATTGTCAGTGGGGACTCTTTTCTTAGGAGTGGTTTGAGACTTCGGAGACGATGGCGGCACCTCGTGAGTATTGACGTGATGTGTGCATTGAAGGTCAAGCGTGTGTCCAATATTACCCCCAAGTAACGTACAACTGGTTCATTTGGTATACTGTTAAGGCCTATGCTCAGTTCTGGCTCGTCGTGGTTGTTTATGGCTTTTCTATATCCATCTATTGTCTTGAAGTTTATCTTAACTTTGTCGTTCATTGAGGTGTACTTGAAAGTCGTAGGTTCGAAACTGCGGAATTCTTGTATAGCAATGTTTATGTTTGTGATATTATGAACGAATATTGGAGGTGGAGTATCAACTTTATCAACTGGGGTTTGTGGAGTTTGATCTGTATTCATATCTTCAAGAGTGATAAGTGGTGCGAAGGGATTGGGAGAGATAATGGATTCGTTTGGTTTCATTTTTTTTCTTGCTGGGTGTTGTAGGTTTTGATCGTTGGAACTCATCGCCCACTATCCAAGAAGTTGATAGTTGGTAACTGTCGACAATAGCGAGTTGCCAATAATAGTGAACTAAGTTCGCGAATGTAATAGCAAATAGTTCGGTAATCACTGCAACTAGTAGTGAACAAAGTAGTGAACTAAGGTGATATCAAACGCACAATACTCACCGAGATGTTGACTCGCCGAGGGTTGGGAGTGAACTGCGCTTCAGAGCTTGCTGATCAATTTTGGGTCCATGTCTGTCAGTCCTTGTCACGCCCAAAACTATACCAAGTTTCAGTCCGATTTCGATGAAATTTTCCGGGATTATGCGGGTTAGATCCTAAACAGTCCCCTATAATTTTCAAAATATAATTTTCTATAATGTTCAAATCAACAGTAGGCTGTACGCATGCGCAAATGTGAATTTCTCATAACGTAGATTTCTCATCATCTGTTGACCCGATTTCATTCAAATTCGGCAGCCATTTGGATATATGCTCTAAAAAAAGTCTTGTATATTATATTGCGATTTGTGAAGTAACTAACATTACGCATGCGCATAACTAATATTGATTGACACAGACAAAAATCAGCGTCTAATGGAACGATTTTGATGAAATTATCAGGGATTGTGCGAGTTAGCTTTTTGACGGTACCCAATGAATTTAATTGTGCGCATGTGCAAACATTAATTTATTGTATCGACAATTTCTATTAGTTATATAATATATATTATATATATTCAATATCTATTGGTCCTATTTTGTTCAAACTCGAGAGGTTGTTGGATCCAGGATGATGCCCTTTTGTATTTCATAGCAGTTGCTTGAATAATAGGTACCTACCTAACTATTGCGCATACTCAAAACTAATATTGGATGTCACTCCGAGAATGAGGAGTCGATTTCGATGACATTTTCAATTGTTGTGTGGGTTAACCTTTAGACAATTTCTGCACATGCAAACATGAATAATAACCTCAATTTTCATTCTAGCACGTATATACATGATTTTATTACATACTGTTTTATGTTGCATTCAATCATTCCGACTCGTATTTCAACTACGTCACAAATGTTACAATACGTGAGGAACCTATTACTGCCCACCCAACTTGGCAGACGCTTTACCACACATTGTCTTGCTTCTCATGCACTCAATTACGTACCTTTCGGAGAAATCCGTCGTCACTAGGAAGTTAAGTACCGAAAGTGTTCTCTTTTGATGTAAAGACATCATCATCAGGCCGTCGAAACAGTACTGAAGTCAGTCATTTTGTATAGGGCGGTCAGTGAAGGGGAAAGGGAGAAGAGGTGGTGGCGATGGGCGTGGTGGAGGGGAAGGGAAGAAGTGAAATGGCTGTTGGTGAGTTATTAATGTTGAAATTTATTGTTTTAAGATCTTATATTTATCTACTACTAGCCTAGTTTTCTCGCTCCCTTCGCTCGCTCGGTATGGCTGTGTAGATTCGATGGTCTTCACTGATGAGTGGGTCACGTAGAACGATTGGAAACGGTAGATCACTAAGGTTGATATGAAAGGTGTAGAGGATGTTGCTCGCTTTGCTCACTCTCTGTGGAATGTACAGATGCGATGAGTCCATATCGAGTTCGTAGGAAAAATCCCGTTGAAATCCGACGTGTATAGGGGATGTTGCTCGCTCCGATTTTCATTTACCACAAACGGGAAACACAATTTCATGTCTCGAAACTCGCATGGGACCAAGTCGATCAAAAATCATGGACATTTACTGAGTCTAAGGCAGGAAAAATCATTGCGGGGAATGCACTTTTTTCGTTATTTCCCGCATATTTTCGCTAATTTCTCCGGGGATCCCCCCACTTGTAGACTCCCCCCTCTCAGCCGTTTGGCCCTGCATAGAGACGACAGAGACAAACAGAGTTTCATTCTTATAAAATAGTATAGATATTATCTTATGTCTATAATATCAACTACGATCATCTATAGATAGGTATGCTATCTAATTCGAAGGTCTGATGAAGATGCCTTCACATTGAAAGGGCACGCCCCCGGTACTCAACTTGTTAGTGACGACTCCTCCAAAAAGTACGTAAATGATCTTTTACTATTACCAATAAGTTCTACCTAATGTTTTTCACTCTTACAAACCTAAGGGACAAATTTAGATTTTTAGCGAATTCTCAAAAAATGAAACTATTCCAAAAAATTTAAAATCAAAATGTTTGAAAAACATCTTTAATGAAACCAGTTTTGAGGCATTTTGTAACAAATCCTGAACTTTTTGATTTATATATATATGTACAGGGTGTTCGGTTTTTAATGCGAACGACATGTCAGGAATCGATTCCGGCATATCTGATCGAAAGTTGGTCCTAGAAATTTCTCCCTAGAGTTTTCGAGTAATTTAATTTTTGTAGGTTTGTTTCGTGCTTGCGACCTTTTGTCACTAAAACGATCATAACTTCCTTAATTTGCTCTGTAAATTCAAATTTGAGGGTGCCGTTGGGAAGAGCATTCATTCCCTTTCATTGTTTACAATTTTCAGTTGCCATCATGTGTTTATGAATATGTATGTGTGTTATTTAATTTAATTATCTTCTCTTCGGTAGGAGTCTATACCTATGCACATATATTTAGATACCCATTGTATCGTAGACATCGTTTAATAATTAAGGACAGGTGTTCTGCGTAGAAGGGCAGAAATAATAAACCTTTGTGTAATATTTTGCAGCAATATCTGATCAATTAATACATTTTAAATTTTTTAGAAAAAGTGGTTTATAAATGAAGATTGAATGTTGAATTGGATCCATAATAAGGAAAGGCCCAAACTCCCGTCCAGTGCAGGTTTGCCGATGTCCAATATATCAGTTTTCCTAATACCGATTTATTGTCATGTGAAAATAAATTACCTACTGAGTTCAAGGGAGAAAAACGAGTATCGATCTTATTCCTCCCTTTTTCAGATTGAATTCTCATTTGAGGGATTTTGAAGCAGGGTGTAGGTTACCCTTCAGATTGTAAACATCCAGAGAGCTGCCTTTCCTCTAGGGGGTTGTTATGGAAGCGGATGAGGTAAATATGAAGAACTCGCAGCTCCGTTCTGAAGTAGGTGGGAGTAATTAACTTGGGAACCCGGCAAGTTTGGCGAAGCAGCTGCTCGTCAATATCGATAGTCCCACGGTTTCCAGTATCTCAGCTCTGATCTACCGAGTAAAGTTTTGGGGGAAAGGGAATAATCTTATAGTTTCTTGTTCCGTAGAGGGTAATAGCGGAGTTGCCAACGTTGATAGTTGAGTGATGCATAATACATAAGGGTTTTAGAGAGAAATGGATTCAAGATCAGTTTTCTTCAGAATATTGATTTACCAGGAGAGAGAATAACAGCAAAGTTTCGAGGAGGCAAACCACACTGTTGAACATGGCAGCGCTTTCTCCTGACCTGTATATCCGCGATAATCCCGTATATCCTTGACAGCCTTGAAGACTAACAAAACATCGATAACACTACCGCCATCGATGCTTCTCTGTACTACTTTAAAACCCACCTTTGGCTCGTTCGAACATCCCCTCCCTCTGTGACTTAAAATGGTAGCATGCGAATATGGCTCACGCTGGTAAGAGTTTCAAGACATGTGGACGAAACCAGCAGACATTTTGGCACGGTTCCTGTTCCTGTTTCATGCTTCTGTAGTGTTCAGGCTGTGGGGTGGCTCAGAGGGAGAAGTAATAGAATGTGTGCAGAGGAGCCCATTCTTTGAAATAGATGACTCACTCCGGGCTTGTGGGCTAACTCGCCAGGATTATGGCTGAGAAACCGAGGAACCTCACTTCTAAAACTGATCCGATACTCACTTCTGTCTGATGGCAACTACCAGGCGCACAGACTTTGTCGCAGCACCGACTGCTTGTCCGCAGTTAATGTTGAACTCGCTGCTGCAGTTGTTTACAGGCTTGGCAAATTGCATCCCTCTCCTGTATTACCCGGGTTATTGCCGAGGACTCGCAGGCGTGGATCCTTGCACGAAAATGTGTGAGTTTTGTGAATTGACGAAAGAGTGGGTGGAAAAATTGCATAGTTGAAGAGCGAGCTAGACCTTGTGCGAAAACCTGTGTGAATACAGGTACTTGCATACGCTAGGTCACAGATTATGTGTACAACTCACTCTGTGGTTTATCTAGGGGTGGGGTGGGGGGAGCCACAGGCTTTGCTCCAAGACTCCTAAACCGACAACCATCGAGGATGGAGGAATAGAAAGTAAACATACTACAATACCAAACGACTGAAAATCACAAAACCAATCTACTAATTTGACCTGAAGGTTCAATGCGAAATATTGCTTTTGACACAAAAGAAATGTTATGGAGCTCTGCCAAAAAGTGGACCATGACTCTTAATGGATCTATGTAAATCATCCGGGATTTTGGATCTTTGAATGGAACTGGATGGTGGATTTCTATTCACATTGATCTTGATTGCGTGCGGTTCAAGGCAACCCGGTGTTATGTTTTTACAATTAAATTCAGGAACATTCGACTTGAACAGCTGTAGTGACCTAAATTCAAAACTCTGCCGGCTGGTCTCTCTCGTCATCTGGGATACGTAAACGAGGAACTCAAGAAGCTCTTAGCAAACTAAACTTCAGTGTCATTAAACTGGCATTCCTTACCTAACACCCGGTGTCCCCGGTTTATTTCAAACCATCAATTGAAAAATCTATGACGAGAGCTCTCTTAAAAGATACACTGTGATGTATAAAGGGAGTTTCCGTGGGCATAATACCAGTATAGCATGTTTAATGACTTCATAGGGACCTCACTCTAACGTCCGCCAGACGTTTCATGAATCCTGAATCATTAATGAAGCAATATTTTCGCTGACTTCAGACCTCTGTAATCTTTGGCAAAAATAATAAAGGTGCTCTCATACTTCTTGATATCGCGAAAGTTTTTGATACAATTTCTAGGGAAATACTCATGCTAAAATTGCAGGAAATAGGAAACATAGGCTATAGCTTAAAGCGATTTAGGTGCTATTCATTCGAACGAAAACATGTCAATTTAAGAAACCACAAGCGATAAATGTACCAATAATTTCGGAGTAATTCAAGGAAGCACGCTAGGTCCTCTCTTGTTCTTAGTTTACATAAATGATTCATCAAACTTAGTCGTAACACTAAAATATATTTATTTTCGGACGATTAGTAACGCCGTTCTAGTTGAAGGGACCACGTGGGAAGATGTGTTACACACAGCCAACCAATTGATGAAGTCTATGAGCGAATGGCTTTATAAAAATTTCCTCACATTAAATTCAAGGAAGAATAAATTAATCGTATACGGTAGTAACAAAAAAGTTGTCAAAAAACAAAAGCTGATAGTAACCTTACATACATGGGAATTATTAATGTTGTTCTATTCCCTATGTTCTTGCGATGAAGTTGCGCGTGTTAGAGCCCATAAGTACCTGGACTTATTTCTCGATCAACAACTAAACTGGAAAGCACATATTGACTACACATATGATAAAATAATAATTACGTTTATGTGTTCTATAATTTGAGACCTTACTGCCGAAAATTCAAAATAAAACTGATATACTGTACTATGGAAAAATCGTTATTGCAATAAAGGATAACAGCTTGGGAGTGGTACCTATATTTCTCATATACTCATACATAAAGTTCAGGTTCGGCCAAAGATATAAGATACTTCTTGCCATTCATCGCCACAACTGATAAGCTCGCGCATGTGCACTTCTTCTTCTCCTTGATGAAATGGTCAATCATTCTCTCTTGTAAAATACTACCTAATATTATCGAATTCGTATTGCAACTAATTTCTAATAATCACATTCTTTTGTAAATGTTACAGTTTTAATTTTACTCCATTATTAATAACTGTCATAAATAAATTGTAAGACTAAAAGTATTTTCCTATGCGAATTATTTTTATCAACTTATTTATGTTTTTTAATCAGTATTTCATTTTATTCTTTGCAAATGCTATCGGTTAGATGGAGTGACTTATTGCACTACATTGCTAGTGAGTTCAGGAAGTAAGCAAGCTACTACATTCGTCACAAAGTACTTATTCGTCATTTTGTTATCACTCAACTTGTTACACTACGCTGTGGACTACAAATATTACAAAGTAACGTTAATTACGACGCCGTGTATTGTGAAAATTATCATTCTTGAGCACTTGTAGCTGATGGCCTGGATCGATTCCCACCATATATCACACTAATTCGAAATACCTTTCGGTTTACTCTGGCTTTTTACAAACAGCGGTTTTCATCAATTCCTCCAAAGGGAGTTTCAGATTTTTTTCGACGAACGCAGCCGCATCTTCTTTGCCACATAAACAAATTTGTTTCATGTTATCGCGCCCCGGAACGTTTTCTATATGTTTCGCGGATTTTTTGTCTGATTCACTAGGGACTGACTCACCGATTGAGGACAAGTCCGTTTCACCTACCTGCCCTGATATTTTAGACCCACGGAAAATATGGTAGCCATCAGTTCCCAAAAACCCGTGTACAAGGGCGTCGACGTAGGGAGAGAGCCTTTTGCTTTTGACAAGTTTTAATGGATAATGCGCCGTGATCTTCGTCAGGCCTTTCACCAACCCGTCCAAACTTGTTACTCTTTTTCTTTCGCCGTCAAGTTGGTCCAAGGCGTCAAAACCGCGCTCCATGATCTTCGTATACTTCGCCAAACTATACAGCAGACACCTTCTGAACACAATCGCGCAGCAATCGTGGAATTTCTTTCTCTGTATGAACAATTTAGATATATCACGAAAGCATGGAACCTCGGTTATGAGTGAATTCAGCGGTCTCTTGATGGGCATCCGTGGGCCTACAATGTTCACTGACTCTTTCGACATAGTTGCTTTCATAGCAGCTCCAGTTCTTTCCCCGTGCGTTTCCTCCGGTCCTACAGACTCCTCGCTTTTTGAATCCACTTCGAGATTTTTCTTGCTCTCTCCTTCTTCTTCGGATTTCTCATCACTCGAAGCACCTTCGAACAAATACTCATACACCAATTCGACCAACTCTTCTTCATTATCAAACAGCTGCTCCTGCGGGGTGTCCTGCAATAAATCAACAACACTTTCCCTGACCATACTATGCAACAAAAGTTTCTTAGGATCAGGGTCCAAATATTCTTTACCATCTTCATAATACAAACTTTGAACTTCGCCATCTTCGTTTTCCAAATACACCCTGCCAGTCACATCTATTAAATATTTTTTCTCTTCAAACGCGTCCACGAAATACTTTCTTCCTCTCTCATCAATCTTAAAATTAACGCCTTCATTTTTAATTATAGTCTTTTCACCAAATCGATTCAAAACATACAACTGCCCTTGATCATCTACGTAATATTTTTGTACCTCTGGATCCCTTCTTTCCACTTTGACTGGAGCAGCCTCCTTGAATGACCTCTTAGGAAAATATCTCGATATGATAGATTTTTGGCGTTCCACAATACTTTTGGCAGACATCTTTCTTGAAACTATACTTTTCTTATCAGTAAGTTTTTGTTCGGACCACTTTTTCCCTTTGCCACCCCCAATAATTTTGGTAATATACGCCAACCTATCAACTTTTCCTGATGCTATTTTTCTCTGCTCCCTTATTTTGCACCTGCAATATTTTGCTGCCTCTGCTATTTCTTCAGCAGTCCGCATTTCATTTTCCTCTGTAAATTTTCTAGAGACTTCCTTATGACACCTTTTGCAATGACACCTAATGGTCAGATCTTGGGCATTGACGAAATACTTGATTTTTAAATCTTTCTTGCGGGATGACAGTTTATTAAGTATTGTCGCTAGGTCCATAGGAGGTCGCTTCTTACATGAAGGACCTTCGGGTTCTTCAGCCTTATCAGTTTTCAATCCTCGCCACCTGTTTCGCATGATTTTCCTCCTCCGTGCTTCCATATAATCTTTCACATGATCGAATTTCTCAGTAATGTTGGATTTCCCATCACTTGACTCAGAATTATGATCACCAGTACATTTACACGTACCTCGTATAAATCCTTTTTTTGTGGAATGAGGGGAACCTTGAGGGACTGCCAGCTTCCCCAACTTGCTGCCTCTCCTATCAAAAACGCACTGACCTTTGACAAAATGCAACCTGTTGTCAGACGTGAGCGAAATCATGGATACGATACTATCTCGAGACCGGAATTCACCTATCTCGGGCTCCGGAGTTCTTACCGTATCTTTTGACAGCTCCTTCCCAACAGTTTTACTGTGTTCGTAAGACTCAGGCACTGGAAACATTTGTTGCTGACTGATGGATGCTTTCAGGTGTGAAATCGTCTCTAGAGGAGGCACCCTGTCCCAACTCATTGTCTTTTCTGCTCTCTGAACTTCGGCAGTTTCGGCAAAAGACACTCCTTTCGTAACCTTGGGATGAGCCACTTTGGCGTGGGTCTTAACTTTGAGAATAGATTTCTTCGGCTTATGCTTCTTTGATCCACGAGGCGAATCTTTTGAACCTTTCTTGAAATCGGAATCAGACTTAGCTGTTTTCACATACTTGTCTTCACCGCCAACTGACTCACTCACTTTCTTTTTCGATTCAGCGTTTTTCCCCTTCGCCCCTTTACTTCCTGCTTTCTTTCCCGCTTTTTTCGAGCCAGTCTTTGACTTCCCACTGGATTTTGATTGCTGACTTCTAACTCCACCAGACGTCTTGGATTTCTTTGCTCCATCTTTTGTTGATTTAATCGATTTTTTTGATTTTGTCGATTTGCTTGATTTTGTTGATTTTTTCGAAGATTTGGACCCCTTCTTTGGTGGCTCTTTTGGAGGGAGATATTCTAATTTCGGTTCTTCGGGAGCCGATGGCAGGGTCGGTGCAGTATTTTCTACCACAGGTACTTTAGGCTTTTCTTTCTCGTCAAGAACCATAGGTTGAATTTCAATTTTGGTATCCAGAAGAATCATTTCTGGAACGCCTTCCGTTTTTTTAGGAGGCATGAGAAATCCAACAGTTGTTTGTCCTTCCCCTATGGTGTACAACTCTTCTCGCTCTGCAGTCGATTGATCGCTGTCTTCAAGAGTGGAAGAATCCGAACTCACTGAAGACACCGAAGTTTTATTTTTTCTACATAATGGACATGGCCACTGCAATGTATCCTTATCAATGAGAGAGTAATCGCAGATGCAATGGCCCATTCCATCATCCTCGAAACTTTTTGCAGTTTGAAACGGAGTGTCTGACCGCGGTCCAAACTGTTCGTACTCCTCAGTGAGCAGTTCCCTCAGTTTCGAACTGTTCTTAATTTTATTCGCCAAATGCAACGCCAACGGAAACGAATCCTTGATGGTTTGGTATGTCACGACCATAGCATAGTATCCCACGCTCCGCCTGATCAATAAATCAAGAGCGTGCTTGATTGGACGGGCCACGTTAGCTTTTTTCATACGCTCAGTAGCTGATTCGTGGTGAGTGATGAATTTCCTCAGCGATTTATCCAACGTCACTGATTTCCCGCTTCTGTTTATGTAAATTTTGGCCCCGTGCAGAGCGTTCACAAACTCCGGTGAAAACTGGTCGAAAGCCGTATTGAAAACCTCTAGCTCATCCAAAGAGTTCATTCCAGGCAGCGCGAGTAACTCATCGGTTTCAACATCCTTCCTATCGTAGTATTTCTCTCGCCTCTGCCTCATCAATTGAATACATGCATTGTATTGCTCCCGAACCAATCTATCCTTCCTCAACTTTAATTTCTGCCCTGCCATCCTCCTGTTCCAATTAGTTTCCAGAACTTGCTCTCTTTTCAATTTGTTTTCAGCCATAGTAAGTGACTTTCTGTGCTCGTTGACCAAAGCTTCCAACATCCACCGTTTTCTTGCATAAATCCCACGTCGGCGTTGGTCATCTTTGACGTTATTGAAATAGTTGGCCATTCTCTTCTTATAAGTCGCCCATTTATTCCTCCTCATCTCTTGGATATTTGCCAAGTTCTCTTTTACTCTTGCTGCCGCCCTATCAACCTTATCTAACTTCTCCAAACACTTCTGTTTTTTGGCTAAGCTTTTTTTGGCGATTGCATCCTGATTTTTATTCTTCAAATAATCTTTGAATCTCTGGTTCCATTTCTGCTTGCCGTCTTTCTTCGCTCCCAGCAGAAACTGATCAATATCCAATTGTTTG
This sequence comes from Adelphocoris suturalis, assembly GCA_030762985.1. NCBI lineage: Eukaryota > Metazoa > Arthropoda > Insecta > Hemiptera > Miridae > Adelphocoris > Adelphocoris suturalis. The sequence goes on from CM061049.1 coordinate 43,370,930, forward strand.
GACTTCACTTCTTTCTCTTCCAACTGCTCGTGCATCACGTGGTTCAGCTGCATCTTGTAGATGAACCTGCGATAGTCGTTGTATTCCTTCAAAGTGCAAGCGGTGCGGCCATCCACAATTTCCCCCGTTTTCTCAACCATCTTTAATATTTGGGGCGATTTGAAGAACGTCTTCAGGTGCTTATCATGGAGTGGTGCGTACTCCAGCCTTCCTTCGGTCGGATCCAGGGTCACAAACTCGTTAGGATCCAACGATTGCAATAGATTTTCTCCCATTAATCCCCTGGTGTACGGCACCTTGATTTTCTCTGGAATACTTACCATAGGCATTTTGTCCTGCAGAGGCCTCACAAGCCAAAATGGCAGAGCTTTTTTGGGATCCATGAAAAAAGGGGGTTGAGGCAGCTCCTGCAACCTATTCGTAATTGGGTTCTCCATTTTGATCCCCAAAGTGTCGTAAGACTCGAGATTTATCATTTCCTCACTCATTTTGGCTTAGTTTTGTTGTTATATACGGTCGCAAATTAAAACCTTATGGATTAAAATATTTAACTAATAATCGCAAATTTAATCTAATCAATTGAAGATTGAACGAATGAAATCGATCATGCTACCTGCAATGAACTACATAAACTAACATTATTACGGAATCAAGGTTTCCAGTGATAAGATAAAACGCGACACATGTTCTAAACAACAAACGTGGTCAACAAATAATAGGTGGATGAGAAATATTTTATTCAAATAAAAATAAATTGAACCCAAGCTTTTCCAGTCAGCGAGAAATTGCAATTCTACGTCTCGATTTCTGTTACGTATCAACTTCATAAGAAACTAGACGATTGATATCAACGTTCCTTCTGAAGGCGTAGACATACACTAGTTACCCAATAATATCCAAAATTCGAGCGAAATTGGAAGAAAACTGAATGAGTAGCAGATGTGATTAATGCAATAATGAAAGTCAATACACTGGTTATATATATGGGTGTCCCAATATTATCTCCCCTCCGGTTTTAACAGTTTCAAAGATATCGATGAAATTTTAGTTGTTAGGTAAAACACTAATTTTTAAATTTAAACAATAAAAACCCAAAAACGACTGTCGAAAAAGGTGAGGGAAGGGAAGGGGGGAGGGGGGTCAAAAATCTTTCTTCTTTTCCAGCGGTTCCTAATTATTTGGTCGTCTACAAGGATTCATACTAATAGTTTGCTGTCTACGTAGGGACTTAAAGAAATACAGAATACGTTTGTACGTTTGGTAAATGAACCTTTTCTCAGTTTAACTGTTGAAAAAAAAAAATAGGCAGATGAGCTGTTCTAATTGCCCAATGTTAGAGCCTGCCTAATTTATTAACTTGGGGGATTCATATGTACTAAGGGTTTTTAGAAGGCTCAAATCGCTTTGTTCCTTCAAGAACTACCCGCCTGAAACGCTGATACATGTAGGTACCAAGGAATTCATTCCAGCACATGATTCAACCATACGCTCTACTACCAATGAATCACGATTTTATAGTTTTTATCCAATAATTCCTAAACCGTACATCCCATATAAATTGTTATAAGAATCAAAGCTGTACAGTATGAAACCACAAGTAAGTAAAGTGAAGTAAAATAGGCAACCATTCCAGGTTGGGGCTTTTCGTCCGACTGACTCGGGCGTCGCGGACGTCATCAGCTGTCCTCCAAAAGGAGGATCAGAATTAGTTCTGATGATTTCAATTAAAGCTACTCATTGCCTCGCCCCCTTGAGTGGAGAGGGGCTCGCCGTTCAGAAGCGTGAAAATTACTTGGACGTCTGACCCTTACCTGGGCGCTCACCCATCCATGTACTCAGCACGCTCGACATTGCTTAACTTCGCTAATCGCATGAGAAACGGTTCATTGCAACGCCTAACCCGTACGGCCATATAAAACCACAAAACGATTCGATTTCAATACTGGGAATTATCTCTTAAAATAAGCGAATTACAAACATTTGTGGGTCAGTCCTCTCCTCCCCCCGTCAAGACTTTTGCCCTTCAAAATCACTTAGAGGCGTTAATATTGGTCTGATGTCCGTCTGCTAACGCTCATTCCACTCAAGATCGAATAGTTTCCAAAGTTCATATCAAGCATATTTTAGCTGAGACCTTTCCCCATTGAATCACAACAAAACTGATGAATTGTATGTCATTTTACACATAAATTGTTGGAGTTGTGTGAATGTGCCATAAACTCGGGCACCCACCTGCTCAGTTGGAATTGTGGCTAGAAAACACGCCCCCACCCGTGGGTTAAGATAGGAACTTGGGGACATTCAAGGACTTTCACCGAGTTATAGTTTCTGGTCAGGAAGATCATCCCAGGTTGTTCAATCATAGGGTTGTTAAATGTACGGTGAGTTAACTTACAGCCGTTACAGTCCAATTATACTCGTATGAACGCATCAATGTGCAAGTAATGTGCTATTAATTCCATTTCTTCATTTACGGAAGATTGAGATTTATCTTCATTACTGCATCTGAAAGGCGCGATAGAGATGGACGATGAAGATGCGGGTGAAGTGTGATGAAAAGTTAATAAGTTAAGCATCAATTAAGGAAAAAATAATTGTTTACCTGGATCGGGCACCAGCAAATTGCGAAAATCGCGACGACTACCAACACCATCCTGGTGACCCTTCGTTTCCCTCGCCGCGACTCGACAGAACATCGGCCGCCCGGTGCTGAGCTGCCCCACAGACGCACCAGCATCATAATGTACAGGCAGACTATGAGCGTGAGAGGCAGCATGTACGACAAAATGAAGAACACGATCTGCAAAACAGAAAAATCATAGCTATTACAACAAACTTATTTGAATATTATTTATTTATTTACGGCATTCGCCAATTATTACATAGTTGTTGCTCAACAGAATCAGGTAATAACAGAAATAAAAAATAAAAAGCAAATGCAGCATTGTTATAAGAGAAACAATTAAGACACCTATCAATCGAGTATAGAATAAAATAAAAATAAAATGAACACTTCTGGTTCCACTTGCAGATTTCAAGATTGAAGGTAGGTATTTAGTTGAGGTTTCAGGAATGTCAGATTATATGAGAAGAAATCGAAATTCGTGACTTGGAAGAATGCAATAACCGATTGTGGCATGCGGTAGAGGGGACGATTCAATTGGTAGTTGAAAGCAGCAAGCAGGACGAGAAACAATGGGCGGCGTCGAGTGGGGTAACCGGAATATTCAAGTGGATCCCGGACAGCAAATTGGGGCACTGTAGGTAGCCATTGGCCAATTTATGAAAAAATACCACATCAGCCATAACGTTATCAATGTAATGTAATTTAGTAGTCTCGCGACCTACTTCTACTTTGTGACTACATAATAATTATCGTTCCGAGATTCAGAGGTTGAAATACCTTGAATCATGGATAGTTTTGGGGAATGAGTTCGTATATCCGCATTTCATCAACGCAACTCCCTACCCTCCATTTCGAAAGGTGATTGACGCTCTCAGAGGCATTTTCTTGTTAAGTCAATGGTTAGGGTTAGAGTTTGCTCTAACTTGAAGAATTAAAGAAAATCTGGGAAATCAGTGCATATTTGGAGGAGTTATGATGTCGGGAAAGTAACGTTGGTTCGTTATGGGAGCAGAAAACATGGGCAACCAGCCAGCCCCCTCTTAAATTCCAACTAAAATTTGCTAAAATGATAGCTTGATATTGACAAATCACCATCTCAGATGAAATTTCAATATGCAATTCCTATTGATAGTGTGGTAAACACCAGATCCGTGGTGCTTAATCTCTGTGTACCTTGGCCAGGTAGGGGTACCCCCCCCCCCCCTCATCCGGGCCACCATATATAAACAAAAGCCAGGTAGTCATCAATAAAAATCCTTCTATCTACTGCACTCATTGTCTTCTCTATATCCTGCTAACCTGCACATTATAGATAGTATTTAGAGAGCTACTTTTCAGTGCAATAACTCGACCCTATTCTGAGAAATTTTCCATCACGAATGACGTGCTCGCGGGGATCTAGCAGCAGGATCAGAATGGAAAGCGTCGGTAATGGAAAAGATAGAAAAGGGAGTAAAGCGAAAGGACAACGTAACAAACGACAGCGTAGGAGTTTATCGAGATCCAGCTCTGGGGGGAAGGGCAAGATTGATGCTCCCCACCAACTACCCTGACCTCTGTCATTCTCATATATCATCAACACGATACTCCCGGACCCTGCATCTCCTTCACTTCGCCTCCCAGTGTCCTCTTCTGGAATAATACCAGCCGTGCGATGCGCTGACAACGCGGTAGTCGTGAGAGATGAAGTTGAACACGAGCCGCGAGAGATCGTAAATGAAGGGGGTGGAAGGTGAGCGATGAATCCGCCCCTTCTCCGCGTGGTGAGCCCTCAGTATTTTCCAAATATGGTGAGGATTAGGGGGTGAGTTACAATTGGGTGGATTTTTTTGAATGGTTTACCGGCAAAAGTGCCATACTCTTCCTTACTGCCTGGTGAGGGTTTAGCGCATTTTCTTAAAAAAAAAAAAAAGGAAAAATAAGCTATTGTGTTCACTTTGTCCGTTGATGTATCCTCATGAAATCGTTTTAAATGCCACTTGCCGATGTACGATTCATATTAAACTTAGTATGGATGTAATTTGTAACATGGCGAGGATAAATTTATATCAGGGGCCGCTGAGGCATGATCAGCTGAGTGTGTTCCGAAGCCATTTTATCTCCTATTCGACGCAGGAAGCTGAAATTTGAGAAGGAGGCTCAAGGAATAATGCTGAAGACGACTGAGAGGTCAGTGATCAGCTGAGTGAGCTCCAAAGCCATTTTGTCTAATATCCAACGCAGGAAGCTGAAATTTGATAGGGAGGCCCAAGAGAGAATGCTGAAGCACCAAAACGTTTCTTTCTTCATCATTAAAGTTCTCAGCCTAAACCACCGAAGCTGATTCTGAAGGAAGCTGAAATTTGTGAGGAAGGCTCAAAAGAGAATTCTGAAGACTACTGAGAGGTCATCGTTCAGCTGAGTGAGCTCCAAAGCTATTTCGACTACTATTCAACGCATGAAGCTGACATTTGAGAGGAAGAATGCTGAAGACGACTGAGAGGTCATCGATCAGCTGATTGAGCTTCAAAGCAATTTTGCCTTCATTCAACTCAGGAAGCGCTTATTTCACGCGGATCTCCTTCGTGAGCACTGATCTGCTTGTTTCCATATTGTGGAACCTTCTCAATTATTATAAATAGATACCAACACAAAGTTTTTGGTACTGCTATAAATTTTTCTCGTCCATTGTTTGTTAATGATTGCAAAGGGAGCATACAGGAGACGTGCATACCCCAATCCTTTTTTACTGCAAGTAGTCATGCTCGGTTTGCAACAAGCTTTCTATAAGGTAAACTCGCCAAACTTCTGCTAATTCTGCTTGCTCTTATTCGGGTCTCTCGTCATAAATGTCTGTCATATGGTACCTGACTGTACTGGGTGTCCCAATCTTATTGCAATTTCATTCAAAAAAATCATGTCATTTTCCAGTAAAACCCTAAATTTTCTTGGAAAAAAAAACCCTGTTTTCCAATATTCAAAAACATTTTGACCCCTAATTAGCAAAGAAAAAGGCAATTTCACTATACTGTTGGAAAGCTGAGGTTTAGAGAAACCATTCTCCGTATCTTGTGAGCGCAGAAAAACAAATAGAAAAACATCAAAATCTATGTTTTTCAAAATTTTCATTTCAGCCTCCTTTTTCACGTACTAAGTCGGCTTAGAAAATGTTGGTTTGGCAACAGGTAGATAGGAAATTCACCGCTCATTCCAACGGTTCTCTTATTTTTTATTTCTACATAGATCTTGGAAGGAGTTATGGCCGTTTTGATGTCATAAGATAGAAAGTACAAAGAAATCATAAAAATGACATTACTACTTGAAGACTAAGTGATAAAAAGAAAATCTCTTCGAGGAAATATCGATAAGAAATGAGCTCCGAAATTTACCCCATGACATCGAAACATATCTCATAAATATAGACTACAATATTAAAAACAAATATGACGTACATGATGACATATATTAAAAAATTATTAGTTTTATTAATTAGATAATATATCTACAGATAATTACAGTTGACTAGCTGACTCGACGGACTTTGTCCGGCCTAACACATTATTCGTAGAGTCATGGTTATAAATAACAATAATTTATTTATTAAAATTTATTTTTTAATTGAAGCGAAATAAAAAATCTTGAAAATAAGTAATAAAGTAGTACGTCTTTACAGAGAAAGCGCTCGTCCCCGGCACTCGACTTGCCATTAGGTTTGGGACAACCTGTACAATGCACCTGGCGAAAACTTTTTTTTTTTTTTTTTTTTTTTTTTTTTTTTTTTTTTTTAAATTCATTTATTGGTTTTATACAAATTGTACTTGTACCAGAACTTTAATGAAATGGGAATGGTGTATTTATTGAAATTTCGTCTGTGTTTGATGTCATCCGTATAGTTTGCTGTGATCTCGTTGTCTTCCGTTATCTGTTATGTTATCGTCTGCTTCTGTGCCCAATATTATTTCCTGTGCCGTTTTTTCGGTGTGGAGTGGCTTTCCCCCTGTGTTTGGCCGGTCAGGGCCTGAGGGCCCCGACTGGCCCGGACCCACCCACCATGACGGCTCCCGGGGCCACCAGCTCATTTCTGAACAGGCAGCCCTTAACGGATGTTAAGGGTCAAACGGCGAAAACATTACTCTGCACAATTATAATACCTACACCTTACTACAATATGATTTGAAGCGTTTTTATTGAGGTCGATTTTTCTACATGAAATATTTTTCTGTAAGACCGGTTAATTTATGCATAACATAGTTTCGCTAGTTTTGAGTTCACGATCAGTAAAATTGCTTTGTAAAACTTCTGCAATCTTAAATCAATATCAAAATCATGAGCTATAATTGGACGATCCGATATGCGAAAAGTCGTCAATATTTTACGAAGAATGTAATGTGCTATTCCAAAGATAGGAACTCTTGAGCACTTTGACAAAGATGTTGTTTGAATTCATTCTGATAGGCTTTCAGAATTGGATGGGTAGGTACCAAACGACGAGGATAGAATTCTCATCACAGGGAATTCATTATACACGGGAGATGTTTGGTTAATTGAGTTTGGCTCTGAATTCAGTTTCAAACTTACTTACGTTCCGTCTGTTTTTCTCACTCAGCGCTCTGGGGATTCGCCGAAAAACAATTTCTAATCAACGAGATACGCCCCCGGAGGTCATTACTTTTTTTTGTTGGTCGGAAATGAGCTCGAATGCCTACCGAATACTTAAATACCACTCAAATCAAAACTTTTCGTGCAAATAGGATTTTTTCTTTTTTTTTAATTTCCTCAACTGCAGAATTTGCTTTTTAACTCGAAAACATAACTGAGATCATATGCGGCACACTGAAGGTGGGTTCACATCCATCCGGTATTGCGGAAATGCGGCAATGCGTCTGGGGTTGGGAGTAGTGGAGGGGAGTGCGGAATTGCGGCAGGCCGTTCATAACCATCCGGTTGTGTTATCATTGCGTTATCATTGTTTGTGTCTTCTATTACCATTGCATTTCCCAAAGAGACATGTTTCCTCCTGAATTTTCTTCAACCTATAAACTCAATAAAAAAATCATGAGGGCGTACAGAAGAAATCGTTATGTATGTACATTAAAACTGCAAAGGCAACGTCGTTTTAAAATGAGACTGTTGGGTAATTATTCGGTCCTTTCATCAACTGCTTATCCCAAGATAACATTATATTTCTACCCGAAAATCTGTGTAGGTTGGCGCATTACAAATTTATGCATTGATGCATCATAAGAAGTACTTACTTAACGTAGAGGTAATCTTTCCATTTCGTCAAAATAAGTAGTATTTCTATACCTACTTCCTCTTCGTTTTGCAAAAGTGTTATCTCTTCTCAAATACCTACTCATTCGACAAGCAGGAAATTGCTAATCTATAATCAAAAAATGTCTCAAAACAAAAATGGAATAGGATCATCAGGAAGGCAGATTGTTGGTGAGATCGCAAAATCGGTACCTACACCTAAGTATATTTAACCCAACTCGGCCTCATCTGCATAAAACCGAGTTTAATTTGAGTGTTTTATTAATGTATTATTGTTATTATTATACGCAAGCTCTACAGGAATATATTTTCTATAAATGAAATCTAAATTCGAGGATCGTAAAATTCGGACTCGCACCTTTGAGTATTAATAAGATGGAGCGCTATTGGTCTGAATGCAACGCTGTTTCCCTGTCAAGGCATACGTGCCACTACAGTCGAGTTGGCTTTGCAATTGACCCACTCCCGCGTTTTTTTCAAATTCAAATGACAAAGCAGTTAATTGTAATTTAACTTTTGTTTTATATTACTTATTATTGGTAAATTATAGTATTAATTTATGTAGGTATGTAGACATAACTGTCTAGATGCTAGTATGTACATACTTTGGTTCCCATGCCCATATCTTGGTGCCTCTATTTTTTTTTTTTTTTTTTTTTTTTTTTTGGACACACACAACAGCTGATCTACCTTCATCAAACATCCACTAAAGTGTACTGGCGTCATTTCAACACTCATTCCCAAGGTGTAAAAAAATATGAAATTTTAAAATCAGTGTAAAATAGCGGTGTACATGTACGGTGCACAATTAGGGTGTAAATCTTAAATAAGAAATATGTCCTAGGTACACAATCCCCATTCATTCACCAAACCAAACAGCACATCTTACATCAGCTGATCAGTTTTCGGCCATTTTGCCCCTGGTCAATTCAAAAGCCAAACGACAGTAGTGGCAGGTATGGTTTGACTGCCTGAAACACCACTAATAGCCATCCACCTTCCTTTCCTACCTCCTCAAAAAGGAGCCACGCCCACGAAGGAGGTAGGAAAGGAACGTGTGTAGCCATGAAGGAGGGAGGAAAGTAGGAAGCTCCTACGTAGGAAGAAAGGAAGCTCCAGCCCGTCCTACCTTCCTACGTAGGAGCTTCCCCCACTCTTTTCACCTCCACGGAGGAGCGTGTAGAGGCACACCTTCCTACTTTTCCCTGTTTTCCCCGCCATGTGTACCAACTCCTGTTAGCATCTGTTATCAATCATCCAGTGTCTCGAAGGTGTCTGAAGATCGACATTAGTTTGTTTGTTTCCCCGTAAATTTATTATTGAAATGTCCGAGGAAAAAGCAGTGTTAAGTGAAATAATAGGTGCTCAAACAGTTAAACCTCAGTTGTGGGATCAAAGCCATGAACTGTATATGAAAAAAGAAATGAGGGGTACCTCGAGCTTTTGTCCGTGTACCGGCTAGCCCGACCAACCGCTGCCCTCAAAGATATGAAGAAAAAGGTCGATAATCTGAAGTCTAAATACAAAGCGGAGTCGGCTAAAGTAAGTCCATACCGCTGGCAACGTGATAAGAGTGCTGTTGACCCCCAATACAAAAAGGGAAATTTCCCCCACAAAAAGGAAATTCCCCGTGATGGGTCACACTGAATGACCGTGGGTAGGAAGTAAAAGGGTGGGAGGCCAACAATCAGCTGTAGGAGGAAGGAGGAAAAATGAAGGAGCGTCTGTAAGAAGCATGAGGAGGGTAGGAGGTAGGAAGGAAGGGAAGGAACGTGTGTAGCGGCCTTAATAGCCATCCACCTTATTAATATTCAAAGAATCGCACTCGGCCACAGCCATAAAACAAGATAACACACCAACAACAGCTCCTGAAGGACGGCGTAATTGCGGCTGTCCGGTAAAATATATAATTTTTCAGATGTGGACAGTCCGTCTCAAGAGTGCTTGTCCGGCAAGATTGACCCCACTCTTCCGACTGCCGCTAGCCAATCAGAAGGCCGAACGCATGACCGGATGGCCGCATTTCCGCATGGATGTCAACCCACCTTGAGACTGGTCGTGACTTTACCTGGGGCACGTAGGAATTTGTAGATAATTTTTAGATAAAGCATGCTTAATGATTTGAAACACATAACACACACACAATTTTATTTTATTTTGTTATATTTTCTAAATTGTTTATTTCATGAAACTCTCCTCAAAGGCGTGTTGAGGTAACCTGGTTTGTGGGTTGAGCCATTCAGATGTAGTTGTCAAAGTCTGATCTTCAGAAATAGATATTCTGAACGCCTTACTAATGGCCACGCAAAAAAAAAATGATTCTTTCGTAACAATCATTGTAGTCTTCTTGGCTATTTGTTCACAGTCAATTAACATAATATTACGAGGAGGATAGTCCGCTTAATTGAAGCCGCTTAATTTACGGGCAGGAAAGGCTTCAGATAATGTTTTTGGTTACCTACTGTAATACGAAACGATGGGAATAAAAAATTGATGGTGATTTTTGAGAGCAGAATGCTTAAAGAGCCTTTAATGAGAGGCTCTCATTAAACAGGCTCGTCTTTCAATGAAGCAGGAATTTCATCTAAGCCAATAATAATTATAATTCTTTTGACATTTTCTTGACTTATTAATTATTCTCAAGATATAAATAAATATCTATTTTGTTCACTTTTATTTAGCAATATCATCCTTTTACGTCAGTGGCATCTGCGTTTCCTAATGGGTAGAGGCAACGCTAATTTTAGTAATGAATGTATAAAAAGACACAATTATCCATTAGTCAAAACTCTTTTGAATTTTTTTAACATAACTATAGGCTGGTTAAGAATGACAAGGTACAGAGCCAGAGCCTCATCAATTAAGGAAGCTCTGAAGCTAACTTCTATCTGAATAATTCTCTGCAATCTGAAATGAAGCATCTTTGGGACTGCTGGGTTACAATGACGAGGTACGTAGCCATAATGATCAGCTGATAAGGGTTAGCCTAATTTCTTTCACTATTCAACCTAAGAAGATGAAAATTCAAACAGCATTTTCTATTAGGGTGTCCTCATCTTATAAAAACGGGCTTCCCTGCTTTTATATATATATATATATATATATATATATATATATATATATATATATATAAAATGAAAAACAGAAATTGAATTTGCGACTTATGAGCTGCCAAACTCAAAACTCACCTGTCTTGACATAATCGCAGGATATGCATAATTCCTTTATATCCACTGCAAACCTTTTCCACAACCTCCCATTCCACACTCCTCTTTTCATAACATTAATAATTGAATAATTAATATTTTATTGTCACAATGTAAATAAAACGCAGCCATCGCACATTCACTGCTCTCTAGATTTAGATCTTCCAATGCCGCCAACATTACATCCCATAGATCCGTTGATGTTTCAAAGATTCTATAATTGCTAATGTTTGCAATATTATTATTTATTAACCTTGTACAAATTAAATAACTTCTGATTAAAAATATTATTTATAACTTCCTACGTTTAGAAAGTGGTATTTAGTGCTGGTTTTGTGAACGGATCATCTGTTTCACAACATTATTCTGCGTGATGGACCAGCCAACCCTGTAACGATAAAGAGGTAGAAGCAAAACTTTCAAGCCAGCCATTTCCCGTTTTGACAACATTTTATTGAGCTCAGTTTATATCCAAATCATCCGTGCGATTATAAAGTATTTCCACCTAATTCCGACACCAAATCTGTGGAACTAGGATATACTTTCCGGGAACCCATCTGGGTCGCCATCAATTGGATGTATTACCACAAATTCAACACTTGGTTGGTGGCATCTTTCACAGCCTTGTATTCTGCAGCTTGATCATCAGCTCAACATAACTGTGATGAGGTTTTACCTATATTTACCTACATCTTTATCCTCTTTTTATCTTCTGGGCTCTTTTGGCTACCTAACATCAGCATTCTCCCAATCTACCTACCTGGAGTTGGCCATCACTTTGAACATTCATCTTTGGGCCTGAACTTTGAGGAACAGGGTTTTCCTTTTAGCTTTATGTACCTGATTTTCCCTAGTCAGCCCATATGTGTACCTACCTCGCACTTCTGTCATAATCGAAGTGGCCACATAGATAGGAAAACTTCCTAACTTGTACCTACACATATAAAGTACAAAGTTACCTCATTAACCAATAAACTAGGTGAACTTATTTGTGTATCTACATTTATCATTCCTAGTCAAAATATCACTAATCTAGTCACCGATTCTCATAGCACATTCCTATTTATCCATTAAAAATACAGTTCAATCAATATATTAGTTAGCTAAGCTTTTTAGGGCGTTCTAGTTAATATTTACTATCATTGCCTATAGGATAGCGCGGTGCACAAACACTACCAAATCGCAGAGCAACATGTATTGGACGGAGTTGGCGCTGCAAACAGCGCAGCAGGCTCTTAGTCGTTTACAAAACATGTATATAAGTTCGTTGGCTATCAGCATTAAATTGGTAAAAATTTTTGAAAATTTTCCAAAAATCACCAACAATGGCAAAAAACGACTATAAAAATTATTAAGGACATGAGTCTAAAAAAGGTTATCAACAATGAAGTAGAACATTAAAAAACGTGTGTTCAAAACTGTGCTGAAAATTTAACTAATAATTGCTATTAAAAAAAATCCTTGAAAATTGCAAAAAAAGCTGAAAATCTTCTTTTCTCCTAATTACACAGTAGGTACTGTTTAAATCGAATTTTTTTTCCATAAAATTGGTAGTTAACTATTCCTTCACACAAAACAATTCACCATGAATATAACACGATAACTTACGAAAATTCGCCTCACACGACAAGCTGCGTGACTGTTTTTAAGGGTTTTTTTTCTTGGTTTATTACAATGTTTCATCATTGAAAATAAAAAATCAAATCTGTTCGCCAGGAACTTTTCCTCAAAACTACTCGACCTAAGTTTATATAACTTGGGTTAAAAAAAGTAAATTTATTCGCCCTAATTTGGCCTGAATCGCTTCTACCAGTTTTTAATAACTCTAAAGAGTGGCCATTGTTGAAATCCTCTTTAGAGTAATCAAACAAGCTAATATAATTAAAATGGAACTCCCTTCTCGACAAATCGGGTTTAGGAAATTAACTGCTAAATGTTTTTATTTAATTTCATCAATTCTCTTTAGGTAGGTAACTACGTACATAGTGGTGCATTAATTTAATTAATACCTGTGTTAAATTAATTTGAATGCATTACTATATTAATTTAAATCTGATGAAATTTTCCCGAATGTCCTTATGACGATTTCATTGCACTAGATTGAATTCCAATGAATTAATTTCCACATTTTCATGACATTTTCAAGGGTAGTGATTTACGCAAAGTAATTCAGAGCAGACCTCTAATTCTCGCAGAAAAAAAATGAAAAAAGCAACGTTTTTCCAATCAATTTTTGCCTTCAATAATATAATCAAAAGTTCCATCTCCCAAATCATTCACCTAAGTGTTTCTATTCAATGAAACGTTGAAATACGTTCTATTTTTCATTGCTAAGTTTCATATACTATTCAAGATCAAAGTAATTAGGTACTTTCAATTTTGACTTGTACCTTTTGTTTCTAGTTAGAATAATAATGTTTGTACGTAATAGGAACCATCCGTATTTTTCTTAATAAACAGATATCCTCGATCCGATCAGTTCCGAATCATTCACTGATTTGAAAAGCGGACGATAAATTCACGAACATAATCGTCATACTTCAAGTCCAACTGTGTTTTAACAAATCTCCGTCGCTTTCCTTTACTCCCTCAAGCAAACGTCTTCAGCAGCACTAATGGCGTAGATCATGTTGACACAACGGATTTGCTGTCGTCGATTCATCTTACTCTGCCCTTAAATATCCGTGATAAATAACGATTAAAAGAAAATCCTTGGGAAAAACTGCCGCTGGCTCTCCGTCTTCTGTCGCAATGGCCATCTCTTCGATCAATCCTCGTTTGCTACCAGGAAATACACAGGGAAACGCGTCTTTCACAAACTATCTGTCCATTAATTTGTAGTTTACGTTTCTATTTCTATCTTTCTCGATTTAAAAGAAAATTGATCCCCCTAACAATAAAAAACAACTGCGGTTGCTACTAAAACTGTATGATAAAGGAAAACCTATCTTTAACTCTAAATTTAAAACTAACTATATACACACCAAACTAAAGCTCTGATGAGGCCAAATATAGCATTCGCACTTTGAATTAAACCTTTCGCAAATTTAATTAAACTTTCCGCGAATTGAATTAGACTTTCCGCAAAATGAATTAAACTTTTCCCAAAACGAATTAAACTTTTCGCAAATTGAATTAAACTTTTCGCAGATTGAATTAAACTTTTTGCAAATTAACCTTTGGCGAATCTGCTGTTTTAATCAAGACAAAATGTAAGACTTCAACAAAATGTATATATTGTAACAAATTGTGCAAGTGATGGAACGAGCACAAAAATTGTAGATTTAAACATAATCCAGCACCTCATGAAGTTAATCTGAAGGTAAATTATTTATTTACTAATAACAAAACTGAGCTCGCAACGTATCCATCTATAGTTGACATTTTTAATTTATAGGCATTAGCAAGAAGACTTCTAAAATCAAAAGTTAATGGAGAGGTCGTCCAAGAGCAGCGGTTGTGACCAGCAGAACGTTTGCACAAATGCTGAGCCGTCCTATAAGGATAACTTTGGTACCTAGGAACAGGGAGGGATCAGTGCTCCTTTCTTGATGTTTTTTCTTTGAAATTTAAGCCGCGTCTCAACCGGAAGGGTTTCTTAATGTTGTTGATCTTTTCACGTATGTAGGTTTAATTCAATTTGCGGAAAGTTTAATTCAATTAGCGAAAAGTTTAACTCAATTTGCGAAAAGTTTAATTCATTTTGCGGAAAGTCGAATTCAATTTGCGGAAAGTTTAATTCAATTCGCGAAAGGTTTAATTCAAAGTGCGAATGCTATATATGGCGTAAGTACGTAGCTACCGGACAAATAGGTGATATTCTCGAGATTTCGACACTAGCGCATCCTTACATCGAGGCAAGGCGAAGTCGAAGTTATTTCACCTTGATGTCATGGTGACGAGTAAACTACGCGAAAATGCGCCATTTGTGGACATGGCTGAAAAACTGCATAACATAGTCTTACCTAGTTTCTAGTCAATATTTTCAATCTTTCAATAGTTCATTATTTGTAATATGAAGTAATAAATTGTATGCAAATTTCATAAAGTTATTACCAGGTGATGACCTCAAACGCTACTAACGCAAGATTCAATCTGTGCGGTCGAGATCCATATGAAATGTGTGTTGGAGAGTTGGCATACAAGTGTTAGATGTTCCAGACATCAGCCGCGAAGATGTGGATTACTTATCTAGTTTTCAGAACTGTTCTTCGAATCAACTAAGAAACTAAAACTCTTTAGAGTACTGTGAAAATGGTCATGTGAAAGGACATGCCATGACAGCTCTGCTAGACAGGAATAGTAAGTATCGCATGTGGAAAGGTAAGTACCTAGAGGGAAGGTATACCTACGTACTTTCCGTATATTATTACATGTTCATATACTTCATAGACAAAAACAAAAGTAGGTACCTAATTAACTTTTTTGTTCCTAAAATTAGTGTAACTGCAAAACTCGCATAATAATTGCACTGCCAATGCCGTCTTTCCGAAATCTTACCTTCAGAAGAATGCATTTCAAGGTGTTTTCCATACAGCTGGTTTTAAATTCATGTTGCATTTTTCCTGATTCGATATTTGACCAACTTTCTAATCAGCAATTGTATTCGTCGGCAAAGCAATAACACCTACTTTGTTTAGGCACTCTTAACCAACAGCGAATCTGGTAGGATGTTAGTTTCGTTTCTTGGTGTAGCAACAACCTGATATGTTTACTTTGACAAACTACCTATCAAATCTCTCCTTTTATTCATTCCAAATTACAAGTACAGCTCCATCAGTCATAAAACTACGAACTTGTAATAAAACGCTGATGAAGCTACCTGAGCAATGGCCATTTACCTACACTGCAGAACAGACACCTGAGGAATTTTCAATTATTTTTTCTTTATTATTTTTCAGGTTGATTATTCTTGAAGCCTAAACGAATAAAGTTCTTTAGTTTTAAGACACTGATTAACTACAATAGTTAGTAGGTTCCTAGTCCATATAGAAACTCCTTCACCGTTAAGTTGGTATCGTTGGCTACAACCGATAATCGCGCTGGCAGGCAATTGACACTTTCTATTGCTACTATATTATACTTTTGCAAAACAAAAATGTTGAAAAATGGCTTTATAACCACGAATGAGGTTGACGTGAGACGGCAAACTTCTTGTGAAAAATAGGTTGGTTGAGTTGCGATTCACTGACGTAGCGCAGTCATGGCCGACTTTGGCTGAAACGCTAACCTACTCCAGGCGTGACGTCACGAGAATATGGGCTTATAGCCCTCAAAACCTATTACCTTACTTAGGATTATGGCACTCCGCCATACAAAATAATGAACCGTCGTAATCGACCAAGAATAAAAAACGCTCAACCTTTCCAGATGCGTGGAACCCAAAAATTGCATTAAAAAATGCTGCCAATTATTACACAACGTTTACTTTATTCATGTTTCATCAGATAACCCTTCTACGTAGATCACTGGTCGAAAGATAAATCAGTATTAATCGGAGTCAATGGGGGTGCAAGAAGCGATACATGGAAAGTTTTCTTCTAGAATTGGCATTTTCTATTAATCTTCCGATAGTTCTAAATAATGATAGCCAGGGGACGCAAGGGTATTTGAAAAATCCAGTTTATACATCAGAAACGATTTCATAAAGCAATACATTCATGAAGGCCTGATCAATCTGACTTATTTGGACACGGACAAGATGGTTGAGGATTTTCTGACTAAACCGCTTCCTAAACTTAAATTGGAATTTCGTTCAAGAGAAACTTTCAAGAAGTCGTTTCAGAAGGAGTTTTACTTGAGGGACTGTAGTAGAATAGGTACTTCATTGGTGAGACCAAACTTCATCCTGTACTTCCCTCCCAAGCATATGTTGTTGTTGGCGTGTTAACATGTTGTTAATAAAAAGTACAGCCTACATCTGTAATTCATACTTGGTATTGCTTCTGAGTCTACCTAAAGGTAGCGGAAGCACTGTTTTCACTTTCGGGAGAAAAAAATTTCTGGTCTCCAAAATCAAAATTTCCACTCTCATTTTACGTTTTAGACCATTCTGAACAACTTTGGTTCCGTGTCTGTCTGTCGGTCTGTGTCGATTCGGATGAATTTTCAGGGGATGTGCGGGGTAGGGGGGAATGGTCTCGAACCAGTTTCATCGTTCTTGACTCAATACCTCACTCTGCGCATGCGCAAACGTAATTTCTATCAAGCATCATTTTCTCAAGCCCTAGTCGTCCGAACTCGCTCAAATTTGGATTATAGTTAGGGGATAACAATTTGACCATCTTATATCAATTTCAACATGATTATATCATTAATAGTTACTGCGCATGCGCCAATATGAAATCCTTGTAACAAGCTTAGTTTCCACAGTTTCAATCTGATTTGGATGGCATTTTCAGGGAACGTGCGGGCTAGGGGGTAGACGGTCTTCTATCAGTTTCATTGTTGCCAAATTAATACTTCATTCTGCGAATGCTTAAACGTAAATTCCATTATGCACCATTTTTTCAAGTTTTAGCCGTTCGATTTCGCTTACATTCGGATGATAGTTGGACGCTGATGACTTGATTACCTCACATCAATTTCAACACGATTGTATCATTAATAGCTACTGCGCATGTGCCAATGTGAAATACTTGTATTGAACTTAATTTCCACAGTTTTCATCCGATTTTGATGAAATTGTCACCGAATGCGAGGTTAAGGTTGTGGATGGTCCCGTACCCATTTCATTGTTTTCAACTCAACAGATCATTTTGCGCTTGCACAAACATAAATTACATTTAGTAACATTTTTTCGTTTCTTTATTGACCAAGATTAGGGCCAAACAAATTATTCCTCCTTTTTCGCCAAGCTTTCGATAAATTTATTACCTTCTTCAGGGCTCAGAGGTGAACTACAGTGTGAATATCACACCACTCAGCGACCAACTGATCAGTAAATACATCACAGGTTGTAAACAGGTACGACTCAATGAAGAAACTAAAAACACCTTATTGCAGATTTAAAAAGAAGAAGAAAATAACAACTGGCAGTCACAAAATTATAGTAATAATTATATTTCTTTGCACAGCATCAAAAGCAACAAGGCAACACCATTCATCAGAACAACACTCAAAGTTGCTGTTACCTTGAAAGTTTTCGTGATATCAATTTTTCAATATTTCAGCACTTAATTACCACCCTAAAGGATAGTCTTCTAACTACCACTTTTAGCCCTTTAGGGTTTTATCTTAAAAAAAAATGGTATAATACCCTACTACTAGGCAAAATCACCAACCAACTAAATCCAATTATTGCATGTATGGTGAGTTAAAAAATCTTCTCACCTTGTGTAGATTCGAACCTTAGTCACCAGCATGGTAGCCATGAACTATAGCCGCTGTGCTATAAAAGCATTGTTGTGAATCACTTTTCTGGTCTGCCCACTTCTCAGGTTCAGTGAAGGTATCCTTATGGAAACAACCTGCAACCCCCTCATCAATTCGTATTACATTCATATATTAAAATCTGCCACGAATCAGCCCTTTTATTTCAAAATTCTTCTTCAAAAACTTCACTTAAACTCTTAATTTTACTGCTTACATCACCGGTCGATTTATGATTTTAGCGAATTTTTGAAGAAAATTAAGCTATTGCTCTCGCCTCAAAATTTGTAGAATGTGAATTTTTGAAAAAGATTTATGCAGAAATCCGTTTCAGGCTATTCCGAATCATATTCTGAAGTTTAACGCATTTTTTTATGTATGTATGTATGTATGTATGTATGTATGTATGTATGTATATATGTATGTATGTATGTATGTATGTGTCATTCCAGACGATAACTGTCCGTAGAATTGTGCTAGAAACTTCAAAAAAATTTTAAAATGTTCAGGACACAAAACGAAAGTTCAAGTTCGTTGGCCAGCATGATCGGATTACATCTTCGGGTAGAAATTTTCAAAAATGTAGTCAAAAATTTCAAAATAGCCTGTTTTTTGCGATTTGTTGTGCGAAATAATTTTTTCAGCATACTAACATGTGGTATATTCGGAATCAGCGTAAAATTTCCTATAAGAATATGTATCAAGTTTTCAAACAGTTCAAAGTTGAAAAATCAGTCAAAAATCGAAATAATGCCGTTCGCTAGTTGTAAAAATCGGTAATATTTGCATGAAACATCTTCAAAAATTTAATTTTACTGCTTACATCACCGATCGATTTATGATTTTTTAGCCTGATCTCATTTATAAACGTACGTCCAGCAGTTTTTGAGACAAGCTTTGAACAGAGAGTGGCACGTCGAACGGATTTTTTAAAATTCAATTTAGGAATGTTGGTATGTATTTTTTTAATATATAATATAATGGCGTCGGCCTTTATTAAACTATCAGACATCTATTAATACAACAATGAAACAAAGTTTAATTATTATTATAAATTATATACTTGTACAATATAAGATGGCCTTTTTAGGGTTTATAGCGTATTCGATTTAGAAAAATATACATTTCATAATATACTGTGTGCTTTGCTAATGATGTAATGTATTGAATAATCCTACCTTTATACTATATTGAAATGCACAATTTGAAGTGGGGAGGGCTCTGTTCTAACAAGTGGGCATGGAGTTTTGGTTGTGTCTGCGCTGGCCTCTCCTTGCGCAAAACAAACCGGGGGATTTTTTGTCTTCTCCGATTACAATGGATCATCGTTGGGAATTATAAACCTAAATGAAAAGAACTTAGTAAGGTTATGCGCTCGTTTCCCCTTTTAATAGTTTTAAACTATTTAGTGACCCCTTTCTGTTCCCGAAAATACGGCCCTTCAAGCTCTATACCGGTCTGCATAGTTTGATGAGGGCCCCAAATTAGTAGAGCGGAGGGGGTTTTCAAAGAAGATGGCCCTTGTTACGCGTCCCACGTTCCACCGGTAAGTTAATGACCGTAAAACATAATCTTCTCCCGACCCTCAATTGGACATTAATATTTCGCGTGGATATTAATGAAGCCGGGTGGTCCGTCGCTACCTCTAAACATCTTCATTACAATAGAGATGAGGGAGTTTGTGGTCCACGGAGGTGAGGGACGAGGGTAATATGTGCTCTACATTATGTTTCTTAATACTCAGCCCGGGAGGACGTCTATACTAGAGGTAGACCGTTCTGGGAGTAACGACACAAGTATCGGATCCGCAGTAGAATCGGACCGGATCAGTACCAGGATTGCCAGGTGAGATGGAGAAAAAAACGCTGCAAATTATTACACGAAGGTTTATTATTTCAGTATTAGATAGCCCTTCTCCGCATATCATTGGTCTATAATTATATACTTTCAAGTCCATTATGAGTCCTAAACTACCTTATTTTCCTTAACTACCGTATTATATTAAGTTACATTGTTTTGAATTTTGACCAATTTGAGTGCTAAAAAGTTCCAGTCGTGCAGCTTGATCGCATTTTCCTAAATTACCTATCCTATAACAATACTTTAAATTGTATCAAAATAAGAGCAATTTCAGTAGAAACAAATTGTTTGCTAATTCTATCTCAAAACAAACTCAGATTAGATAAAATTCGGTGATTCAAAAAAGATTTGGAATTTTTAGTTTTTTTTTTTTAATTTTTGCAGATTTTTTAGCAAATATTAATGAAATGTAAGTACTTTTTCTACATAATTTTGTGCCAAAATTTCTAAATTTCCTAGTTATTTTTTCTGACTAAAACTTTGCTTATAAATTTAACGATTTTTGGCCGTTTTTAGCCATTTTTAGTACTTACTTTTTTTAATACATTTTTTGAAATTTGACCAATTTAATGTACTCAACAATTTCTGCCCAACAAACTCGTCCTTCCGTTTGGAAAACTTGAGATTTGGTGCAAAAACGGAATTTTCATCTCAATCCTTAGGAGAGTTATACCAACAGGGTGATTCCCTCGCAGATGAAAAAAAAAAAAAAAAAAAAAAATTGGGTTAAACTACATCAAAAATGGAGTAAAATGCCGCCAACCGCGTATTTTTATCTCAATCCGTACTCGAGATATGATTTTTTTTAAGGTTTTTTCTGGAATACCGTGTTTTTTCATTTTAAACTCGGATTTTTCCATTTTTCTGATTTAATTTTAACTTTCAACCTCATTTTCGGTCTCAACATTAAATTTCCTATAAGAATAGTGTATTTGGGTTCTTAAAAAGTACCATCCGAAGACCCTCACATCAGCTCAAACATTGACGATTTTGAAAAAAGAATATTTCTGAAAATCTTTAAAACTTTACTACTCTTTTAAAAAGAATCCTGGAAACTGGCAAATCTCATGAAAACTGCTTCATCTAATATGCTTTCGAACGGTATTATCAATTTTACTTTTATTTAGTTATTTAGGGGAGAAAATAATGTTTTAATGTTAAAAAATGTGGGTTTTTCAATGAAATTGTTGGTTTTCTCGAAAGATGACCCTCCATGAACCAACGAGTAAGGGGTCGGTTTCTATGTATTTTTTCTCACTGGATCAAATGGAAACTCTTGCAGATCTCTCAATTACGTTATAATCGAGTTTTACACTTTAATTAACTAGTTTTACCCCATAACCCACATACATTTAATCGTAACAAACAAACTAAACAATTGCGGTTCTAAGTGTAAAACTCAGTTATAACGGAGTTGGAGAGATCTAAAAATGTTACCATTCGATACAGCGTGAAAAAATACATAGAAACCGACCCCATACTCGTAGGTTCATGGAGGGTCATCTTTCGAGAAAACCAACAATTTCATTGAAAAACCCACATTTTTTAACATTAAAACATCATTTTCTCCACTAAATAACAAAATAAAAGTAAACTTGATTATACCGTTGGAAAGAGTATTAGACGAAGCAGTTTTCATGAGATTTGCCAGTTTCCAGGATTCGTTTTGGAAGAGTAGTAAAGTTTTAAAGATTTTCAGAAATATTCTTTTTTCAAAATCGTCAATGTTTGAGCTGATGTGAGGGCCTTAGGATGGTACTTTTTAATAACCCAAGTACACTATTCTTATAGGGAATTTAATGTTGATTTCGAAAATGTGGTCAAAAGTTAAAATTGAATGAAGTGAAGTGGAGAAATTCGAGTTTAAAAGAAAAAAAAACATGGTTTTCCTGAAAAAACCTTTAAAAAATCATATCTCGAGAACGGATTGAGATAACAATATGCAGTTGGCGGCATTTTAATCCATTTTTGATGTAGTTTCACCCAATTTTTTTTTCATCCGCGAGCGAATCACCCTGTATATATAGGTATATATGCATATGAAAATGTGCAAACTTCAGGAATCGTTTCAGAATGGCTCAAAACTGATTTCAATAAAGAAAATGTTCAAAAATTTTGATTTTCAAATTTTCCGAGCCATTGCAATAGCTTCATTTTCTACGAAAAACCGCTAAAAATATACGTATATGGCTATGAGAAAACTCAAGTTCTCAGTTTAGGTGGTTGAAACAAAGCTTACCTAATGGAGAGTTTTTGTACTTCTTGTATTCATTTTCTGGTATACGAAAATGGCCTTTCCTTAACGATAAGAGGTTTTCGTTATGTGGAAACGCTTTTCGGAAAGGGGAGAGTCAGCTTTACTCGTGAGGTAGGGTAAACCATACAGTAATGGACCGGTTAAGGACTTTCATATTTCTCAAATTCATTTCGTAAGTTGTTTTCAACTTTTTAAGGGTTCTGTATATTCTAAATTATTCCCCTGGATCTCCTCTAAACAATCAACTATGATTTTTTTCATTTCCCACATGTCGCATACGTCATATCTACATATCCCTGTAAAAAGTCGAAAAACATAGTAATGGGACACACCATTCTATTATGAGACATTTCGATTCAGTTATGAGACACTTCGAAATAAGGCACCTTTGATTTGAAAAATAATGTTCCAGCACTGTTTTGTTCTATCAACCGAGGAAAATAGACTACCTACTTATTACAAAACATAAATAAGGTCTCGGATAATGGAAAAAATATTTTATTTACAAATAAAACTGTGCATGAAGCCTGAATAAAAAATTGACATATATTTGAATACATAAAAGATAAAACCTTCCCAGCTTCTCTTCATCGTTGAACTTCATCTAACTTTTCATCGTTGAAGAACAGGCATTCAAAAGGTCTGCCATAGAAATCATATTGTTTCTTGTGTCACTATCAGACGACGTTTCCAAAATATAATCCTCTTCGTCACTTCCTTCTTCTCTGTAGCAGTGGTTACACACGTAAAGATGGAAGTCCTCCTCGTCAGGAATGTGGTCCTTGTGGAAGTTAGGGACACACCTAACATGGAAATTCCTCTTGCAACTACTGCACTGCAATTTTTTTTTACGAATGCATGTTTTGCATTTATCACAGAGATTTGCGAAACATTTTAAATTTTTTGCAGACAACTTCTCTTCACGTTTTTCTAATTTCCTCTTCTTCCGCTCTTCTTTCTCTTTTTCTCGCGTTTCCTTTTCTTCTATCTTTCTTTTCAACGATTGTTGATATTCATCGGACGTAACAGCATAGCTCAGTCTTTCAACATTCCTTTTCCCTTTCCGACTTGGCCGAGGCATATTTATCAAGAATGATCTAATATTTCCGTCAGGGGTAGCGTTATCTGCAGCTTCTTGAACAGGTTGGTCTTGCGTGGATTCAACGACAAGAATGGGGTTTACAACGTTTGAAGGGCTTTTTTGTCCCCTACAATCCTCTTCAGGTAACCTACTTTTAGGAGTGGGGTTACCATCCATTTCTTCTGTAACATCTTCAACAAGTTCCTCTTCTTCACGTACTGATTCAATTATTGCGATGGGGTCCGAGGTATTTACTTGAACTTTTGGAGGGACGTTCACTTCCCTAAATTCTTGGTCTACTATATTTTTACCACCCAAGAAATTCTTTATTCTAAGTAATGCTTTAAAAGGACTACTTTCGTTTTTCTCGGTCTCCAACGCCTGCCAGGTATTTTTTCCAACCAATTCCACAAAGGTATCGAGTTTCAAATTTTGAGGCGCAGATTGTTGGCATGAAGAAGACTGGGGTTCCTCGCTTGAAGAGGAGGTATTCGGAGAGGTATCCTCACCCAAACATTTGGTAAAATCAATATTATCAGGTGTGAATGGAAACAACCCTGATGCCTTGAATCCATTGACCAAAATTTCAGGTTTTTCGAAAATTGTTATTGCTTTCAACAGTACTGAAGCAAAATTTTGCTTGTTAACGATTTGTTCTTCATGTTCGTTCCGCCATTCACGAACCGCTTGTTTCCATGCGCATTTTAATGGACGGAACACAGACACATCGGCAGGTTGGAGGATGCGCGTTGCATTTGGATATAATGCTATTAGTTCCACCTCTAGTGACCTACAAAGGTCACATAGGTCCAAAGAAAGATGAGACTTATGACCATCAACAAATAAAATCACTGGACGTTCAATATCATTTTCCCGAAGATGAGGATCGAAACAGTTTTTGATGAAATTCATAAAAACTTCAGACGTCATCCATCCATTGTCGCTTTTGTCAAACCGCCAGCCTGGCGGGACGGAGAGGGCGACTCTATCCGGTATCCTTTTATATGGATAAACTATGAATGGATTGCAAGCTTTACCTGACGCACTGAAACAGTACAAAACTGTGAGACTTTCTTTGGATGAACTGGTCTCTACTGAATACACATTTTTAGAGCCTTTTTGTGCGAGAACTTTTCCCGTTTCTGGGCACAAACTAAACCCCGACTCATCCGCATTGAAGCATCTAGAGGGGTTATCTAAAGCACCGAGAAGATTTTTTTCGGATAGATACTGGTGAATCTCTCTAAACCAGCCCCTTATGTTGGTCTCGCTTACTGATGCACTAGCTGCAGTTACACCTTCACTAACTCGTGTAACTATAATAGGGTGCCGTTTTAAGAAAGCATTAGCCCATCCAACCCCTGGCAAATTATTATTGAAAGGATTTTTCCGGGGGTTTTGATCTAGGAATTTCTTAATGCTTAGCCTCACATCTTCCATTTTTCGCGGGAAACCTTTTTTACCCATTTCTATAATCCAGCTTACCAGCTCCGCTTCTTCTTCTACTGATAGGATAGGTGAAGGGCCAAAAGTCCTTTTAGCAGGTGGATTTTTCAAATGGCGCGAGAGTGTAGCCCTGGGCACGCCATAGGTCTTTTCTGCAGCACGCAAAGAAACTTTGCCTTCTTTTATCGCTTCAACTGCCTTCAACAAAGCATCTTCCGAATACTGAGGGGGCTTCGGCATTTCTGTAAGGTAAAAATATGAAAAATGAGTTGGAATAGGCAGAATTTGTATAATGGGACAGTACCAATACAGTAATGAGACACCTATGCCCATTACTGTGTAGACTCTTCCTATACTCAAGTTTCCTGTACACACAATCTTATAATCAATAGTACACTCCAGTGACTCATTAAAACCAGCTGATTTTGAAAATTGAAAAAAAGATAGTTATGGGACAGGTGGGCCATTACTGTTTTACTATCTAAATTACTATACAGTAACGAGACAGGGTCATAAAGTGAAGCTAGAGTTGAAAAAACCCACTAAAAACTAGCTAAAACTGTAGAGAAAACTATCAGGAATGTTTTCTTACCTGGAATATTTCAAAATGTTGAAAATTGTAGAGCGTAGAAGCTTAACAGCAAACACTGATTTCTTAAAAGAAAATTTTTTTTCACTATTCTCAATTCGTAGTCAGGGTGAAGAATGGCGTGACGACGTCTCACCTGGTGCCTCGGCGTCCCGGAGATTTTCGTTGTTCGGACAATAATTGGAGGCACTACATGTGCAAATCTCGTAGGTAACAAATGAATTGAAGCCTTATTTTCGCCATTTGAACTGGGACTGTCCCATTACTGTAGGAGTTCCATTACTGTACGGTTGTCGTTGTTTCTTACTTCGTGTTATATTTTGGAAATTGTCTACTGTGACGATTGAGTTTTGAGCAGTGATTCACTACAAGAATCTCGTTAACGTCTCTATAAGAGTTCTCTTTCTCTCGGGCTAACGAAAAAGCAACGAGAAATTGATGCGAAACGGTTTAAGTTTCATCGTGCTCACTCTAACACCTTGATTTCGTGTTTACGAGAAATACCAATACGAGAAATACAAGAACTCCTCAATAACTCCTCACGTTGCGGTTATGGTGCTGCGCTCTGCTTCTATTTTCCATATATATTCGAATCATCATTCGCTGCCACGACGCATCCCTACATTATTTTATCCAAATCAAACCTCCGGTATCGACGGGTTATGGGTTACTCAGATACGAATACACCAATTTTGTCAATAATAGGCACGATTAAACACACCCGCGTGTACTCTCCGTAACAGCCGGGAGCAACTGAGACAACGCTATGTTTGCTATATTCGGCTTTACCTCCTAGTTTGAAATCGGACCCGACCAACTAGTTAGCTAATAACCCAACTTCGTAATTAGCATTCGTCCGCGCTCCTGCTATTGAATTTGCAAAGAGAAACAGAGCGACTTCACATGGCTGATTATGCCGGAGAAGGTTTTCTCGCGGAATCGCGGCACACCGACACCTGTGGTCAACAAATATTTGGGTTTCATATCAGTCGGTGTTTTATGTGTGTTCGGAATCACGATGGTCATCATAGCTTATTTCAGAGGTCTCTTTACGGAAGGTAGGTAACGTAGGTACATTTATTTACTTCTTACGGGCAAAGCCCAATTTCACATTTATAGGTATATAGGACAAAATATGTATCATGTGTATATAGATGATATATGCGATACAAGAGATACAAAAACAACAGATGCTTACACTAAATAAAAGGTGATAAACTATAAAAATTTGATAATAGAGAGTTCCTAAACGATAAGTCAATAGCGGTATAAGTATAAGTATATTGGGGTATAATTATAAGTATAAGTTTTGGGGTATAAGTCAATTCGTTACGTATAATGGCCTAAAGTAGATCGAGACATTGAAAACTTAGTGAAGGGATGTAAGAATTGTGCTCTTACTCGTTCAAACCCTCCATATCGACCAGGATCAACAAAATTGGAAGTTCCTCCAGGCCGTTCATTCAAAGAGGGGGAGAGAGTACAAGTTAGATTGTTCAGAAACAACAAACAAATTTGGCAATTCGGAGAAGTAAAAAAGAAATTAGGACACCGACATTATTTAGTTTCTCTAGACATTTCAGGACAAACATTAAAAAGACATCTTAACCAATTACGATCCACCCTTATACCAAAACAGAAAACAGTAACACTAGGACCGACTACAGTATACGAGGTTCCAAGAGCACCATCAAACACAAGAACTCAGAATGAAACAAGAGGAACAACATCAGAACAAATCAGTCCAGATCACCCTCAAACTTCTACAACACCAATCGAACCACGACAACAGAATAACGAAGAACAACCTAGCATCTCCGAACGAATTTCTAGTCCTCTAAATTCGACTCCACAGCAACTGAGACGATCACAACGAATTTGACGCATACCTACCAAATACAAGGACTACATTACTCTCATACAGTGAACATAAAATAATGGGGGAGACTGTTATGACTCTCCACTATTACTATATCAAAACATTCCCATTTGTTACGAGTTCCAAGTACACATTGTCTACAAATATACAGTTTTCCGTTATTCACAAATGATAAAATCGCGTGCATTATTTTCAACAGTATAATCAAAGGCCATTTTAGGTAAGGTGCTTGGGGATTTTATCATCTGGGGCGAAAATAGTTTGTGGTGTAAATGATTGTTTTCTATAAAATTTGTGTTAATTGTACATGCTCTTGTACTTCATTGAATTGAATTATATGTATATATATATATATATATATATATATATATATATATATATATATATATATATATATATATATATATGTATATATACAGACAATTTTATTATCATCTTCTTTTTATGAAACAAATGGTAACCTGATGACACGCTCATGAAATACGCTACTTTCACGCACCGAAACTTTCTCATCTGATAGAGAAATGGCCCCCCGTAGAACGATGAATGTCGTGCGAATTCCGCTGGAGTTCCATGGAAAGGGGTGGATAGGATTTTGTTATTAAAATTGATTAGGGCTGGAATCCCTTACCGGATCTAATACCTCCCATATTTCCTTAGCGGCTCGGGTATAAATCAAAAGAGTTGGATAGGAGACCACGAACAATGTTGGTCAGCGAATACGTGTTATTACAGGAAGAAACTCCGTGACCGTACCGAGAGCATGTTTTATCGATCAATGAAAACAGAATTATAATGAAAAGTCAAATCAACCTGTTATGTGGGATTTTAGTTTTTAATCATTTATTAATTTATTTATCTCAATGTATTGAGGTAAACTATATTTTTTGTTTTTTCGTCTCGTGCATGAATAAATTATCTTTATGGTATAATCCGACACTTGAACAGGGCAAGTATGATTGGCCGTGTCAACTGGCTTCACCAACATTGTGTTGTTTTCTACTATTCATAAGTATCTACATCTGACTTCGAAGATCCAGTACATCTATAATTCCTTCTCCAGTAATTCAATAATTGCTCCTGGGTAGAAACGTCGTAAATAAAAACTATAAACTCAAAACAAGACTAGTCATTCAACCTTCTAAATCTATATAGCCTATTATATTTAGAATGATTATTTTTGCTAAAACTTGATAATTATCGAGTACCGTGCACACACAGTGTTCGATTTCAGAGTAATTCAAAGCAGAAACTTTAGGTCATGCAAAAGTTTAGGAAAATTTGCTCAAATGGTCATTCTGCATGCCTGGAACTTTTATCCTCTGTTGTGCTGAAAAATTGAGTACCCTCAATGATCTGTATAGTAATTAATTGGAAGGTAGAACCAGATGTGTAATTTATTCGGTGATCTTCATTCCTTTGATTCTAGAACACTTAGCCAAACACCTGGAAGGAAGAGGCTACCCGTCCACAACGACCACTAACTCAAGCCTGAGCACAGTACGAAGCTTTACAACTATGAAACCCCCGTAATACGCTGTTTCCGATGAATGTATGAATAAATTACGTATTTTACTATTATGTTATTTCCTCTCAGCGGTGATAGGTTAACTTTTATGAACGTCAATGCTTCCATCATCCTCCCCCCGCGCCATTTCACATCACCCACCCATGGAAAAGTACTATTTACTACGGAAATAGTCGCGTATTTGGTCATATTCTGAAACCAGATCATAAATGATTATTTTAAACCAGGAAACAATGCAAAAAACGTGAAGAATTTAGCGATTTGCATGTTGTATGTAGTAGATAATAAATCAATAATATGTTGTGTGGCACCTCAAAATACACACTTCAAAAGAATTGGGAGATCACTTTTCCTTGTTGACGCCAAAGACAGATGAATCAGACAAAGTTCACATTATATCTCATGATTAGGTTCCTAATGGAGATGGAATGCACCCTATATATATATATATATATATATATTAATTGCTATGCAATTCTTTGGCCGACCCCCAATAATTTTTTAGAAATGTCCACTTTTTTTGTGTAACGTTTTTTGTCCCGAGATGGGAAGCGAGAGGTCGTGGGTTCGAATCCCGGCCAGGCCTGAAAATTTTTTTTTTTTTTTCCTCGTGAGACGAAGGTTGTGGGTTCAAATCCCGGCCAAGCCTGAAAATTTTTTTTTTTTCTCGTGAGACGAATTGCATAGCAAATTATCCTCGTTTTCTACACAGTAGAAAAGAGAAAAGATCCGGCGAGGCGCGAAGCGCCGAGTATAGATTAGGGGGGTCCAGGGAAGCGAAGCCCCCCTGGCGGGGTCAAGGGGCGGAGCCCCTTGCGAGGCCCGAAGGGCCGAGTATATATATATATATATATATATATATATATATATATATAACTCGGCCCTTCGGGCCACGCAAGGGGCTCCGCCCCTTGACCCCGCCAGGGGGGCTTCGCCCCCCTGGACCCCCCTAATCTGTACTCGGCGCTTCGCGCCTCACCGGGTCTTTTCTCTTTTCTACTGCGTAGAAAACGAGTATAATTTGCTATGCAATTCGTCTCACGAGAAAAAA
The DNA here is from genome assembly GCA_030762985.1 of Adelphocoris suturalis. NCBI lineage: Eukaryota > Metazoa > Arthropoda > Insecta > Hemiptera > Miridae > Adelphocoris > Adelphocoris suturalis. The sequence continues at coordinate 43,401,077 of CM061049.1, forward strand.
AAAAAAAAAAAAATGTTCAAGCCTGGCTGGATTCGAACCCACAACCTTCGTCTCACGAAAAAAAAAAAAAAAAAAAAAAAAAAAAAAAAAAAAAAATCAAGCCTGGCTGGGATTTCAACCCACAACCTTCGTCTCACGAAAAAAAAAAAAAAAAAAAAAAAAAAAAAAATCAAGCCTGGCTGGGATTTGAACCCACAACCTTCGTCTCACGAAAAAAAAAAAAAAAAAAAAAAAATCAAGCCAGGCTGGGATTTGAACCCACAACCTTCGTCTCACGAGAAAAAAGAATAAAAAAATTTTTTTTTCAGGCCTGGCTGGGATTCGAACCCTTGACCTTCGTCTCACGAAAAGAAAAAGAAAAAAAAAAAAAAAAAAAAAAAAAAAAAAAAAAAAAAAAAAAAAAAAAAAAAAAAAAATCAAGCCTGGCCGGGATTCGAACCCACGACCTCTCGCTTCCCATCTCGGGACAAAAAACGTTACACAAAAAAAGTGGACATTTAAAAAAAATTATTGGGGGTCGGCCTAAGAATTGCATAGCAATTTATATATATATATATATATATATATATATATATATATATATATATATATATATTTATTTATTTTTTTATTTATTTTTTTTTAATTTTATATCAAACATTGAGAACGGCTAGCGATATCAAGCTCCGACTTGACCCAAAACAGAATGAATCGCGCTCCTTCATGAGATTATCAGCTCTAACCCGGCAACGGAATAAGATATCGCAATTCTGGCTTCAACATCGTGTTCAGCACTAAAAAATCTGAAATAAGACATCACTAGGCAAAAAATGGGAAAAGTGTTTTCCAAGTATCCAATAGCCCCCCTCCCCCTTAAGTAGTCAAACAATTTTTTGGATTTTTAGCGAATTTTCGTAGAAAGTGAAGCTACTACAATGGCTCGGAAAATTATAAAATAAATTTTTTCGAAAAATGTCTTCAATGAAATCCTTTTTGAGGCATTCTGAAAGGATTACTGAAGTTTGCACTGTTTCATGAATGTGAACTTATATTATACCTACCTATATATATGTATGTGTCATTCCAGACGATAACTCTTCTTAGGATTGAGATAAAAATTCCGTTTTTGCGCCAAAAAATCAAGCTTTCCAAATGAAAGGATGAGTTCGTTGGTCAGCACATTTTGAGCACATTAAGTTGGTAAAATTTCAGAAAAATGTGCTAAAAAAAGTCACTAAAAACGGGTAAAAATTGTTAAATTGATATTTTTTAGCAGAATGTTGTTCAAATAAAGTTTAATACCTATAGAATAGAACATTCAAAAATTTATATACCATATTATGCAGAAAAATATACTTAAATTTCATTCAAGTTTGCTAAAAAATCAATGAAAATTACGAAAAATTCTAAAGGTTAAACATTTCTTTTTGAATGGCAGATTGTTATTTAGAATACGTTTTTTGCCTAAAAAATACTATTTAACAATTTCTTTGCTCTCATACAGCTCAAATTTCAAAACAATTTAACATTATAATATAATACGATAACTTACGATAACTCACTCATACGATCATTGTGCATGACTGGAACTTTTTCTTATTTCTATTTTCTCAAAACAGTATCATATCAGGCTAAACTATTGCTGAACAACGTTAGAGGGGTGGGAGTTACTTCTTTTGAAGAAAATGCTCAGATTTCATTTTGACTCAAGTTGGAGCGTGATATTTCTGGTCTTTCACAGTTTTTGAGGTAAAACAAAAACTTTGCAAATTATTACACAATGGTTTATTATTTTTGTGATGGATAGCCACAGATCATAGGTCTATAATTATTAAACCCCGTATATTATATGATCAGAACATGGCGCATCGTGCCTCCGAGAAGGGTAAACTTACAGTTTCAAGACCCTGCAATTTCACACTTCACAATTAAGATGTTAAAAAAACGGGAAAATGATGTTTGAAGTAATTTACGTTAGCACATGCGCTGAATGGAGTAATGATTTGAGAAAAATAAAATTGGTAGGGAACAATCCCAGAAAATGTAATCAGAATCTGATGAAAACTAGACCTATTTCATGGGAGTTCACGCATGCGCCGGAGCTAATAATGGTGAAATCATGTTGAAATTAACAAGGAATTATTAAACCACTGTCCCCTAACTATGCACCAAATTTGAGAGAGAATAGACGACGAGGTCATGAATAATTATGTGTGAAGGAATTAACGTTGGCACATGCGCAAAATGAAGTAATGATTTGTGAAGTATGGAGTTGATAGTGTATCATTTACAGCCTAGCCAGCATATTCCCTGAACATTTCATCAAAGTCTGATGAAATCTGTTGAAATTGCCAGAGAATGCTCAAATTAACCTCTTTCACCTATCCTCAAAATATGCGAGATAGCACAATGGGGCCGTGAGAGAATGAGGCTTGATGGAATTTACGTTTGCACATGTGCCGAGTGAAGTATTGATTTGCGAACAACGAAATTCATAGGGGACCATCTCCACCCTAACTCGCATGTTCCATGAAAATTTCATAAGAAGCAGTTGAATATTGTTACTAGGAGCTAGCTAGCTTGTTACTAGAAATTAAGATTGTTACTAGGATTTACGGACATACACACACTAACAGATACACACAGAGATAGAGAGAGAAAGTCACGGAATGATAGTTGTTCAGAATAAAAACCTAAAACGTAAAACGCAAGAGGAAATCTTACACTGTGAAAAAAAAAACAACAACCGCTTGAGTTTAGTGGAGACTACAACTTTTTCAATCTCCCGAAAGTGAAAACAATGTTTCCGCTACCTATAGGTAGACTTGGGGGCAATTTAAGATGTGAAATTTAGGTACCAATACTTCACTAGTAGCTACATCCGCACGGACAATAATTAACTCAATTTCGCAACGTAAGAATCAATTCCATTGGAACTATATCACATTATAATTCTAATATTGGCATTATATCAGCCGATATTAACCAGAAATTTTTATGTATTCCAGTAACACTATCTAGCGGCCTTTGTGGAATTTATAGCTTGATCGGCGAATCAATAGATTCTCTAACAGCTCATTAGAAATTGCGCTTAGAAATTCAAAAGTGTTTTTCGATGCTTCTGGACGTTTTTTCAGGTATTGACTCCCCTTATCATTCGTAGTTTCTTCAGAATTTGATTTCCAATTGGAAACCGTTCTCCAGAAAGGAATTATTCCTCGTTTACCGGACCTCAGCCAATCAAAAGCCCGGTCGAAAGGATCGCAGTAAATTTGCTCTGAATGCGGTTTCAGATTCGACAGGTCGCACACGTGACGATAAGACAACGCCCGGTGGAGTTGAGCCTTTTCACGGGGAACGGAGGGAGGAACTAACCGTTTTTGACGCATCCGCGTCAGAGTTTTGCCGCTCTGACAGCTTCGATAACTGATAGCTCGCAGGAAGTCACTCGAGGATCGTGAATGAACTTGTCCTTTTCAGGCCGGAGATCACTCTTGAACTTCGGTACGTGACGTCCAACCTACGGATTCGGCAGTGACGGGGACTCTGGAACTCAGCGTCTGAATGATCAATAAGTCCTGAAGGAAACCTTGAAGGAATTTTCTCGAGAATATTTCAATTCTGAAGCCGCTTTTACCCGAAAACTTAGTTGAAGTCATCATGCGGAATGAATAAAGTCCAGGTACCCCAGAGCTGGAGGGAAATCTCTACTCCTTTCTAACCACTTACCGGTTGGTCTCATTTAGGGTTGCCAAATTTTTTCGGATCATATAAAGTATATCCTGGCTGTAACCAAGGAAAAGTTAAGTATTTCAATGAAAGTTAAAGTATACATTAAAGTTAACGTTCTCGACTTACACACTAAGGTATTTTTCATTCAGCATCTGCACACAAGGGCTTGAATGTGTCAGATTACTGAAAATGAGAAAGTTCGGTTTGAGGAATTAAAAAAGAACCATGGATAGTAATATTTTTACTGTATATAGGTCACAAATTTGTATTCCGAACAAAACATTACTAGACTTTTCAATCTTAACGAGACCATATTTCAGTTGTGTACATAGATGTAAATAGGAACATCATTTTCAATCTCGTTCTCACTAAAAAAATATCTCGTGTATCTATTGGGCAAGTAAGGCCTAAGGACGTTAGGAACTTTTTAGGAACTCGAAAAGTTACATTCATTCAATCCCTCTTTCTTTCTCTGAAACACTGTACCTATAAATTATTAACAATTTGGAAAAGAGCTGTAGAAATTGAAAATTCGAAGAAAAACTTTGAAAATTGACTATTTGAAAGAAATCGTTATACCTGACAAAAAAGTAAATTAGACCTTGTCCTTGACTAGTAAGTAGGTGCGGGGGCTGAACGCTGAACTTTTCTTCTTCGTTTCAAATATAAAGTATTTTGGTCTACTTTAAATTTGTTATAAAGTATACAGTATTTTGAACAAAAATAAAGTAGGATACTTTAAATTAAAGTAGATCTGGCAACCCTAGTCTCATTACTCTGTACCTGCTAAAACCATAGATATGGCACACAGATGATTTATCATTGCCATTTCATAGACTGTATGCGTCCATAAATTCATGTAATTGGAGGGCAATAAAATTTTTCAATTCAGTCCCAACAAATATTTGCTCACTCCCATCTAAGAAATTTACAAATGCTGTCTCTAAATTTCTTTGTCACTTAGCACTTTATGATTTTGAAAAGAATTTTGCTTCTGCACATTATATGTAAGACTGAAGTGTTGTCTCCGTACTTATCGTCTTCGTTTGTATATTCGTAGTTTTAGGATTGACTTGTATCCATTGTAAATTTTATGTCAGCAGCCAAGGAATCCTATCCCAATCCCTATCACCCATCCTTATTGGGGACACCCTGTATTTACCTGTAGGTACATGAATTACCTACAGCAGGCTCAGATGAACCACGTACACACAGTTAAATCTGACTAAACTACGAATAAGGCCGTTAATTTTTGTATTAACTTCAAAATTAGACGAATTTCAGTCATATCTCTACAATGTCAAGTAGAATCGAAAATCTATTAGGATGATAAATATAATGAAGAGCTCACAGATATCTTAAGATTCCTTCTGGGAAATCAAAAGTAACATTTTTGTGTTATTGCTGGTTATTAATTCATAACACCACATATGTTTGCAAACTCATATTACCGCGTTATATCTAAGTAGGTAATAAAAATTGCATATTACGTAATAACGATGCTTCGCTCCTGAGATCTGGTACACAACTGGTCCTCTTTCTTATAGAAATTTAAGAGTAGATAAGAAGGAATACGGGCAAGAACAAGACCCTTCAGAACCAAGGGGGGTCCAAAGTTTGGCTCGACTAAGAAACTTTCTTGGGTAAGTAGGACAAACTTCTCAAGTTATAACTACGTAGGTATATTAGCTCGCTTCAGATTGAAACTCGTATTTTTTTCGAAAGAAGTTAAATCCAACTCTTATCTGGAATACTTAGCTGATGTATCTAACTTTATTCAAGGTTTTAAAGACCTTGGGTAGGCACCTACCTGATTAGTAAAGTACTCGTAATATGCTACTCAGTCCATAACAATCGGCTTCAGTCTTGCCGCATAACCTCATAAGCGAGTTTTAATTGATTTTTTCACATGTTACCACGTTTTGCTGATTGCATCCTTTAGATTAGAAATAGGTATCGTGGAAAATATCGGTTTTTGGAATCATTAATAATACATTATATCTAATAAATCGAATCTCTGAAAATCAGACAAATAAAAAATCAATTCCGGAAAAATCGATTTTAAAATACAATTTGAAATTGCAGTTTTATGCTAATGAAAATTGCCCATGATGATGACGTTTTCATGAGTTTTCTAATCAACCCAACCCACCTTATATTATGAAACAATGAAGTTTAAGATTTGACTTTGAAATCGAATTGATGAACAATGAAAATGTCCAGTCATAGTAAAAAAAAGAAAAACATACAAGTAATTAGCTTTCAAACTTTATTTTTTTCATGAACATAACTGCAAGTAAAAAATGTATTGTCTATTTTATTTAATTCAATTTATCCAAGTGAATGCTAACTTTTGTATGGTTATATTTCTATCAGGTTATTCCACAGCCTCCAATTATTAATTTACATATATGCCAGTGCTCTTCATATGAAATCATTCGTAAAATAACAAGAAGCGTAAGAACAGAAATAACAACCAGGATGTTAAGTAAAATTTGCAGATTTTTATTTTATTTATTTATTTTTCATTTTTCGTTTCATTTTATTTTATTTTATTTTATTTTATTTTATTTTTTTTAAATAGTAAGGTTAGAAATAAAATATACCTAGCTATTTCACATAACATTTCTTAAAACTCGGTTGTACCTTGTCCAAATGAACAGAGTGAATCTTGACTTCCTTGATGAACTCAAAACAAAAATGAGTCCTTGATGCAAACCTGCCTGTTTTATTTTTGTGCTGTTAATTTGCATAATTTTACCTATATTAGTCTTATTTTTTATAAATAATTTGCATAACATGTATTCGTATAGGTAAACTTTACCATCCCAGTTCCAAACAGAATCCAAGTGGGTGCCATTTGAATTGCCCGCATTTATATTTCAGCCTAATTTCCAACTTGTATCAACGTGGTCCAAATATTTCACCCGGCACGCACGTTTAGCTCTGCCAGCTCCATCTCAGATAATTATTTCAGTAATTTTGGCCTCGCAGACCATCCGAGTTTCATTCCTCCAACATTTCACCGGCACTAAGAATGCAAATGGATTAAAACAAGTGCCCTCTAAATTTCTGGAAGCCCACCGCCGGTACGATTTTATGGCCTGCAATAATGGGATTACTGCTCAGTAAAAATATGAAGGATGTAGAAGGTCGGCTATGAGGCAGAAGGGTTTTTAATGGTGTACCAGGGTTGTCTTTAATACTTTCTAGTGCTTTAAAGCGGTTTTTTTACCGTCTGACCTATATTGACTGAATTTTTCTATTCGACTCGACAAGATGTTTTTTCGTCTACCCATTAAAAAGTCTTTTTCCGCGGTTTTGTGCGGGGGCTGAAGCAGGCCTTTATAAGATGTTCAGTTCCGTCAATTCTCCCGTTAGCCTCCACCGCGCCGTGAGCTCTTCATACGATGAGCCTCAGCAATGCGATAATGGGAATTCTTGGGCACCACTATTGGATCCCCTGTTTACTCTCGTTCCTTTTGAGTCGCAGTTCATCTAGTTCGTTCCTTTTCTCAGTCACAGCGCCCGCATTCTTAAGTCGCCGTTGAGCACAGTTGAAAATCCTCCATATTGATGAACTCGCACGCGGCTCATTTCTCAGACTAAAGTAATACAGATTACTGACTTTATATCAGAGAAGTTGTTCTCTTTAACACTTCGTCTCACATCCAGCAGGCACATCAACAACTGTTATTTGTTGCAATCTTCTTCAATGTAACCATAACCAACTCATGTCTAGCAACATCTTCTTTAGGAAGGAATTGAATATTGAAGATGCAAATACCTATGTATCTCCTAGCGAACATATTTATGTTCTTTGTTGCATATATTGTATTTTATTATGGTTTACCTAATATCATTGTTAGAGTACAATAACTTATATCATCATGCTTCATTCTCATTGATGAACTAATTAAATTACTACTCAAGAGAGAACCTATTAGTCCGCTTGAAATACACCTGCATGGTGTATACTTGTATTTAGATAAAGCCATATCAATAATTGTTAAATTATTATTTACTAGAGGCCTGTTAGGGCTTGGAAAGAAGCTTCAGAAAGAATTATCTGAAAATGGAATGGAGAACTCAGCAGATACAAAAATAAAATTTTTAAAACACTTTTCTGCTCTCCATAATTTAAAAAAAATTCCGGAGATTAGGAGTTGTTAATTACATCAATCATCGTCGAGTACAAAAAAATGAACAGATAACATCAAGTTCTAAGCAGCAAAAGTAATTTAAGAAAGTAAAACTATAACCTACTAGAGGCCTGTTAGGGCTTGGAAAGCCCTAACTAGTCCGTATAACAATAGTATCTAACAGGAACCCAGCACATTATAGTAACGATATAAGTCTTACCTATTTGCGGCGTTATATGACCTAGTGGAAAGCTAAGGCGATGTTAATAAATGATTAAAAAAGAGGGAATAACGATCAAAATGTAAGTTATGTAATAAAATAAATACCACCAGTTGAGGTGGTCCTCGTCACTCAGCTGATCAGAAAAGACCTCATCACTTCACTCGTCTCTTAATGTCCCAGAGAGTCTCTCTATCAAATTTCAACTTTCTACAGTGAACAGGAAAGAATTTAGCTCACTCAGCTGATCAGAAATGACCTCAGACTTACTGACAATTTTGCAACAAACTTGGGGCTGATTCGGAATTATATATTTTTAAAGTCTCAGAAATAACTCTCCTAGATGTTAGTAACTACACTGTTGTTACCGCCACAGCCTAATAAACAACTCTCGTTGATAAGGACCGCCTAGAACACGATCAAGGCGGGTATAGCGACGAACGGCGACACTTTTGCAACAAACTTGGGGCCGTGCTGATTCGAATGGGCAGTCTTACACTAAAATACGACCGCGAAGTTCTTCACAATTTCAAAGACCGTTCGGAATTATTTATAAAGATGTGCGAACTTGTATAAGTTTGTGGGAAGCAATAAACAATTGAACTTGTTACAATAAGTGAGACACATATAACTACTGCTCACCCAACGTGGCAATCGTTCTTCTCATTTTCGTATTCATGCTAGCAGACATCAACCACCCTACACTAGGAAGCGACTTTGTCACTAATTTGGACTTCTGGTGGACATGTAAAACTCGAGAATCATTGACGCTGTAACACTACTCTGCACCGACTCTAGTACATTCCGAACCATTAGCATCCATTTATATTTCAACCATTGGCGGTTCGAGCCAATTTACTCTGTTCGGAGTCCTGGGAGTGGCACCTCCGCCGAACTGAAATCTATGTTGTATGTACTATAGTGCTATAGATCCTATAGTTGCTTAGTTCCTAGTTGTCTATGTACTAAGTACATATAGTGAAGCATCCCCTGTTTTCCTGCCTGCTCTAGAGCCAATCCCCATCCTCCAACACACCGGGAGTTCGTCTCTCGTTCGTTCTACCGTGTTCATTGATAATCCCATTTGGTCAATTTCTGCGCAGTTAAAGAGCAGATGGGATTCTTTTTTGTCCTCCTTTCCGCTCAATCTGCACATTGGATCGCCTAAGCAGGCTCCGATCCTATTCATATGTTTCTTCAAGCGCCCATTGCCATCAGCCACCTTCCTCACTAAGAATCTCATTTTCCACCTAGAGAGATTAGGAGAGGATGTACTTCTGTGGTACCATGGTGCGTTCATCACCAGCTTTCCATGTTAATGTCCCGGTGTTTCCCAGTGCCGATTGTGATCCTTTCTTATCCAAAACACACCAGTTTTTACCGAACGTATTGGTACACCTAAGACAGGCTCCGGCTCAATGAATTGCATTGTTGCCCCCTTTCTTGCTAGCAGGTCGGCTCGTTCGTTTCTTGCCACTGCTGTGTGTCCCAGTACCCACTCTTACGAGTAGGTAAATACCCTGCGACAGTTCCCGCGAGATCCAAGGGAATGCGCTGCCGTCGCTCCGTTGTTTCCTATCAGGCGTCGGGCGCTTTCTTCCCGTGTTTTCGAAAGCCTGCGTTTGGCGATGGATGGGTGATCCTAGAACTGGAAAACCAATCTTCTCCGAACGTAGCATATATGCTATTAGTACGAGTTGTATCTCTTATGGTACTGTCACTCTCCTCTCTCTCTCTCTCTCTCTCTCTCTCTCTCTATGAGTGTGGATTTAGGCCCCCATTGCACCTCGGGGCGCCTAAGTTCATTACAACCCCCAACGTAGCTTTATTGATCTTAAAACATGTATCAAAACAGTTCAATGTCTGCATTGTTATCCGACACCTGCTAATTAAAAGAATTCTACTTTATTTATTTCCTTATGGATATATTTATTCTCCCTGCCCAGATGCCTTGTTGAGAGTTTGTTCTTGAATGAAAATTAGCAAGAAAGAAAAAAAAATCAAAGTCTGAATCTGTACAAACAAATGTTTCTCTTCTGTTCGACTATATTTTGCACGCCCTCTCCATTTTTCAATCGACAAGCTCAAGAATTTCGGAATGGGGCGCCTCAAATAGCTCGGTCGGTGTTATTTTCCGTTATTTACGACCCCACCTCCGACTTTGGATATCCATCAATTTAAACAGTTGCTGATTCCACTAATAAGTTCAAGCATACCACGATCCGAAGGACGTCGACAAAAATGAATGGAAAAGGAGCGAGAGAGGGTGTTAGCTGGGTCTAGCCCAACCACGACCCTACTACGCAAATCGTCACGGCCGCGAGATGATTGATGCGTTACGGAAGTATTTTCATAAACTTTCCAATGAAGCTGGAAAGCCCGATCAATCATAACTTTTTTCTTCCCCTCAAGCGGGATAAAAAAAGACGGAGCGATTATTCTTTAACGTAAAATTAGCGGATAGATTTGTTATGTTTAGTGAAAAGATTTGCTGTGCCACGAACCGGGAGGAGAGCCCACTTTAGATCAGATTACCAACAACCGAGATAAGCTACTTGCTCACAACCGAGAGGGAAGTTGTTAAATGCTTTTACCTCACCACAAGCATTCATAATTTATTTAGTTCTTTTTCTTTCTGCAGTAGGTGTAATTTCATTAATTTTCATTTCATGAAATTTCATTGTTTTTCGTTGCATCTACAATTTTTAGCGCATTTTCTTCACAAAAGAAAAATCGCTATAGTATTCACGTTGTATATTTATGTATGGATTTATATATGTTTATCTTCGTAAAAGCGCTTTAACTTGAGAACGGTTAGACTGAATTCGACAGGATGGGTATCGCTTTACAATCGATCAAAAATCTGGTTTCAATCGTTTTCGTATGGACACATACGTACACTTTGTAGATATATACATAGGTATATATATATATATATATATATGAAGAGAGAGAGAGAGAGAGAGAGAGAGTCAAGAAACAGAAAAGAACAAAAGAAACTAGATTTACATTTTGGCTAAATGCCTTTTTCTAATGTAGAACTAAGACAACTTGATATTAATTTATGATGGAGTTTCGCGTTTTCAAGAAATCTTGTTGGAACTATGGGGTTAATGTTGTAGGGACATATCGTCCCCTGTCTGACAGACTAGCGTAACTTTTTTTCGTCCCACAAACTCGCGTAACTGCAAAACTCGCGAAACTGCACTAATACTGTCAAAAGGATGGTCTCGGTGACTTCTACTCTCATTATGAATTTCACGGTCTTATTTTGCTTAGTTTTTTCCCGACAGCTGGTTTTTAATTCACCTAACTGCATGTTGCCTACTTCCTAATATTACAAACTAGCGAAACTGCTGTTTCGTTCCTTTGCATAGCAACAGGCTGCTTTGTTTATTTTTGACAAACTAGCGAATCTGGTAGTTTTGTTTCTTGACATAGCAACAACCTAAACTGTTGACTTCGACAAACTAGCGAATCTGCTGTATTTATTCGTTTGGCTTATTTACACCTAGGCATAATTATTAGCAGTGACAAGCTGTCGAATCCGCGCTCTTTTGTTCGTTCTTGTGGTTCGAAAGCTGTTACGATCCCCCGCCTGTAACATCGACATCACTCATAATCAGCATCTGCCTACTGACCTGCGCGTAAAATTTAGTTTCAGTGGTTTCTGTTAATACATTCCTCTTATAATACACACGTACCCACTATTACCGTGTATTCTGTGCCCTGTGCGACTGTTTTTCGTGCGTACAGCTACCCAAAAATCAACGAATATGGGTTCACGAGGAAAGATGCTGGTGGAAATGGCTGTGAGAAGTCAGTCCTCCATACCAGTGAATGATACGGTAAGTACAATCAATGGTTTTAATAGAGTAGTTGATCCTCCTACCTAGCTATATTTTTTTAATTGAATGCCACATTAAATGTGGCATTTCGAAAATTTCGACTAATGATAATAATTTACACAAACGTTTTTTCAGTATTTTTAGTATAATTTTTTGTCGAGCAATTTGTATGGACGTCCCTTGGAAGCTTGGCTAAAAAATCTCTTAGGAAAAACAATTTTATCAGCTTTTTATTTCCCTCGAAAAAATACTGTGAAAGGGGGTTGGGGAGGGGGAGAATTTCTATGCTTTGTGAAATCGATCAATTCACTAATCAATAATGGTGTATCTTATAATTCATCCATTACTTTACGGCACCTATGTTTCGAAAAGGTAGGAATATAACGGTACCTACACGAATGTACTATATTTTGAACCAGTTTCCAAGACAGGGGCGTGGTAGGTTGGGTACAAAATGCACACTTTGCCGTTATTGTAATTTTGATTTGAATATTTTTGTATTTGACAATGATCTTTCCTACAGTTTTTTTTTTCTTTTTTAATCACTAGGAAAATGAGAGTCCCCGCCGTTGTTGGAAACCGGTAGTTGTTAGGAACTCAGTGTTCCACGAAGACAGCACTTTACCGATACCAGGGACTTCCTTCTCACAGGTGAATATTTTCATTATCAAACATCTGATCTACAGTAATCCATGGATTAAATGGCTCGGCGTTGGTACTATGGATTGAATTAGTTGTCCGTGTTCATAATAGGTAACATTATGTACCTCCTTTCGGTGGTTTTCACGTTTGCGCATGCGCAGTAGCTATTATTGATACAAATGCGACGAAATTTGGGACCAACTAGGACCTAACCCTCAACTACCATAAAAATTTGAGCTATTTTGGACGGCTTACTGGTCCGAATGATTTTTCAATAAGTGAGTGATTTACATAGCTTACAGCACTTGCATGGCCTTAGTAGTAAATCTTTGTTATGAATTTGATGATTCGTTGGTCATAAATCTTGAAATAATGTTTGGTGTTTTCAATAGGATGATAGATGCACTATGTTGGGCTGCCAAGAAGATGATTCTTCTAACACCAACCCAATGACTGAAATTAAGGATATAACAGAAGACCCCAACTACGAATACGATTCGGATTCTACTGAAAGCTGTGAGAGCCAGGTATTCAGTGATAAAGTTACATTCAAGATTTCCTAGTGATTCTTCCAGCATATAGGTACACTACAGTTATCACTTATTACCTTTCACTCCCAGTTTATACTACAGAGGAATGGATCCAACAAATTAGGAATGCAAGGAGAAATCCTACTTCTTATGGTGTGACCTTATTACCGCATGGAGATTTCATAAATTTCGACCCACAGAAAAATTCATCTTTCATTCTAGAAGGAAGGAAAAATCAGTCACTCCTATTTCGGAAAGCTGTTAGGTTCCTTTACAGCAAGGACTATCCAGATCTTGTCCAGGTGTTCACTGAGTATGAGGGGAACTGTGAGTTTTATACTACATCCATCAAAAGGAAACGTCTGTCCGTCTGTATCTGAGCCTACAAATGCGTATAACGTGAGGTTTCCAATCAGTGCCGCAAAGAAAAAAGATCTCATGAAACTCTGTAATGATCTAACAATTCCAACTTCGTATCACCTATTTTATGAACGTCTTCCAGATTCAAGAGAAGTTAGAGAGGCTCTCCAAGAACCAGACATTAATGGAAGTGAACCTGAAGAGTGATACCATCTGCCTGGTACCTACAGAGTGATGTCTGTTTATGTGACTAATACATACTTACTCATTATTTATTATTTTAAAAATTACAGAATTTATTGTACCCAATAAACAATTATTGTATTACAATCCATTATTTCGTGAAATGCTATTGCAGATTCGTTAGTTTACCGTATTAAAAGTAGTGATTGCCTTAAAATGCCACTCTGGCAAACTTGCATAACTGCTCATAAGGGCATATTCAAGGCGTTAGTTATTTACAGTTGGAGTAAATTCAACAAAATCCTATGCCGCCACCAAATGTATAAAATTTGTGGTTTACTGAAGAAAAAACCATGAAAAAGTAGCAAAAATTGTATTTTACACGTGTTCTCAAACTTTCTTTTTGCTCTCCTGAAAAATCGAGATTTTGCAGTTACGCGAGTTTGTGGGACGAAGAAAAGTTACGCTAGTCTGTCAGACAGGGTACGATATATACCAGTGGGTGGGAATATATTTTCATCTTCTTATGTTATGCCCTGCTGGTTTATAGTAATGTCCTGAGAGCTTTTGAAAGCATGGAGAACGTTGTGGGTAGGTTTCTTCAATCGCTTTAAAGAACAACCTCCATATCTTCAGGTGACCGTTCGTTGACACACCCATTTTTCCCATGGACTTTTTTAATGATAGATCCGAAGTCTACTTTAGGATATAATTCAAACTCGGGACACCACGACTTTGATCAACATTGAAGTACTCAACATAATATGCGATCTCAATGCAGTATCATCGGTTTTGGAAAAGTTATAAATAGCAAAGCGCGGTGTTCTGGACCCCAGGCATAATGGTAATTAAATGCCTAGGGCTGTCTAAACAACCGTAAGGCCGCCGACCATCGAAGGCTCCGCCTTTTAAAGGTGAAATTTTCAAAATCATCATCCCTAATGGAAACATTCTGTACCATATTTATGTCATAATTCTGTAGTTTGGATTGCAGTTGGTAAATTAGGCACAAACCCGTGAATTTGTAAATAAATTATCATTATTTTCGGTTGTTTGAGGCTGTATAAAACGTACCTGCGAAGGGAACTCAGTAACCAACCAACTTATATCCACTTGCGGGTTCTATCAGGTTCGCTGGAGAGGGCTGATCATCTATCAAAATTCATCTATCATCCTCTTGTCAGACTAACTCCACCCTTCCGTGTCCCGCTCCCCTTCCAGTTGTAAATAACTATGAGAGGTTTTTCTCCCTCCGTTCATCCATCAATATCGATCTCCTACGAACTTCGTTAATCTCTCCCTCTGGATGGTTAACACCTTTCTACGGTCAACCACTACATTTGTGTTTGACATACGGCGATTCTTGTTTTGGACTGGAAGTAGAACTGGATGAAGGATGTTTAACATATATTACCATCACTTTCACCGAATATAAACGAGTCTAAACTTCATATCCCCCAGGATGTGTTTGATTATACCTGCATGAACGAGAAGTACGGGACTTTAGCAGATCACAGTCCACAGACGTGTAGCCGATTTGGTTTTTTCCACAAGTTGTTGTTGGAACTAGTTGATTCACTGGTTAATCTCCTGATCTCTCGACTGAGCTCTACCTAGATCCACCTTCTAAACGCCTTTTTCAACAACCAACTATCCTGATTGACCACTAGTTAGATAGCCAATAGAGGCGAATTATGCCCTTGCTCAAGGGCCTGAAATTGACCTTTTCAGTCATTCTTTGGCTGTAGTTCCTTTTGTTCATCATTATTCCACAATCATAATATTTAGTCATCGTGTATAAGGATTTCCCCAAGAAGACGCTCCGCGTACACAAGATACCAAGCCACAAAATGTACGATATCATCCAATTTTGAACAAGCCAATAGTGGGTCACCGTTCCTTAGTACAGTCACTCGTTCTTTCAATTTTTTTATTGTGTTTGAGAGTGAGACGCTTTTTCAACTTTTCAATGACTCGGCAGATTTTTGCCAATCGCAGAACCGTACTGGTAAGTGTGGTTGTGGATTCACACATCTCACCCATACTAAAACTATGTTCCTCATATTCATAAACAATATATTTCACTTACTTTATTTGGAAATGTGAACGTTTTAATGCTACTGTGGATTAGTACAGCGAACTTCCCCTTTAGCTCTGCAATAATGCGTAACGCATGTGTCATTGTAAGATATAATTTCAAGAGAATGACAATCACAATGTAACGGATGTAGTTTCACAAAATGGGATTAAAAATTGATGAAACAGTGTTGCATAACTCGTATCTATTCGTCTCGTGTTAAAGTTGAAGAGCTCTGTAATTGAAGGCAATGCAGAATATGCATATAAAAATGAAATGAGTTTCCCCGAACTCCGATTTGACTAGGTACCAGCTAAGATATACCCAGCGAGTGGTTCGACCAGGTTACAACGCAGGGTTAACATTTACTCAAAATGAAGGACAGCTTGTCTGGGATGAGTATTAACAATCATTTCAGGGTGGAGATCAATACAACCCACCACATCCTCACATGCAGTTCGCACTGAGAATTGTTTCTGCGACATGCTGGACACAATCTTCTACTGGCTCGTGGACACCACCTGTTGGCGGGATGGTGTGGTTGTACGAAACCAAAACTTCCATGTCACCAGGCGCTTACCACCTGCTTTGGTTGTGTTCGACACTGCCAAGTTATTTGTGGGTTGTAAAGAATGTGAAATATAGTGACCCTATGAATACCCTCCTTAGTGAGTATTCTAATGACCCCTGGCACCAAGTACCTGTAAAGTTGCACTGAGCCTTAATTTTGAGCTATTTATATACCATTATACTAAGTATCACTGGTAGAACTTTTGAGGTTGTACCTAATATTCCAGCATGCATGTGGCAGATTTTAGCCAACCAACACGTGTTCGATTAGACAAACTAGGTAAGCTAATCAACAGCAAACCGAAATCCACCAATATGCTGCCTATAGGCATTGGTGATCAGATCTCCTACAAGCAATGTAGATCCAGTACCCTTTGACATGAGCAATGGCAGTCAATGGCAGGCGTCCTTCAGGGCCTGTCCTCAATTAGCAACTTTGAAACCCAAGTACCATGGAGGGACTGGATAGTGTTCAATCGGGTAACCACTAACCAAACCCTATTTGACCACAGATATCTACTTTGTGCAGTAGCTCGTGATGGTGAGTGTAGAAGATGTCAATTTGATGCGACCATCCGCCACTTCCAGGAGTTTTGCCCAGCTCTTATGGACCTGGTTGATCATCAGTCCACCCGCCTGGTGCCTGACTACACCCAACAAGGTGATGAAGATTTGACGCGAGTGCACCTGAACAAACTTGATCTCAACTTACGAAGTCGTCTTTCTGACCAATTCGCATCAAAATAAATCTAAATACCCGTCCGCTGAAGTTACCTCTGACTATGTAAAAAACTTAAATAGACTAGCGATGAAAACAAAACTTAATACACGATTGAATATTACGGGCATTTACCGAAACACAGAAAAGAGGTAGGCACCCAGCCAAAAGAAACTTTCAAATAATTAATAAGATTTATCAAAATTCACTTTCAAATAGATACCTACTTGTGATGAGCACATACAGTACGATATAAATGTTTTTCGCGGTTTACAGTTGAGTATACTCAGATACCTCGGGTGTACCAATGCTATTTTCTAGTGGGTGTACTCGGATCGGGTATACTCAAGTAGTGCATTTCACTGCATGGGTGTACTAGTGTTATACACGATGTAGGAGGTCCAGCTTCTACTTCTCTCAGAGCGTTGATATTCTATATCGGCCAAACATTGTCCATTCTCTCCTAATGTACCTGAGACCCGCCGAGCTCTTCTAGAAACCCTGATATCTCTATTACATGATATATTTTATACAACTGGTCACAGCTTTCATTCTTTCATTGCAGATAGTATTTCTCTCCGGCATGTTTGATCTGGTTTCTCTTGTTCCGCACTTATCAAAGATAGTTTACCATGCATTTTCGAAGCTGGGGACAAAAGTTCGATTTTTATTTAGTTTTTGGAGCAGATTTTTGGGATTACTGGATCACTGTGAAACGGTTAGCCACGAACTGCCTACCGATGGAAATCTATTGCCAACTTCAACTCTCATCAAAATGTAAAACCGTTCTAAACTCGACGTTTAATGTTACCGAAAAAGCTTTAATGTAATGTAAACACGATTTTCGACATCTATTAAGTAATCAATGAAAACTTTTCATTCAGTAAAAATATACAGAGGAACCTTTGCAAAATAATAACTCGAGGCCACTCTATAATAGCTTCTTTAATTGAAAGTACTTGTTTAGTTTTGGCGTCTTTCCAAGGACAGTCCATTAACTAAGTTTTATCATTATTAGTCATTAACAGTATTACGTCAAACCCATAGATAACTCAGTTTTTCATTGTATATATAAACTTCCAACTTTAAATAACGAGAACTGAAGAATAATACTCTTCGGTGGAATTGAAAATCCACCGTTCAATTAGGATCTGAATATTTTATTCTGTTAGCACCGACCGAAAATTAAAAGAAATACGTGAACACACTACACTGAATATAATTTTCACTCCTTGGAGATGACGGCTGTTTATAACGAGGTTTGTACAATTTACTGTTTTGCTTTCTCTCACCCGAAAGCAGGGAAGCTTGATTGAGTACTACCTTTTGGTAGTATTATACTATACTACGTTTTAGTCCAATTTTGATGAAATTCTCAAGTATCGTGCAAGTTCTAGATGGTCCCCTATGAATATAATTATCGTCAAATCAATAGTGCAAACGTAAATTTCTCATAACTTCAGTTTCTCACGATCAATCTTTCCGATTTGGTTCAAGCTTGGTGGGTAGTTATGCTGTTTCAGGTCGGTGTCCTTTTATTGCTATTGGTTGAGATTATGTTTGCGAATAAATAAAGTTCGTTGTCCAGGTGAAACTCTGAAACTAATAGTACCTAGTAGAAGTATAGAGAGCATAGAGAGATAGCATATGGTTCCATATGAGGTGCCCCCAGCTCCTCTCTTGTGACAGTTCCCGTCAGAATCCAAGAGGATGCGCGACCGTCGCTCCGGCGTCAGGCGTGATTCTCATGTTGTTGAAAGGCTGTGTTCGGTGATAAATGGGGATCCGAGAAAAGGAAAACCAATCTACTCCGAACATAGCACATTAATGCTATTAGTACGAGTGGTATCTCTCGGGATACTGTCACACCCTCTCTATCTCGAGGATTTAGGCCACGTTGCACCTCTGGGGGGTACCTAAGTCCTTGATACCCTGGATCTTGTCTGGGATGCGAGATGACCTTTGCATGATGGTAGGGGTCAAGGCAAATACACCCCCACACATCCTCAGATGTCACTACACTGAGGCGATCCAGCGATATGCTGGACACACTATTATATTCACTGATGGCTCAATGAAACCTGATGGTGTTGGTCTTGCTCTATAGAGCCCCAACATCCAAGTCACTAGACGCCTACCACCAGGTGTGTCTGTTCACAGCAAAGCTGTGGGCAGTGACACTGGCTGTTCGACGCAACCATTTTTTAAGAGATGGGAATAATGTGAACAGTAGCGATTCACCAAGTACCATCGAGGCGATTAGGAACTCATATTCTGATGATCCCCTAATACAACGCCTACGTGTATCGTTACACCAAGCACAACATTGGGCTCAACCATAACTTTTATGTGGGTGCCAAGCCATGTGGGTATTCATGGCAATGAGTGTGCAGAAGCCCCTGCAAGGAGAGTCATTGGTGATAACTCAATCAATATGTTGCCGATACGCATTGAGGATAAAATCTGAATCAAAGGTCAGCAGGGCCAGGATATACATTAGCAAGTAAATATTACGTAGGTTTGATAATTTGATTTAAGGTAGTTATTCTGACGTCGTTTGCTGGAATGGATATGTTCATTCTAAAGTCAAACTTCATTTGCCTATTAAGAAAATGGCAGTTTTTCCACTCAAACCAAACAATCGTAATGCTGGACAACTTATAAGGTTATAGTGTGCTTTTATTTTACCGTGAACGATTTGAAGCCTCTATAGCAGTGACCGTGGCGGTGAATCTATAATTAGTCTGACATTGTTCATTTCACCCAATATTGTGAAATAATCAATCCCTCACCTTGCTGGAAGGGAGATATGGTCTGTGATAACATTTGCATAATCTGATGAACTCTGGGATAATCCCAAAGACCGTTCTTCCACGGCATATGCGATGAAAGAATTCTTTTAATCAATAAATTATGCGGTTACTGAATAACTATTATGAATGGATTTCACAATTAGTATTACTCGTAATAATAAGCCTTCGGACTTTGAACATAGAATGATGATAATAATTTATATAATTAGAGTAACCTTATCGATTGGAATTTACATTCTTATTTCTCCATATTTGCAACACTAGATTTATAGGCGAGGATTTATTAAATTTTTGCAGTAATCAATCACATATAGCACACATATTATCTATCACATCTAGCACATATATTAATGACCAGAGTAATTAAACTCGATTTAGTGAAATCAGAATTCCATTGGAATTATATCAGCAGATACGATCCTCCGAGTTTACATGGTAATTTTTTCTATGTTCACATTAGCTCTGACTCACCCATTCTTAATGCTAATTTATCTCTGTCAAAGTTCTATCACATAGGGAGAGCGAATGGATTAATGTACAGCATCCGGATTGGTTCATTCGATTGAGATATCTGTGAATAACACCCAACAAGTTGCTCTCGTTCCGATAGTTTCCGGGATCTCGATTTTTTTATATATCACCCCTTAAATTCTACCCTTCAGCGTAAATGGAAATTAGACCCCTTTTCTGATATCAGACCCAAGTTTCAGAACTTTGGTCCAAAAGTTTCGGGGAATAGCTCTGAATGGCATACGGCGGAATTATATATCGTATTCATTTAATATTATTATTTTTCAATTTGATTTTTGGATAATATGCATTTTGAAACGTAAATCAACAAACTTTGAAGGGAGGTTAAACCAATTTTTTTCTTGGTTGATTACAAAGATTAATTATTGGAAATAACAGGTAAACCTATAATTTCCGAACAGTACGACAAGTGAGAAAAAGTTAAGAATACGAGTCGGAATTAACATCCTGGCTTGGATCAAGCTAACGACGCACTAGTTAGAGGTCCAAGGAAAATACGATGTCGTTTATAGTACTGTCCACTATAAACGGTTATTGTGGAAATCGTATGTGGAGGACGAAAATAGCGCTCCTCTAACCGTCCACTAAAACCGATTTTTACTGTATCATATCTATATCTATAAAAATGAAATTATGTTTGTTTGTTTGTATGCCCTTTGTTCGCGATCACAATTATGAACCGATATTGATACTGTTTTTTACAGCATGCCCTCTGAACACCACAGGGAAAGATAGGCTATATAGAAATTTCCTAACTCACCCCTTTCAACCTTAAAATCACCGTTTTATTGAAAAACCGCGACGGCTTCTGGCCTCTTTTTAAATGGTTCACTTCGACAATTTCATTCGATATCATCATGGTGGGTTTTGACTCTAATAAATTCTCTCTTATTAACCCTAGGAGTTTCAAATTTGATAGGGAGCCTTTTTTGAACATCGAGAATCGAATACATTAGAGCAATACAGGCAATAGACAATATAAGCAATACTCCAACAGAAACTAATTTAAATATCCGTATTCACCCTATATACGTACTACTTCATTATTTACATTCAATGTTTTCTTCGCTTAAATTAAATAATAAGTTTTAATAAATAAATATTTGTTATTTGTATCCATAACTGTACAAATAATAAAATAGGCGTAACGAAGTCCGCCGGGTCAGCTAGTTATTGTATAAATATTGGAATTGTTTGAATATATTCCAACCAGTAATTACGATGGTCATCATTATCCGGAGAATTCCATTGCGCAACTAACAAGTTATCAACAACCTTTGACATTATAGGGCACGGATCGCTGATTCTCAGATCTTTCAACGGAGAGTTTATTCTCTCCGCGTACTCATTCTGTCGTACGAGAGCGAAGAATTGACTAGTAATCATGAACTTCAAGTGGTTTTTCTATGTTTTCCTCATTTCAATGGCCTTCGCGTCCGTAATGGCTGGAAGCGCTTCATGCGGCAAACACGGTGATACGGTAAGTGCTAAAGTAAAAATCAAATAACGAGGGACCGAACATATTTTTGTAAGTACGTAGCCGATCTTTTTGAACCGTACGTAAGTATCAAGTCGGATCAAACAAAAACGCTGCAAATTATTACACAAAGTTTAATTATTTCTGTGTTGGATAGCCCTTCTACGCAATACACCAGTCCTATAATTATTCAACGGCCTATTATATACATTGAGTACCTATCTAAATATACCAGCGTGAAATGATGAAGACGCCTACCGAAGAGAAATTAATTAAATTAAATAACACACCTACACGTTCTTGGTATTAACACGAGCTGAACAGCATAAAAATTAATTATATTTTTTAAAAAGCACCCACCTACGATCCAGAAGTCCATCTACCCCGTTTCGTAAAGTGAGAATTATATCAGCTGACAATAGCGTCGTAGTTCCACGGCGATTTTTGCTGTTCCAGCAGTTATGATTTGCTCCCGTGTTGTAAATTTTTATTGCTGCCAAAGTTTTAACTCTGAAGGAGAGCAAATGGACAAAATAATGTACTGTTACCTGGGTGCGTTCGAATGATTCTTCGAAATGATGCCAATAAATGAGACGCCCAGAAAAAAAATAATGAAAAAAAATAAAAATAAAAATAAAAACATTCCTGTTACTATGAAAATTTTGGAGAACTCGATGTTTCAATATTTCAGCATATAATCACTTTAGGGTTGATCAAAAGAGATGCTGATGATCCTAGCTTATCCCCGGCCGATGTATGATTTTTGATCCAAATTTCATTATTTTTGGTCCAGTATTTTCAGATGTTAGTAACTACACAATGTTTCTTACTTACCGTGGCAACTATTGTTACTGCCACAGCCTAATAAACAGAGAGTCTCCCTATCAAATTTCCTACAGTGAATAGGAAATGATTTAGCACACTCAGCTGATCAAAAGAGACCCCATCACTTCACTCGTCTCCTAACGTTCCAGAGAGTCTTCCTATCAAATTTCAAATTCCTACAGTGAACACGAAAGAATTTAGCTCACTCAGCTGATCAGAAAATACCCCATCGCTTCACTCGTCTCTTAATGTCGCAGAGAGTCTCCCTATCAAATTTCAAATTCCTACAGTGAACAAGAAAGGATTTAGCTCACCCAGCTGATCATAAAATACCCCATCACTTCACTCGTCTCTTAATGTCCCAGAGAGTCTCCCTATCAAATTTCAAATTCCTACAGTGAACAGGAAAGAATTTAGCTGACTCAGCTGATCAGAAAAGACCCCAACACTACGTTTCTTACTTACCGACACTTTTGCAACAAACTTGGGGCCGTGCTGATTCGGAATTATATATAAAGACCGTTCGGAATTATATATAAAGTCCGCTAAGTTCTTCAGTTTCAATTTCTTCGTTCAGAAATAACTCTCCTAGATGTTAGTAACTACACTACGTTTCTTACTTACCGTGAATTGATGGCAACTGTTGTTACCGCCACAGCCTAATAAACAACTCTCGTTGATAAGGACCGCCTAGAACACGATCAAGGCGGGTATAAAGACGAACGGCGACACTTTTGCAACAAACTTGGGGCCGTGCTGATTCGAATGAGCAGTCTAACTCTAAAATCGGACCGCGAAGTTCTTCACAATTTCAAAGACCGTTCGGAATTATATATAAAGGAGAAGATGTGCTGACAATTTTCAAACAAATGTGATGACAAATGAACGAAATCAATCAATCAATCACTCAAAGTTCAATAGTTTATTCGAATGTAAGTAAACCGACATATACACGTAGTGACCCAAAAATTATAATTCCTAAAGTTCAATACTTTTTGACGTTTATAACGCAGGTGTCAAAATTTTGTTTGTGAGAGATTTCTGGAATCAAATCTACTAATTCAACTAATTTGCACAAAAAAAGTTCAAAGGTTTTTCTTTTAACGCTTTTCAAGTATTTTCACATTTCGGATTTTTCATGAGTTTTCACCCTTATGACTTCCAAACGGCTATGACAACACATAAATGTTCTCTATGAAATATAAAATAACGACACCGTTGGAAGGAACGTTAAATTTCCTATCATAATTTGATCAATATATAATATATTTAAAACTATTCTCAGCCGTCATAAAAGTTGACAAAAACACATCGTCGCAAATTCGCAAAATCACTGATGATATCTATGGTACAATGTCTGAAGTGTATTTCAAATGGGATGCACCCCACAGGATTTTTTATTTCTCTGCTTTTCCTTTTCGGAACTATCAGGGTGATAATAATAATGTTGGATTATAATGTTGATAGATACCTATAAGAAATTATGTTATAAATGTTGTATAAAATATATCTAATTGACCTGAACAAAATAAATCTTTTTGTTTCTATTTTAGTGTCACAAGGACTCGGAGTGCTGCTCAAACTCAAAATGTCACCGCTATGCGAAAAAATGCGTGAGTATCATTCAACTCTAAATAAAATTATTTAGAAGATATAGAAGAACAGGAAGTTGAATCGAAATGCAGAAAAAATGGGTCCCACGGGATATAAGAACACAATCCTAGATTTTAACGTCGTATGTATACATAAACTACTATAAAATCTAGGATTGTATGATACAGCACCCTGTATTCCCAGACGATAATTCCCTTAAAATACAACGTAAAAAATTCGTTCCAACGCATACAAATCTGTCTTGGTAAAAGACACGTCGAGATTGTTAGCCAGCCTGATCCCTTCAGGATTTCAGGTTCAAATTTACAATTTAAAGGCGCAAAAAATACTTTAAGAAATCGGTTTTTGACATTAGGGCATGTGGTTTGGCACAGCCGAAGTATTTTTCAGCGCTGAGTCGATTGGGACCACTTCCAGATATTGAAGATTCATAAATAAGTGAGAAAGATCTATTCTCATGTGAAAAATGCCCATAACTGACTGAAATTTTGAAGTTTTCGAGTTCGGGTACGGGTCGTAAAATTTTCTTTGCGTCTCGTTACACGGTTCTGAATCAGAATGCAAGTGCCTAATTAAATTATATCCACAAGTTTTCTTTGAAAATTTGCTCTATTAGCCATGCTGCATGACGGAATATTAACCCTCGGATAGACGCGGTCTAAAAAAAACGGCGATAGTCGCGGTGTATCATTTTGATACAATGGGTGTTAGGAGGGGAAATGGGTTAAGGGAAATAATATAAAGTTAACCATTGTTCAAATCAATAGTTTTATTGGGCTAGCAAACAACCTGATAGTTAGAGAAACTACTATAACATTATAGAAAAATTCAAGAAATTAAATTGTGAGGTTGAAAAATTAGGTAACTAATAATTTGAGCTAGGCATAATTGTTACGTATTTCCTTATTTAGTAAACGATTTTTTGGCAACATTCTTCACCGATGAGTTTAAATCTTTACTCATGTTTACAGCAAACGTTTTATGGAAAAAATACAAGTCTATAGATAGGAACTATACTCGTAAACTCAAAGGAACGAAATAATAAACTAGAAAAAAGAACGAACATTTTAAGTAAGGCACATAATTTGTGGTAACAAACGTATGTTAGGCGAAATTTTTAGGTACCAATTTTCTCATTGAGCTAAATTTACTTTTTGGTAACAATCTTAACAAATAGGTTTCAAGTGCTCTGAACACAGAAATTTTTCACAAAGTACGCAACTGTCAGTCGTCCATCTACTTTTTTTGAAGTTTTACAGGGGTGGGTTGTGGAAAAGCTCTCTCACGCAGTTGCATCGGCTGTTCCTGAGGGTGATCTTCATCACTGCCATTGACATTTTCAATCTCGTAATCTGTAAATTACCTGGATGGGTGTATCAATTTGATTAAAAGCAGCCATAACCTATGTAGCTCACTCCTTCGACGCGTGAAGGTCAACTGGTTCTGAAGACGGATTGAAGTTAGGATGGTAGATGGAAAGGGGCCCCCCTCCGCATGCGATAGCGGTCGTAGCAACCCTTCAAAGCCATGTTCTGTATCAATTAATCAATTTGATACCGCGCCTATCCGAGGGTTAATATTTTATACCACAATTGAGTGAAAAACAGAGACAGAAAAATTTTTTTTGTAGGTTATACTTATTGTCATAAGTTGGGCGTTTAAGGATTAAATTAAAGAACTCAACTGGGCACGTTTGTTAAGGTACATACTCTGCAACTGTCCTCACCACTCTCTCCTTTTCTATTCCTCCATTCCCTCTTTTCGGTTCTTAACAAACTTTCTCGTCAGAAATTTAATTTAAACGAATAAGTAGTTATATCTCACTCGACAATTGGTTTTATATCGGATTTCTGTAATAATTTCCTAAGCAATAGTATTCTTGAATAGATTTTCATAGGTACTTTTAACACAGAAAGTGTTTTAGCCATGGACTAACTAGCCGAAAATGGAACGCGGGATGGTAACGAAATGTGTGACGGTGATGATTTTCACGTACAACCGAGCCGTTGGTAGGGAAATGGAACTTCCGCAATTTTAAACGCACAGAAATCGTTCACCATTCGTTGGAAAGCTCCTGATTTATCCAACCATATTATGTTAACTACTGCGAAGTGCGTGTTTTAAATTATTGTTTTACAATACAGATGTGTTGTTATTTAAGAAATTTCATAACTACTGTGAAAAGTTGTATCTTGATTCAAATACAAAAGGTACATAAGGTCTATGGTACATGGAGAAAATTTCTTTAAATTGATGTCCTTAACCCATAATTTCTTGATTTTTCAGCAAGTGCAGCTGGACCTTCCCAAGAAAATTGAATAACGGACGCAGGGCCAGTGTATTTACACTAATGCTACGAACTTCACAACTATATAATTGAGTTACATTTATCAGTTAAGTTTTTTACAGAGTCGTATAACTATTATATTTTTTGGATTCTTCATTGGATTTTTTTGAACTATAACTTAGATCTGTAATAAATGTATCTACCCTGAGTAACTTCGTGTATCAGTAATGTGTACCCGCTCAGATTTTTCTTAAACCTCTGTGAAATTGGGTTTGGCTCATCGTTTTCTCGTATATATAACAAGACCGTATGGGTCGACATTGCTACAATAAGGTAGAATTTAGAAATTTAGAGAATTTTCGACTGGAATTTATTCATATTTTAACAGAACTCACGGTCAGATGCTCAATCTATCAATGTACAGGGAGAAAAAAAAATTTAGTTCTATGCACTAAATCTTGACAGAACATGGAACATGTTTTCGCATCTATTAAAACTGTTAACTGCAGAGATTTAATCGGTTTTTATTTTATACCATAGGAGTAATTGACAATACTGGTTTATGTTAACTGAAGTAAGCTATATAATTTTTTTAGTCAAGCTGTTCAATGTTTCGGTTGAAAATTAAGTCGATATAAGATACTCCTATCCAGTTTCCTGCGTTGAATAGGAGAGAAAACGACGGTGGAGTTCACTCAGCTTATGAGTGATCACTCAAGCGCCTTCAGCATTCTCCCTTGACACTCCCTCTAAAATTTCAGCTTTCTGCGTAGAAAATGCTTTAGAGCTCACTCAGCTGATCAGTGATCACTCAGGCGCCCTTGACACTCCCTCTCAGCCAAGCCAATTTTCATTAAGTTTAGTCCAATAGTTTCGAGAAAAAAAGTCTCGGTCGGCGTACGGCGGAAATTAGGAAAGTTTTCTTCCGATTTTTGGAATCTATGTATCTTGAAATATAAACAGACAAACTTAGGGAGAAGGGGGAGAGAGGGGGTTAAAAAATTTTTCTTTTGATCAATTATGAATGTTTATTGATGAAAATAATAAGCAAAAATAGTGCCTTACAAAAATAATGACTACCATGCATATAAGGGATAAGTGTATGATTGCATCTTGAATCATGTGCCATGTTATGTTAAGTATACATTAACGGTACGACTATAATATTATAATATAACAATAAAAGTTACTTTTCCAAAAACGCTGCAAATTATTTCACAAAGGTTTATTATTTTTTCAATTGAGTATGATCATAGTTTTAGTTGGCTTGCGTACGTTATAAGGCCCGTCTAGACTCCTCGGCGTGTACTATTTCGAGTTGCCACAACCTATACTTCTATAATTATATACGTATGTTTATATTTCTCGATTTGAGCTCCTATCTATTTAAATAATCATTGCCTTAATAATATCATTATCTAAGTACGTACAAAAAGTCGAGAGGATATTTTATTAGGGGTAAGTATGCGTAGGCAAAGCATTGGTAATAACACACAAATATGACCTAGAAAAAAACGTATATTCATGCCACGAAGGAACATGAAATTCTAAAGCAATACAAGTGTAGGAAGTTTTCCACGCCACCCTGGAGGTACTCCCTAGGTCTCGTTACCTCACAACCGGAGGTTCACCGCCCTATTACGCTTACACTATCATATCACTCATATTTTTCCATCAACATTCATTTGAAACATGAGTATAATAATTATTAGGTCGTGCAGTTGTGGTCGTGCATGATCTGGTCCTAAAGTGTTCTGTTACGAAGTTCTACTGCCCATTGTTATCCTAACCGTGGAATATTAGCTTGCGCAGTTGTGGTTGAGCAGGTTGGAGTTTTAACACGTCAGTCTAACACTCAAAGCCTCGAAAAAGACACTTTTTCGCCCGTTTTTGGCCCATAGCATCTATGCGAGTAAAGCGATCGGGATGGTTAAACGTTAGGACCAACTAGACCCCAAAGGGAGTCTATGTGCGAAAGAACGGGTTTTTTAAGTCAATTCTTAGGCCTTTTATGGCCCGGACGGCGGACGGCGAACGGCGAACGGCGGACGGACATTTCAAATTTGGATTCTACGCACCTTGAAACGTAAAGTGACAAAGTTTGAGGGGGGTTATAAAAATTTTTTGCTACACGATCACATAGGCTTATTATTGGAAATAATAAACCAAAAAGGGAGGGAAAATCCAATGACCATTTAGTTTTATAAGTATTTCGAAAGTCAGCGCTGCCATCAGGGTACTCACAGGCGCTGCTTGTTTCAAACATTTTTCCAGTCGGACCTGTCTAGATCAATGACGCCAATCAAGATGATTCGACAGATCTCTCGAAGAGAATTACGGCTCTTCCATTAAAAACAGGAAAAAAAAGGTGACTTTTCTGAAAAGAAAATTAATGAACTCGTTCAGCTGCTGTACAGGCCTCCGTCACTTTGTTTTTTCGTTTTACAGCTTTTTGCAGGCTCATGGACATTTTTACCGAACTCGCAGTAAATTGGACGATCAGGAAATTGAACTTTCCGTCAGCAATCAGAAAAAATGAGCTCGGCCCTGATAGTAAAAAAAAAAAAAAAAAAAAAAAAAAAAAAAAAAAAAAAACAGAGCACAAGAAAAATCTTATTCAGACCTGGCTTATAAAGTATGAAAGGCGTTAATTGAATGTAAAGGGGGTTCGATGAGTTTAGAACCAACCTGAAATTAATCTGAAATGTTTTCAGCGGAGGGTGAAGTTGAAAATGATTTAGTTCCATCGTCGCTTCCTGCTTTTTCAAAGTTAACCTATGATGTGGGGGAGAGGAATGAAAATAACGGAAGATATATTATTCACCAGTTCTACGTGATCTTAGTTTAACCAAGTAAGGTAATATTGCACCCATCGTGGAATACTGTAACATCTCTCAAAAACAGAATCTTGGGAATCTGACTTTGAAGTTTTCCGAATTTTTCATAGGGACCTCAGTTGTCTTGTAGTCGTCATATTAAAGCGATCTATGTTTCAATCATGACTATTCTTTCAAATCCTATCAACCAAAGCTCAATTCGATTTGAAATTCAATAAAATTTTCTGTTTTCCCGCCAAATGTTGTGTTAGCTGCACTTTTCTACGATAACTTCCCTTGTCTTGTTGCAGCATTTCAAGGATTGCTGGATCGTATTGAATTGTTATTACCATTTTATTTTTGTATTTCCTTTAAAATTTGTTTTTCAACAGAAATAGTTTTCGGTATTCAAGTAAATTGTTTAAAATCGAATGCAAAAAATGCATTGTTCAATTCTTATAACTCACACTGAGTTAAGTTTAGAATTAGGTGCGTAACAAATCAGTCTTCTTTCTAAAACTTTATTTACTAGATCACAAAGTCCAACTCTTTGAAAGATAGGTCCCACGTGGTATTTTCCGCCCCTTGACCCTGCTGGGGAGACCCCAAACCCACTTTGGTTTTCCCCTTTAGCTTCGGCCAAACATTGGAGGAATGTGGAACACGCTCCGTTTATTATTTCGGCTTCATAGGTTAAATAGCAAAGAAATTAGCTCCGGATCTTACTCAGCTAACCTGGAGGGCTCTAGACTTCATGATTCGTTTCTAGACGTCCCAAGTGGCCTCCATTTCAAATTTCAGCATCATAGGTTAAATCTCTATTAATAAAACGCTGAAAATTATTACATAATGGTTTATTATTTCTTAATCAGATAGCCATCTGCAGTAACCAGCATGCTCTGGGGCTTTTGCCAGTCTCTTTTCTAGTATCCACCTCTATTCTAGCGTTACAGGCTGCGCTCCCGATAGGGGGCAAATGGATGATCGTACAGCCACCCGAGTGGTTTCATTCAATCCACGGAGCTAATTTCTATAGGAATCAAACTAAAACCGTGGGTACACTGGATTCCAAAAGCACCTGGGACCTATCCCAGTCGATTCTGCGTCTGAAATTACTTGGGTGACGACACCCCACTTACCTATAGCAGAAATATAAGTAAACAGCTATTCATCCAGAGGGTTCAGACTCCTACCTGCCCATGTAATGCAATTTTAATTTAAAAGCGATTTGCTTTGAACTATCTGAAAAGATTTTGGGAAGAAGAAGAACGAAGGATTTTAGATGGGCTGGATCAATTATTTTTGTAACATACTATAGTATGATATAATATACTAAATATACTAGTGTGCTCAAGGTAGATTAAATGTTATATGGGGTAAAAGTAATAAAATATAATATAAAATATATATTATATCCATTCCGATATGCCCCAGGTTATATTATCTGCTACTCCCCAGTTTCCGTTCCACTATGCCCCTAATGCCGTACCCCCTCAGGTTGGTGCGGCGTATTATATGGGTATAACACGTAAAAGTAATAACTATCCATTCTCCTACACCCCTCTGTTACGCCCCAGGTCACCCCAGCCCCCACAAGGTGCCGCGGCGCCTCCTCTCACTCCACCACCCGCTCACCCCCTCACCACCCACCCTGACCCCCTGCTAAGCGTGCCAGGCGTGCGCACGTGCGTAAGTCTAACACTCAAAGCCTCGAAAAAGACACTTTTTCGCCCGTTTTTGGCTCATAGCATCTATGCGAGTAAAGCGATCGGGATGGTTAAACGTTAGGACCAACTAGACCCCAAATGGAGTCTATGTGGAAAGAACGGGTTTTCTAGGTCGATTCTTAGGCCTTTTATGGCCCAGACGGCGAACGGTAGACGGACATTTCAAATTTGGATTCTACGCACCTTGAAACGTAAAGTGACAAAGTTTGAGGGGGGGTTATAAAAATTTTTGCTATACGATCACCTAGGCCTATTATTGGAAATAATAAACCAAAATCGTAAGTAGGTCTGTCTGTACAATAATCAGAATCATCAAATTGTGCGTTTATTTTCCGTTGCATGCTATTTGTAGACGATTGGTACCATTTTCTCGATTTTTCTGTGTCTGTCTATCTGTCTGTCCGTATGTTTGTCCGCTTTTCACGGTTACAGGGGTCATTGGACAATTGATATAAGTGTCGGAAAATATCTGCATCAATCCAACTGGATTTATAGGCTATTCGAAAATCGATTTCATTGAGATTGACATCCGCCGTACGGTCTCTAAACCAACGAGGACGGTGAATTGTAAAGTCTTCGTATCATCCTCGTGAAATTCGTCTTCAAAGACCAATGCTCTAACCAATTCTCTGTGGCTCATTTTCTTGCATGTAGGAAAACGCAGGAAAAAAAATAGGAAATAATAGCAAATTAGATGTCAAAACGTAGCAAAGAAGGATTTTGGTCAAGTTAACAAAGATGGCGAAAAGAACTACCTACCTAGTAAATCTTTGATTTGAACGCTAAGCACCCAAATCGGCTGGTTAGTTTTGATCGATGATTTAGCGAATTTGCTCATTGATTTATCTGAACCGTAGTTGGTGAAACCGAATGTTGTTGTTTAACAGCTGAGATCTTCGGTTTCATGAGTAAAATGACTAAACAGCTAGGTGAAACTCCATATTCGAGCCACCGTTCGAAGCCTCAAACCGATTGTCCCAACTGCTTTGATTAGATGGGTGAATTACCTAATGAAGTCTTCCTATGAAGATTCAATTGAGGTCTGGGATCTCTGGTCTATATTTCTCTTTTCCCCAGATCCGAAAATCCGCCAATGCAGCAAAATGGAAATGAATGACGACAATTAGTTTTCAGAAGCTTTATTAACTATTACCACCTAACTCGTTAACATACTTGATCTTCAATCAAGTATGTCTTTAAGTGGGGAAGTGTGACAAAGTTCCCGTCATAGAGGTCCCGTCGGGGTCTCAAAGAATGCGCTGTCGTCGCCCCGTTGATGAACAACGGGCGTCGCTCGTTGATACCCGTGTTTTCGAGTATAGCTGAGTTTGGCGTAAACATGGGCGATCCAGGTCTCAAAAGAAAACCACATCTAATAAAAAACATGGCTCACTAGGAAAGCAGAATTAGTAGGAGTGGTATCTCTCTCACTTTTATCAGTGCCCTGACTGGCTGAAGGTCAGTATCAGAAAACGTCAACCTCTGGTGGGTAGGTAGGTTCCTACTGAGTAAATCGTGCTGCCGAACGGCCTTCTAAACCTTTCCTATACAACACACGTGGCTTTCGAAAGAGGCACTATCGTTTTATAGGCTCTGTGTCATATGACACTGCCCGTGTGAGAGAAGAGCAGACTTGTGTGATATGACACGTCCCGCACCAGCTACCGTCAAGGAATGACCCATCGGAAGAGTACAGTGAGGCGCCACATTTAAGGCTTGGAGCCAGACTGTCCGCCCGAAAGCAAACATCTCTCCAGGTACTCCAAGCAAAGGTTACCACCATGCAATAATCCAAAGATGAAAAAACATACACGCATGGTAAAATGGTTGGTCATGGAGCATCCGACTTAAGATCGAGAATAGGGGTGATATGATTGTATCTTCTGATGCAAAACACATAACGAGCTATGGAGTTCCAAGACACTTGAAGGCGATGGAGCTGCTCAAAATTGAGATTGGTGGAGATTATTTCGCAGCAGTAATCAAAGTGAGGTATAAGTAATGTTTTAGATAGCAATAATTTTAGAGTAGACGATGTGAAATTTTTCAATCCTGGGAAAGGGAGCGGGTAGACTGCTCTCCCTGTAACTTCGGGGAAAAGGAGGATATGTTTCACTTTATTGCGGTTTGCCCAATTCTAATAAATACAGGGTCAAGTATTTTGGTGTTCGTGCTATTGCTGAAAACGATTTTGTGACACTCCTTGAAGATAGGGCTAGCTGGGAAAGACTGGCGAACTTTACCCGTGATGCGTGTTCGTAACGCAAGGTTCTGGTTGACGAATTCAACTGGTGAGGAGATAAATCTTTAATTTCAACTTAAAATGTTATGATTAATGTATTTAACAATTCTTTCATATTATAAATTTCCTAATGCAAAACACATGTATCATTAGGTACCTATTTTTTGTATTCGAATATTATTATAAATGCAAAACTTGAGCAATTCATTTGTGCCAACTTCGGCAGACCAAGTAATAGGCTAAGCCTATTATTACTTAAGAAAGTTGATTTATTTTTCTATTTACTAGACGTATCTCATTTTTCAATAAAGTAATTTTTCTTCTTCTTCTTCTTAAGTGAGGTATAAGTAATGTTTTAGATAGCAATAATTTTAGAGTAGACGGTGTGAAATTTCTCAATCCCCCCTTTCATTTCCTTGTACTGGGACTTCTGGGAGAAACTGGTGCCAGCGGAACAGTCAGCTGGCCTGCCTACTGGTTCGTGTAAACCAGCATTAATAAAATGAACCATATTAAGGTTAATAGCCGCTAATTACATTTCCCGTCGAGGTGCGGCTTAAATAATTAAATAATTATCAACATAAGTAGGATAAGGAGAATAATAAGTGTAAGGAAGATAATAAGGATAACGCAACAAAGAAACAAGGGACTTTCGTTCCGTGATAAATACTACTGACGAGAGGCGGATGACTCTAGCAATTCCCGTAAATCCTTTGGAGTTATTAGTCTCAAGAGCCCAGTTTACGTGAGTTAAGTTGGAAGTCAACTAACTTGCTTTCGTCCGTGCTTGGTTTTATTTGACTCGATCTGAACCGACCGTGAACAGTAAAAAGTCAAGCGTTCAACTCACTAATCTTATTAGCTTAGCGAGAAGATGCTTTGTGAGCCTATCACTTAATGAAGTAGGAGAATAATGGAGAACAAGCGAGATAGTTTAAAGTAAGCAAGTAACTAATAACTGATCTGCGGGAGAAAACGAAGAAAGGTTTTGTAAAGCAATTCTGGGTGCAGGGAATTCTATCTTCAATAATAGTTGTACTTTCAATTTATGATTCTCGAAATACAAGAAAATGCAGATAATTAAATGAAATGAAATTTTGTATTTGTATAATTTTTAGTGCAATGCGAACAGAATTAGCTTAAGAGCCCACTCAGCTGGTTAGAGTGGGTTCTCAAATTGCAATGTTGTACTCTACCACCCCCAGAGAAGCGTCGTTCCAAATTTAAGCATCTCAAGTTAGAAACTGAATTACATATCTCATAAATTTATGTCTCTCTATTTGATTTATTATTGATTGACTTGATAGGTTCAGTACTCTTTCTTGTACCTTAAACCACTATTATGTTGAATAAAACTAATGAAAGCTTCTGTGTCACGTTACAATGATTTTTACGCTTATATTTCACTTTATTAAACAAAGCCATGGGAGGAAAGACAAGAAGGTGAGTCACAACCCTTCCCGCGACCAACCAGACGGGCAAACGACAGCACTAATGACCTTGGACCTTGGTCAAGGGCATCAGACTACGGTATTGCAGAACTCATTGGGGTAGATATTCGGTTTTACATAGAAATTCAACTGTAATAGTTTTGAGACAAAGTTCCTTCTAGTTTTTTTTTTTTTTTTTAACAAATGAAAACTTTATTGTTATTAATATAACATTACAATTTTGCGAGCATAATTTGTATAGTAGGCTTTGAGACCTTATTAACTTGGAATATGAAAGTAGGTTACAATCCACTGATTGTCCTACATGTATAAATACTAATAATAATAACAATTCAAATTAAAATATTAAAAGGAAAAAACTTAGTTAGACCCTTTTGAACTTCCACGCTTCAATGATGCTTTACTTCACCCTGAGAGGTCCCGTTCAAAAGCTCAGCCATCCTAAGTTGAATAGAAACAAAATTTTGCTACATAGCTAACTCTACTGAGTGAAGAGGTTCCGCACTCTACGACACCAAGAGAGGTTTCATTTCAAGGTTCAGCATCTTAAGTTGAATCGGAATAAAATAAGCTACAGAGCAAATTCAGACCGTCTCCCATTAAAGTACAAAGAAAAAGACCGTTTTTGCGAACTCTATGTGTAAAATGACATAAAATTCATACGTTCGGCTGTAAGTCGATGGGGAAAGGTCTCAGCAAAACCTTGCTCGATGCAAAATATTGTGGCAGCTAGGGGGTTTTGAAGGGCGAAAGTTTCGACGGGGAGAGGAGAGGACTGACCCAAAATTTACCCGATTTTCAATTGTTTGCAATTCGCCTATTTTAAGAGATAATTCAGAGTTTTTGGATCGAACAATTTTGGTTTTTTCATGCTCTACAACTTTGCTAAGTATACAAATTTGCTACGTACACAAAATGGTAGTAAATGAAAGCAATAAGTTTATTTATCGGGAAAGATGTATCACCTCTCAGCACCACTCTGGTCAGCCCTATCCTACTGATTATCCCATCTTTACACAATACCTTATGAATACTTATATTCTAACTAAAATACGTTGGCTTCGAAGGAGGTGCTGATGAAGGTGTAGAAAGCTAGGCAGTCCACGAGGGTGGACAAAATTAGTTGAGAGAAAAAGTACAAAGAGAATAAGACCCCCATTCATGGGGTTCTGATAATTGTACAATTTCCAGTCCAGAGGAATACAGTTTTTAGAGACCCAGCAGGCAGAATGTTAAGTGCAGACAGGATACAAAGAGAGCTGTAGGGATTGGTCAAAATAAAATACCTAAATTCAAAGGTGGTGACCAGGTCAACTCCAAAGTCCTACGATCAAGTCAGAAAAGGAGATAATGTTGCTTCAGCATTAAGTGCTGTTGTATAGAAGGTTTAACAAACAGAAAGAAAAGGAATTGTCAAACGAATCATACAAGTGTACAAATTCAACAAGCATCATTTCATCATTTGGGAAAGAATAAATTGTATGGTTTTTATCCGCTCTAGTGGCTAAACAGTGGTTATCAATGGACCCCTTATTTTGTACTCTTCCGATTTGCCAATGGAGTCCGTGATGCCACTCCGTTTGGTGGTGGAGGGTAGCATGACCCCCCTTAGTGCCGTGCCACTTGCAGTGTCCCTTTGGACACCTTGTTCAATGCCGCTAATGACCCTTATGGTTGAGGTGCGGCTTAAACCACTAAATAAAAATAAAAATAAATTTAAAAAAAATTGTATGATCAGAAATGACCCAACAAAACGAGGTAAGGAAAATAAATTACCGAGAATGAGAATGTTCAACTTAAGAACGAAAATTCCAATGAATCAGGCTGAAACACAGCTCACAATATTCTTGTTGAACATAGAAAACTGTTCTACAAGAACCATAGAAATACGCACTTGAATTGTAGAAAACTCCAATACCTCGATATTCATTCTCAATTATTGAGAATGATCACCTGTGTGTAAACAATTATTTATATAACCATGCTCATAATTCAGTTTGTTGGACACGCACTTCGCAGTAGTTAACATAATATCTCTATCTCTATCTCTATTATTTATAAGAATGAAACTCCGTCTGTCTGTCGCTCTGTCTGTCGCTCTGTCTGTCGTGTCTATGCACGGCCAAACGGCTGAGTGGGCCGGATCTACGAGTGGGGGGATCTTTTTGGGATTTTCCGATAGGGTGTATAAGCGAAGAAAAATACGGGTTTCGTCGGTTTTCCTACGAGGAAGACGACGGCGCGATCGGATCGCGAAAAAAGTATCGGGAAATGCGTTAAAAAAATGCGAGAGTACGGACCCGTTTTCTCGAAAAGTCCGCCGAAAAACTTGGTTTTTTCCGATTAAAATATACCCCATAAAGGTACGTTTTTCGGAACGGTTTTCGCGGGCGAAATAAAGGTTTGATCCCGCCAAATCTGAATCCGAAGTCGGATATCGAAAAAAGTGACGGAAAGTAGGTCAAATTGGGAGGGGAATTGCGAGGGAAGCGTTTAACATCAGAAATTAATTTTGCCGTGTTCGCGAGAAGGCTCTACGAAGACGTCAAGGGGTTCGATAAGGCGGGGCTTGCACCTGACTGGAACGGGTTGCAAGCAGGTACACGCACTTACGTCTTGAAGGGTATACAGGTATACCTTGTGAGCGAAGCGAGAGCCATGTCAACAGAATAAATTCGGATTTTTTCCTACAAATATACAGCAATACCTTGCGAGCGAAGCGAGCAACATCCCCGAATAAACTTTTTGTGGTTCCACGTAGTTTCATAAGATTTAATTTGTTTGTAAGAATTTCCAACAGAAAAAAACGTCTGCCAAGTTGGGTGGGCAGTATAACTTCCTCAAGCGAGCGAAGCGAGCAGCATCCCTTACAGAAGTTAAACCTACCCTTAGGGATCTATCGTTTGCGAGCGAAGCGAGCAACATTCCCTACATCCCACACTTTGCGAGCGAAGCGAGCAATATTCCCTACATGCCACACTTTGCGAGCGAAGCGAGCAATTGAATGGGGGGTCCGGGGGCTTGCCCCCCGGCTGGACGTGGAGGCGAGCGTAGCGAGCTGGAGCGGCTAGTTATTAATAAGAATGAAACTCCGTCTGTCTGTTTGTCTGTCTGTCGTGTCTATGCACGGCCAAACGGCTGAGTGGGGGGAGTGGACGAGTGGGGGGATCTTCTTGAGATTTTCCGAAAGGTGGAACGAGCGAATTTAAAATTGTCTAATCCCAGCCGAACCATGGGCCGTAGGGCAGGAGGGGGGTCGAAGTAAGAATTAATGTGCGCTTTTTGGACTTCCCCGCTTCCCCTACCCCTCTAAACGGCCGTCGAAAATTCCGGAAAAATACCGGTTTCGTAGGTTTTTGAACGAGGAAGACGACGGCGCGATCGGATCGCGAAAAAAGTATCGGGAAATGCGTTAAAAAAAATGCGAGAGTACGGACCCGTTTTCTCGAAAAGTCCGCCGAAAAACTTGGTTTTTTCCGATTAAAATATACCCCATAAAGGTACGTTTTTCGGAACGGTTTTCGCGGGCGAAATACAGCTTTGGGTCCGCCGAATCTGAATCCGAAATCGGATATCGAAAAAAGTGACGTTAAATCGGTCAAATTGCGAGCGGAAGCGAGCAAAGCGATTAAAATTGTGCCGTGGACGAGAGAAGGCTCAAGAATTGACGTGAAGGGTTCGATGTCATAGGTACCTACCTTGCGAGCAAAGCGAGAGCCATTTCAAATAATAAATACGGACTTTGTCCTACACATATACAGGTATACCTTGCGAGCGAAGCAACATCCCCGAATAAACTTTTCGTGGTTCCAGGTAGTTTTATAAGATTTAATTTGTTTGTAAGAATTCCCAACTGAAAAAAAACGTCTGCCAAGTTGGGTGGGCAGTACAACATTCCCTAATAAACTTTTCGTGGTTCCACGTAGTTTTATAAGAATTAATTTGAATGTAAGAATTTCCAACAGAAAAAAAACGTCTGCCAAGTTGGGTGGGCAGTATAACTTCTTCAAGCGAGCGAAGCGAGCAGCATTCCCTACAGAAGTAAAACCTACCCTTAGGGATCTACCATTTGCGAGCGAAGCGAGCAACATCGCGAGCAACATCCCCTACATGTTTCAATTGTAATACATCGCATGTATACAGCCACACTTTGCGAGTGAAGCGAGCAACATTCCCTACATACCACACTAAACTTTTCGTGGTTCCACGTAGTTTTATAAGATTTAATTTGTTTGTAAGAATTCCCAACTGAAAAAAACGTCTGCCGAGTTGGGTGAACAGTATAACTTCCTCAAGCGAGCGAAGCGAGCAGCATCCCCTACAGAAGTTAAACCTACCCTTAGAGATCTACCGTTTGCGAGCGAAGCGAGCAACATCCCCTACATGCCACACTTTTGCGAGCGAAGCGAGCAATTTAATGGGGGGTCCGGGGGGCTTGCCCCCCGCTGGACGTGGAGGCGAGCGTAGCGAGCCGGAGCGGCTAGTTATTTATAAGAATGAAACTCCGTCTGTCTGTTTGTCTGTCTGTTTGTCTGTCTGTCGTGTCTATGCACGGCCAAACGGCTGAGTGGGGGGAGTACGAGTGGGGGATCTTCTTGAGATTTTCCGAAAGGTGGAACGAGCGAATTTAAAATTGTCTAATCCCAGCCGAACCATGGGCCGTAGGGCGGGAGGGGGGTCGAAGTTCCGGTTAATGTGCGCTTTTTGGACTTCCCCGCTTCCCCTACCCCTCTAAACGGCCGTTGACAATTCCGGAAAAATACGGGTTTCGTAGGTTTTCCTACGAGGAAGACGACGGTGCGATCGGATCGCGAAAAAAGTATCGGGAAATGCGTCAAAAAAATGCGAGAGTACGGACCCGTTTTCTCGAAAAGTCAGACAAAAAACTTGGTTTTTCTGATTAAAATATACCCCATAAAGGTACGTTTTTCGGAACGGTTTTCGCGGGCGAAATACAGCTTTGGGTCCGCCGAATCTGAATCCGAAATCGGATATCAAAAAAAGTGACGGGCAGTCGGTCAAATTGCGAGCAGAAGCGAGAAGAAGCGTTTAACATCAGAAATTAATTTTGCCGTGTTCGCGAGAAGGCTCTACGAAGTCAGGGGTTCGATGAGGCGGGGCTTGCACCTGACGAAAACGGGTTGCGAGCAGGTACACGCACTTACGTCTTGAAGGGTATACAGGTATACCTTGCGAGCGAAGCGAGAGCCATGTCAACAGAATAAATTCGGATTTTTTCCTACAAATATACAGCAATACCTTGCGAGCGAAGCGAGCAACATCCCCGAATAAACTTTTTGTGGTTCCACGTAGTTTCATAAGATTTAATTTGTTTGTAAGAATTTCCAACAGAAAAAAAACGGTCTGCCAAGTTGGGTGGGCAGTATAACTTGTCAAGCGAGCGAAGCGAGCAGC
This sequence comes from Adelphocoris suturalis, assembly GCA_030762985.1. Classification (NCBI taxonomy): domain Eukaryota; kingdom Metazoa; phylum Arthropoda; class Insecta; order Hemiptera; family Miridae; genus Adelphocoris; species Adelphocoris suturalis. The sequence continues at coordinate 43,441,276 of CM061049.1, forward strand.
ATCCTTACAGAAGTTAAACCTACCCTTAGGGATCTATCGTTTGCGAGCGAAGCGAGCAACATTCCCTACATGCCACACTTTGCGAGCGAAGCGAGCAATATTCCCTACATGCCACACTTTGCGAGCGGAGCGAGCAATTGAATGGGGGGTCCGGGGGCTTGCCCCCCGGCGGGCGTGGAGGCGAGCGTAGCGAGCCGGAGCGGCTAGTTGTTGGATAAATCGAGAGCTTTCGAACGAATGGTCAACGAATTTTGTGGGATGAAAAACGACGAAGTACCATTTCCCTAGCAACGACTCGGTTGTAGGCGGAAATCACTGTAACACTATATGTTTCGTGAGCGGAAAAAAAATTGACTAAATAAATCCTGCAACGAGTAGATAATAGGTACGCTCAGAATCGAAATCTTGCCTAGCAGTGAGATGTGTCGCACACCAGGACCAAAGCAGTACTGAGGAGACAAAGGAAAGAATGATACATATGTATCAATTAATGGGATTTAGAAGCCTATGGGGTAAAATCAACATCAGGGAGAGTTCGGGAAAAGTGAGAGGTAAGACGGCAGGCGGCTTATCGTGCTAATCCGCTTATTGGCTTCACCCGATAACTAACGGCTTTGTTATTAAACTAACACTGTTCTTATCACTAAGGGATGTTGGAAAAGTAAACACTTATTTGTTTGAATGTGATCTCTAGGGATCATGACATAATGCCATTGAACGGAGTTCGCTGCTTTGATGAACTGATGGAACTAAGTTCATTGTGATCTTCTTGAGAACTAAAGCAGATTGACACACTGGGTCGGGAAAAAGCTCGTAGTTTCTTTGATACGACGACGTGATTTTCTTCAGCTGCAACTTTCCAAGGTTATCCTCAAGGTCGTCCACGTTCCTCAACAGCGTGGTCGAGAAACTTGGAAGAGGAAAACTTGCAGAGGCGAATAAAATTTCTTCTCCCAACTCGAACAAAAGAAAATTAATTAAAGCAGTCTGCAAGGCCGTTAATTTAGCTGGGGTTTCGTGAGACTTTGGAGGGTCGGAAGCGAGGAGGGTGAAAAAGGCCGAGACCTGATCATCTGTCCTGGATGTTCGTTGGCTTGTAGAAGTAGCATTTGGGGAACAAGGAAAAATTAATAGATCAATGACATACCAAACAACATATTATCACCGTTAGCCTGAGTCAACAATATACAATCACATTATACAAGGTGTTCACATTTAAGATTGTTCATCTCCGAGGGATCGATTCTAAAACTGATTTCCAACAAATAGTTCCTCCTTGCAATTTTTTTAAACCCCCGATTTTGAAGTTTTTTTTTCAATTTTAAGTTGTTTTTTTTTTTTCTTGTTTTCGGCCTCATATCACTAAAATGGCCATATCTCCCCTAACTTACAATGTAATCTTGAAAATAGGTATATCGTTAGAAAAAGCGTTAAATTTCTCATCTCCCTGAAGTATTTGGATTCTTTTTATAGTAGGTCACGTAAGCGAAAAAATGGACTAAACACAAGAACTTTTCACTTCTTTGAAAATTACTGTTTTTTGAAGGTGCGTTAAGTATTAACACAAAATTGTAAAAAACCGCGTTACAGGAAAAACTTGCACAAAAATTTCAGCTTTCCAACGGTATAATCGATTTTTAATTTGCTTTGCTAATTCAAGGAGAAAAGTATGTTAATAGGTATGTTGAAAAACGTGGTTTTTTTAGATGAAATCGAGGGTTTTTCTGAAAAATTACCCCCTAAGAAAATACAAGTTTGGGCCCAGTTTCTAAGTATTTTTTCACGCTGAATCGAATGGTAACACTTGCAGATCTCTCCAACTCCGTTTCAAATGAATTTACACTTTACCTAATAAATTACACCCTTAAAAACACATAAAATTGAGCATAAGAAATAATTAAAAACTATAGTTGAAGTGTGAAACTCGGTTGTAACGGACTTGGAGAGCTCTGCGAGTGTTACCACTCGATTCAGCGTGAAAAAATACGTAGAAACCAACCCCTAACTAGTATTCTCCTAGGGGGTCATTTTTCCCTCGAAGTGCCATCGAGGTAATTAGTAATGCTGAAAACGATGAACTTGTGGATATTCTGATGATCCCCTAATACAAAGCCTACGTGGTGTGGTTCGCTACACCGAGCCACAACATTGGGCTCAACCGTAACTTTTATGTCAGTGCCAAGCCATGTGGGTATTTATGGCAATGAGCGTGCAGAAGCCCTTGCAAGGAGAGTCATTGGTGATAACTCCATCGATATGCGGCCTATACGCATTGAGGATCAAATCTTCTACATGCAACATAAAGCCAATTCCATCTGGCATGATCAATGGCAGGGTGAGGTCACTGGTTTGCGTGGAGTCCTTCAGGACCTTTGCCCGGTTGGTCCTTTCGTGGCCCATCTTCCAAGGAGGGACCGAATAGTGGTCAACCGGGTTGTCACTGGCCATACCCGTCTTACTCACAGACACCTGCTTAGTGCAGAAGATCTAGATGTTGTGTGTGGGATGTGTGGGGGTGATCTGTCCATCCGTTACATTCTGGGACTGACCAGCCCTTGTGGTCCTCCGAGTCCACCATCAGCCCCCTCAGTGGATTGATGTACTATCCGGACCAGACAAGGTCCGATCCCTGTTGTTGTACCTGAGAGCCGCTGTGCTCTACTACGAACTGTGATATCTGATCTGTGATATATTTATATACATCTAGTCATAGTTTTATTTCACTTTGATTTCTTCTTTTTGACTGCATTTTACTGCAACCTACCGGTTTTCGATACTAAAACCGTTTCCTTCTCGTTTGCCAGTTAACACAGGCCATTCATCGTGAAAATATCAACGTCAAAGTAAACAACTCTGTAATTAAGGAATTAAATTTCTGTGGTAAATCATACTTCAACCAATGTTTACAGGGTATTATTTGCTGAACATTATATTACGCCTCGAATTCAGCAAGATCTAAACGATTCTTAAGCTGAACAAATGTTAAGGATGTTTTTTCAGGAGTAACTAAAAATCCAGTCTTAAGCACAATATTTACATATAGACCTTAGGATTCACATGTGCGCTACATGGTTACATTGGACACAATAATATAGGTCATATTTCTGTAGGTATATTTTTTCTGGCAGTATTGAAAAAATATCCATGTCAAATTTCTCCCTTGATGGGAAAAACAAAAGATCATGGATATGTCTAGTACCTACTGCTTACCAGTTGGTACCTACTACTCAATCGTATACCAACCATGTAGTGCCTCCTTTTCACAAGATTATTCCATTATGGTCACAAAACAATTTTAGTTTCTAACTTAGAGTAATAAATCAGCATTCCTTGACACTACAATGGCTTAGGGGTCATGAAATGTCGTGGTAAAATGAGAGCATTCCAAAACGTGGCGAACGATTTTCCTGCAATGAAAACTATGAGCGGGCTCTATGGGGTGGGCTCTTCCCTAGTAACGCCTTGGTTGTACGTGAAAATCAATAGAAAATGTGCCGGTCGGGAAAAAAAGTGTCGGTCGGGAAAAAAAAGTAACGCGAAAAATTCCTTGACCCCCAGCCAAAAGACATATCCATGTCAAATTCGTTCATTACAATCAGAAAGCACGATTTCATGACTGGAAGAGGGACGAAATTGGAATTCCCACGAACATTATAAGACCAACCCGAGCAAAAACCGTCAACATTTACTGGCTCTAAAGAGTGAACAAAAAGCCAGAATGAATGGACCCATTCTGCATATTTTTTTAATTTCTCAGGGAATACAGCATCTTTCGGCAATTTTGCTGGTACCAGCATGTTCTACGGGTCCAAGATGGCTCTCAATCAATGGCCCACCTTTCCAAAGTAGAGAGTATTCCGACTTTCAACTGGAAAGATTTCCGGATTCGTTATTTTGGATTAGGTACATACACTAAGTGAGAGTGCCGTGCTGGATCTGGTGAGTGAGGGAAATTGGAGGAAACTGGGAGGGTTTGGCTTGGACGCTTGTAACTACAGAGTGGCACTTGTATCCGAGTTCAATTGGTAATATCTAGAATGAAACTATTCATATGATTCATTATATACTATTTTTCCACTACATTTGGTATATAAAGGTGTCTATAAAGTCACTCTGGACAGACGGACATTTAATGTCCAATGTTGTATCATGTTTTTGTCTTCTATTAATTAATTTGTTTATCGATATTTGTGACAGTTACCGTCAGATCCAAGAGAATGCGCGTCTATCCGTCGCTCTCGCGCCGGGTTGAACGCGTCATTCTCAAGTTCTTGGAATGCTGTGTTTGGCGATAGATGAGGATCCCAGAACCGGAGTCACGCTATTAGTACGCTCAACATTGCGCTATTAGTAGTACTCTTATGGTACTTTCACACCCTCTCTCTCTCTCTATGAGTGCGGATTTAGGCCCCATTGCACCTCTGGGGGCGACCGAAGTCCGTTACATATTCTATATTTTTTATATGCTCTGCTCTACTACAATATGAATTATATGAATTCTTAGTACTTCTTCTTATCACTCTGCAGAATAAGATATTGAAACTTGAAACAAGCTCTTTTAATGAACAAATAATGTTGCAGTTTATTGCTTAGCGAAAAAAAAGTGTCGCGAAAAATTCCTTGACCCCCAGCCAAAAGACATATCCATGTCAAAAAAATCGTAATTTTTAACACAAGCCCTTCTTCCAGACACTCATTCAAATAAATGCCGGCCAAGATATTCAATAATAATAATGATAATAATATACCCTCGCTACAGTTAAAGTTAGCGGGGATATATATTCAGACCTCAAGGAAGACGTGATAACTCTCAGTCTTCCTACCAACTTAGAGGAGATTTATGTACTAAACTTATTCTCTGCCAGCGGTTGACAAACGGAATAGCAAAAGACTTGAAAGATATATTTCAAATGAAGGTGTATCAAGGTTTATATTCCTGAGCCACACTTCAGAAGGGAATATTTTGAACATATTCATCCCAAGTGGGAGACGGTTCGCCGGACTCCAAAAACTTTGGAACTTCCCTCGCTCTCCAAATAGATTCTAGTAAGTATATAATAATATCTCTAATATATAATTAACATGGACGAATGATTATATATAAGATATATATATATATATATATATATATATATATATATATATATATATATAACCTTTATTATATGATGACGCATTCATTCTTTCGTCCGACCACCACGAAATTGTGTTACAAATCGCTTTCGAGAATCGGTTCCAAAATTTCTTAGTACATGGTAATATTGTCTAGTTCTTTTCATGTACAACCTGTCGTTGCTATCTTTTTTGCCCCACAAAAATCGCCCATCACTTGTTTGAAAGCTTCAAATTCATTACAGATCACATGCCATCACCATACATACACACACACACATGTTGCCAACTTCTCACTAGATGATTTCATCATAAATTGTTTTATTTAGTAAGATTTATTCACTCTCTATGTGTATTATAGGCCTATAAATAAATTATCCAAAGCAGCTCTTATAATACTGTCAGGATGAGGCACCATTCTTCCCCTCACGCCTCACCTTCTCAGTATTATATAAATGGAAATGACGGAAATACAGGATGAAATGGTGGAAGTTCCTATTAAATTTCAGACTAGCCGATTCATAACAATTCATTGAGAATGACGAAAGATTTTCTATTACCTACAAGTTTTGGAAAATATTAAAAGTGTTCTTTTGCGGGAAAATAGACCCACAATAGACCTACACTCTTGCCCGGAAACAGAGGCGAAACACATGAAGGGTTAAAAAGTGGAATAGATGGATATATATATAAGTGGTCTCGTTCGATTCATTGAAGAAATAAATTCTATCAGTGGCAGCCATCAACAAAATTCTATGCTTATTACCTAGTGAAATCCTGATTATTTCAGCCCTTCATCGTTAGCCTTCAGCGCTGATCAAAAAATGTGATGCCGAAGATTCAGGACTAGGACTAGAATATGTGATTCCTAATCCACGTTTCGAAAAATTTGGTAATCATGTAACAATCTAACGATTATTATGATTAATATTTCTGATATTTTTAATATATTTAATTATTATGTTGGGATAAAGTTTATTTAGTATAGCACAGAAATTAATCACTTAGATAATTGTATTAAATATTTCTTGGTGCTCCAAAAGGAAGGTATTAACGGGAGATCTGACATGCCTGTGGTCAGGATATATTATTGGCAAGGTTTGAAGACTGAATGGAGGCACCACCAAAGTCGACGCGTTACTCTGGTGCCGTTCATTATAAAGGTTCTCGTAACAGTTAGTGAGAACTGTTACAGTTTAAAAGAAAAATTCCGGAGTTTGCAACGTAATCTAAAAATGTTTTTGGGTTTTTTTTATTTTATTTATTTCTATTACATAATACAATCATATAAGTTTAACCAAAAATAATAATTAAAGATAACAAAAAATACAACACATGTCTTAAGTGAAATAAAATATTCGGAAATGTAATTCCCCATGTGGGCACCAGCCCGTGTTGGGGAATGAGCAACTTGCTCATCGCTCGGTAATTACCAAAAGACTAACGAAATTGTATAAAGTGTAAGTATATAATAATGGTAGTAGAAGAATTACAATATTTTCATTCCATGTTGTTATACCTACTTATATTATGGTTTTACCTACCTGTAAGAAAATAATTTTGTTTAAACAATTTTTATTTTCTCAGGGTAATTTCTTAATTGCTCAATTAATTCAACTCTAATTGTATTAGGAAAACCATTGAAAGTTAGAATGCCTTGATAGGGGAAACATTTTTGAGAGGCTGTAAAGTTCAATTTTGGAAGAGATAGTGAGTCGTTATTAGCAAACCGGGTAAAAATAAAGTGGGACGGAGTAGAAAGTTCACAACTTTTAAGTAACTGCTATACAGCAGCTTTCTTGTAGTTACATATCGCGAAGATTCAAGAGATTTAGCTTTACAAACAAAGGACTTGTATGGGCTTTGCTGTCTAATTTAGAAACCGCTCGTACAAAATATTTCTGGAGTACAACAATCTTGTGGAGAGTACTTTCATAGGCACTACCCCAAATTGGTAAAGCGTTAACAGAGACTGTACGAGCGTACAGTAAGTCTGTCTGAGTATATTAGTACTTATTATTTTCTTTCGAAAGGAAAAAACGTAAATACATTTTCTTAGTTTGCCCTGAAGAGAACTAATATGCCTATCCCATTTCAATAAATTGTCAATGATTAGTCCTAAGTACCTAACTTGGTTAGAGCGGTTAAAAGGAGGGCATGGACACGTACTGGGGGCTTGAAAATCAACTTGGTGAAGTTTCAATATCATGTCCTCCAATGGCAAAGTTTTCATAGACCATGAAAACGGGAAAAAAAAAACTTTTTTGCTTACGTTAAGGGTTAGTTTGTTCTCTATCAACCAAGAACTAATCAACTTCAGGTTAGTCGCAGCCTTTCTGAATGTTTCGTGCGAGGAGCCATCACTAAAAATCATAACTGTGTCATAGGCAAACATCACTGCCTCACCGATTGACACCGCTTCCGATTAAAAAAACTGATTGGCATATCATCCGTACAGTATAGGCCCAAGTACCGTGCCCTGCGGCACTCCATACCCCTGCATTTGCAAGACCTCACCCAAAACACCATCAACGCGCACCACCTGGCTTCTATTTTCAGGATAGCTCTTAAACCTTTAAAGCGTCGTGTCCCTAATACCCATTTCATAGAGCTTTTCAAAGAGAATTCCGTAGAAATAGTATCGAAACACTTAGCTAGATCACAAAAACACAGCCAACGGCCTATCTCCAGTTTCAAGAACTTGGATTATTCGAGTTTTAAGATAAGCTATGGCATCTTGGGTGCTCCTACTAGCACGAAAACCAAACCGCCTCTCTTCTAACAAGTTGTACTTTTCCAGGTACTCAATAAGCTGGAACTTAACACATTTTTCAATTATTTTTGAAATAACACTTAGAACGATATGGGACGATAATTCCCTACCTCCTTCCGGTCTCCACTCTTAAAGAGTGGGAAAACGATTCCCAATTTTAGGTTATCCGGGAAAACACCAGTCGATAAGCTCATGTTAATTAAACTCATTAGGGGTTGCACAATGTTACTTTCAATTTTTTTAAACAAATTGAATTGTTGGTTTGAACAAATTGAATTGTTTTTGGTACATATTACGCTGTTCCGTGCAATGAAATAACGTATCAAGAATGAGGAATCATACCCATTTATTTGTACATACCTACAAGGTTAGCTAACGGACAATTAACAAACCTCTGCGATTTTGGTTTATTATTTCCAATAAGAAGCCTATGTGATCGTATACCAAAAAAGTTTTATAACCCCCCCCCCCCCCCCCCCCCCCTCAAACTTTGTGATTTTACGTTTCAAGGTGCGTAGAATCCAAATTTGAAATGTCCGTCCGCCTTTCGCCGTCCGCCGTCCGGGCCATAAAAGGCCTTAGAATTGACTTAAAAAATTTGTTCTTTCGCACATAGACTCCACTTGGGGTCTAGTTGGTCCTAACTTCTAGCCAGCTGGATCGCTCCACACCCATGGGTGCTATGAGCCAAAAATAGGTGAAAAAGTGTCTTTTTTTTGTATATTTCAAGTTGTATAGAAATTGGAGATTTATGAGTGAAAAGAAAATGTTAGCTATCAATTTTATGGAGAAAAAAAAAGTATTCTAAATGATACTCTTCTATTCAAAAAGAGATTTTGGATTTTAGGCTATTTTTTGCAATTTTATAGATTTTTTAAAACAAAATTTAATGAAGTTCAAGTTTTTAGCATAATTTCGTACATAAATTGTTGAATGCTCTATTTCATAGTTGATAAACTTTATTTGACCAATCTTATGCAACAAAATATCAATTTAACGATTCTTAGCCGTTTTCAGTGATTTTGTTAGCACATTTTTTGAAATATGACCAATTAAATGATATCAATATACAGTATAGGTAACACTTTTATGTGTTGGAAAGATGACTTGGTAATAAATTGTTATGTTTATCAACTATATTAAAAAGCGTAAAGTTGTGAGATTCCGCTGCTGTAATGGATTGAACCCATTTGTGAGGTCCGAAGCTCCGAGTTCCGATACTAAATATACTATAAGCGGCGTTTAATAATTATGGACCAGAGATCTACGTAGAAGGGCTGTCTAATACATAAATAATAAACCTTTGTGTAATAATTTGCAGGGTTTTTAATTAATAATCGACTCTCGACAGGATTTGCGAATTCGAATTTATATTTTACGTTATTAGATACCTGCTTCGTAAGTATCTGAGGGAATCAGAGTTAATAACTATGAAACAAATAAAGGAATTTGACTATTTAAAGGCTCCGTGGATAGACCACGAAGATAATCCGATGTGCAGCCATAAGGCAAGAAAGTTGTGCGTGCCTTAGCCGCTAGCACCTGTGGAATACCCTCCCATTGTAACACCCAACCAAATTAATGTCTGGGGAGAATACGCCTTCTAGCTCGCATTCAACAGTTGATGTCTTTTGGGTTTCATAGCCACAACCGTACGTCAAATATACGAGTCCCTACAGTCTGGTTAGTAAAACACCCATTTCGTAGACAGCGTATTCATGGTTTGTAAAACATTCAGGAAATGCCAACATACCTATATATTTTAAAGTTGGTGAGAAGCTATGCAAGGCAAGAAAGAGGCTGTTTACTATTTAAATAATGAATGTATTCTACTTGGAATTAGTGAGGCTTTGGCCAAGGGAATTGCATTTATAAGTCATCCGTTTTACCAGTACCTGGAAAATATGAATAAGGAATAACAATTTTTCTATTGGTGATTTCAATTAAGGTTGCGAAATCTACCGGCGAAAAAATGAACCCTCGTAAGCGGGATCACCCGGAATAGCGGCTTTATTTATTTATTTATTTACAAAACGGGCGATGCCCAATTTCAATATTATTAACAAAATAAATAATATTGACAGGTTAGTACCTGCGTTTGTTTGCCAATTTCCCTTTGGTCACTACTAAAAAGTCAAAGAAATCGTATTACAGCGTATTTGGATGGAAATCTAGTGGTGACTATGTGTTATTTTGTTTCCCTAATCTTCCCAAAAGAGGAAAACTAAATGTTTGAATAACTTATTATTTTGGACCATAAGAGCAAGTAGACCTGCGATTTGCTTGGGGTAGAGCGATGAAAATGGGCAAGAAGTGTGAAATTGTAATAAAAGTAAGTGCATTATTGCCAGGTACTAACTTATCATTAGTAATAAATTATCTGCTTAGTAGTAATTATTTACATCCCTTTTACTTGTACCAATCTTCCGGCTCGTATGATCCAAATTTTCCCTCGCTCATTTGTTCACTAAACTAAGCTTGAAAATACTTCTGAAAGATGCATTGTAGGTAAATACCAATAATAATTAACCCTGGAATGCCCCGTGGGGTTTGTCAAACCCCAATTGCGATTTAAAGTCAGTTTATCATGTTGAATCCCGCACGTCTGGCTCTTCTCTGGCCCCCTTCTATATCAGCCCACACTTCTTCCCTGAAGGCTCCAGCCTTTTTCCAGTTTAGTACGTTCAAGACTTCTGTGTTGTGTAGTACTTTCTTGTTCCTGGGGTTTGACAAACCCCACCGGGGAGTTAACCGCTAGCGATTTTCTCTATAGCAAGTGTTATTTTTGTGGGCGTTCCCACAGTTTTGTTATTGGCTCATCGTTAGAAATGGCTGAAAAACGCAAGTTTTCGGATCCTGAAGGCATTAGATCCATTTGGGAACAGTTGGAGGAAGAAGATGTATATTTTGGGGGGGAAATTTCAAACACGAGATAATGTCGAGTTACAAGAAGTCGCCTCCGATGAAGAAGCGTCAAAAGTGGCAGTTTTGGAGAAACTAGTTCGATATTCCTTCTGTGAACATCATAGATCTTCAAAGTGTTGAGAATGTTGATCCTATTGCTTGGTGACAATTTTATGTTACCTATTCATTCTAGTTCTTCCGTTTTGTAAGTGGTATCAAACTAATCTCAGAAAATTGTTTTGTAGATTTTATTTGTTTATTTATTTTTGTTTTTAAATGAAAATGTGCTAATTTTATATTGAAATTTTGTTACAATGAGGTAGGTACCTTTCTGCTATTATTTTTTTCTTCAGAGCGTGAGGTTTGCCTTACTACTACTTTTTTCTTCATGAGCTTAGGTACCTACTTCGTGTTTCTAAACACTCTTGATAACAGAATAAAAATAAAATTTGATTCAAGTGTAACTTATTTTTGTTTTTTTAACATTTTTCAAAGTTGGGGTTTGACACACCCCACCGGGGAGTTGTGTTAGAAATTTAGCCGGGACATTCCAGGGTTAAATGATCATTGTTAATACATCAAAAACATGAAGACCCAATGGGAGCCGTTATTGAAATAAAATCAAGCTCGCTAGGTGCTAGTGTTTTAGCTACAGACATTAGTTTGACAATAGGGTGGTACATAGGACGGGTAAGAATTACCAACATTCCTCTGTGATACCTAGTGATTAGCACTACACAGACGATTTTTGGAATTCCAACTACCTAGTTTATTTCCTTTAGTTGGAATCCCAAACATAACTATAACTAATCAGAGTGGACCGAAGAACTAGTAAGGTACTGTTTTCGTTTATTGAACGGACCTGAAAGGTGTACTTATTGAAAGTCGTCCTCTCTTGTCAATTGTAATGAACTTAGGCCGCCCCAGAGGTGCAATGGGGGCCTAAATTCACAGTCATAGATAGAGAGGGGTGTGGCAGTACCATAAGAGATACAACTCGTACTAATAGCATATATGCTACGTTCGGAGAAGATAATATTCCGGTTCCCGGATCATCATCTATCCCCAACCATAGCCTTTCAAGAACGTGAGAATTAACGCCTGGCGCCGAAGCGACGGACACACAGCGCATTCTCTTGGATTTCGCGGGAACTGTCACACAGTACATTTATCGTTACTAAATTCTGTTTTGAACTCAGGCGTAACAGACACAAAAGACTTTAGTTTGGATTAACAATATAAATTGATGTAATGTAAATAATCAGTTTTCCCTTCCAAGACCCTCAAATAGTTCTAATCTATCCCGTTTGTTGATGCCATTTTGGGAGCGATCTCAGCACGCGAACAATAATTGAAATCGCCAATTGTAAGCATAGCAGATGCCACACCCTTGCCTTGTACAAGCCTTATACACTATTTCCAATAATTTATGTTCCAACCGAAATGGAGAGAGTTCAATAGACCCCCTCGTCGGCCCACTAAAGATTTTAATAATCCCTCAACAAATACGATATCAGGTACCACATAATGGGTGAAATATGTATCTTTGTAGATCACTGGTAAAATAAAAATTGTGTTTGTATTCTGTTGGAAAGGTTCACTATAATTTTATAGAATTTTGATAATTAAAATTATTAAATAGATTGTTTAATGATTGTAGCAGAAAAATACCCAGTAATACCTATTTATTTGCCATTTATCTCTGTTATCCATGACAGCTGCCATAAATACAGCTTTATTTTAAATTGGCAAATGTTTTATTCATTTTTCTTCCTTGTTGAAATACATTTTCTACAATTTAATTACCTTTAATGGTTCGCAAATAATTGTAAATTAGATACTCGTAACAAGTTTCCAACATCTTCATCGTGGGAATCCGTTTTAAGGCATTCTGAAACTATTCCTAGAATTTAACACTTCTTCATATAAATACCTACTGTATATTTTACGGTACAAAATACATACCGAAGAATATACTGTAAAATAGCCTGGAATTATGCAGCAGTGGTCTTATAATTGAATTTATTCGGTATGTAACATTATTGCCCATTTCGTTTTAAGTTTATCCTTTAGCTCAGTATTTCAGTTTGTATTGTATCACTGTTTCAAGATTCAAGATTATTAATTGGCACAATTTATAAAATATCACAAAATCACAAAGATCACAATACTTTAAATAGACAAAATGAAATATTCTTTGACAACGTAACATTCACTTGTGCCCAAAGAGGACTAAATTCAAACAATTTGTGTCCTTCCGTGGAGTTGATAAAACACAATTTGTTATTATAAAGTCATAGGAATTTTAAAACAAGAATACTATATTAACACAACTTACATTATGGTCCAATTCCTTAAGCCTATCACATAGATACTCTGAAGACTTTCAAATTGCAAAAATTACGAACATCAATTCTAAGGTGGTATAATGAATGTAAGGCAACTACATATGAATTCCTCCTATATAATTCAAGATTAATTTTGGGCAGTCTGATGTTTGGCCTATTTGCAGTTCTCGTGGAATCTACCTGAGACGAATCGCTATCAACAATTCCACTTTTAAAAACGTGCAAACAATACTTTAACCGGAAGATATCCTTAATCTTTAAGAGCTCCAGTTCCTCATAGAGTGAATTTGTTGAATACATAAATGGTTTATTTAAAAGTTTACGCAATAAGGTCTTATGTACAATGTTCATAGGGCAAAGGAAGCTTTTACACGCACCGCCTCAGTCCAAAATTCCATTACATGATATTTTCCTTGATTCCTTTGAAAGTTGATTAGTAAAAACCATTAGGTATGTACCTTTTACTTTTGCGGTTTTTTTTTTTTTTTTTTTTTTTTTTAATTATAGAAGAATATAAAAGTGTTAAAGAAAAAGGAAGTTTAATCATGTTATGAAATATCATGGAAAAAACATTAAAGATGAAAGGGGACTTTGTCACGCTCTCCGACAGACGGGTAGAAAAAATGGAATCCGGGTTGTTTTGCTGAGATTTAAAGTTGATTTATTAAATATCAGCCAGGGATTCATGACTCTAAATCCAGTCTCATCTTGCTCAACAGTTTCCTCCTCGGATTTAATTGTAAAGGAAGGACATACTCAAACACCAGTGACTAACTCCGGCTCCATTTTAGTTCGTTTTTTAAGGGCGTATTTTAGAGGGTGTAGATCACTATTACAAACGATAAGGTTGTATTCGATAATCATCAGTAACGCTTGCATACGAGTCTGCAACACATTGGGACATTTTGTGTCTTTAGTTTCAGACTCGTATGCAAGCTCTAAGAGCCACTCAGCTGATCCGGACCCTGGGCATCGTCAAGTAAATATCCTAAAGAGGCTACATACGAAATTACAGCTTCCTAGAGTCTAAAGCATAGAAATTAGCTTTAAGAGCCACTCATCTGATCCGGACCCTGGGCATCGTCAACTAAATGTCCTAAACAGGCTACATACGGAATTACAGCTTCCTAGAGTGTTAAGTATAGAAACTATCTATTAAAATGATTTAATCTCCGCTTCACAAATCAAACCGTTCTCGATATATTCGGATCACCTGCTATGAATCAAAGCATCGAAACACCAGCTCAATGAAATCATCAGAAATTAATAAGCGGTTGCAATCATGTTCACAATGTCAATTATTGAGAATGATCACCTGCGTGTAAACAATTATTCATATAACCACGCTCATAACTCAGCTTTTTGGCCACGCACTTCGCAGTAGTTACCATATTATGGTTGGATAAATCGAGAGCTTTCGAACGAATGGTCAACGAATTTTGTGGGATGAAAAACGACGAAGTACCATTTCCCCTAGCAACGACTCGGTTGTAAGCGGAAATCATCAGAAAACCAACCGTATCGCTTTTTTTAACGCTTTTTGTTTATGTGCCAAAGTAAAGATATAAAATGTCAAAAGTAATAACTTTCCAAGCAAATTGATTTTAAAATGTATTTTCATTAAGCTGGAGCAGGACTTATTTGACGCGTTTTTCCTTTAGTGTGCTTAAAAATTTCTACAAGCAAGCAAGGGGGTTAGTTTTTTTTTACATTCAATGGAAAGCGTGAAATTGCCCGGTCCGGAAACTGTAAAGGTGTAAACACTTTTGGGAGGCACGATGAGCCATGTTCTGATCATACATTATATACTCAGCGTTTTTAGGACGTCCCTTAGAAGTCGTGTGTGAAAAATGTTATCGACGCTGCCCAGGCCACAATCCTCAACCGATTTTCGTGATTCTTATTTTGTTCGATTCGAATTTTAGTCTAATTGTTCAAAGAACCTTGAAAATTTCGGGCTTGCTGTCGATGTGAGAAGTGGATCGGACGAGGAGAGGGATGGGATAGGATAATTACCGATTCTTTCAAGCGCTGACTAAGCTACAAATCTCGACCGATTTTTGTGATTCTTATTTTGTTACATTATGAAATCGATATAGTTTCGAAAAGTGTGTCAGGATTTTTAAATTTCATCAAGAGAGGGGGTGAATGGAGGGGTAATATTGATAAATCATGATATTTATCAATTCTAGTCCGATTTTCGTGATTCTTTTTTTGTTCAACTATGATACAAGGAGGTGGATCGAGGAGCTAATAGCGATAAATCGTGATATTTTTACTATATTCACCAGATTTCTGTGACTGTTTTTATTGTTTGTTCGATCTAGATTTTAGTCCAGTAAAGCAATCTTGATAGTTTTAAATATACTGTCAGTGAAGGGGTTTAATGGTGGAATAAGGGCGGGGGAGGGGGGTATTTCCGAGAAATCATACTTTTTTAAAATTTTTTCATTTGGCATTAATGAATACATTTAACAGCCACACGAAAATCTAGTTAGTATTGTGCATTACACAGTTATTAGGAAAGTAGAAACAACTCATCCCCTCAGCACAAGCTGTGCTTAAAGAGGGTATTAGCATTGTAACTTTCTGTTAAAGTATGTTGTTCACAGAATAATAAAATAAATGCATTGAAAAAATAATAATAATAAGCTTCGCATACTCCGTATTGGTTCGTAGGCGGGCAATAGACTTGCACATGGATTTGTGGACTTGATTACCCACAAACCACGGTCTAACGAGAAAATGAGGCTGCACTTTCTTATATACTTTTGTTGTTTCTTTTATTTTAATGCTCACAAAAATTATATAAAATATATTTATAAGGACATCCCCGTAATGCATGCAATACTTACCAATATGTTTTGATCTGAATCACAAATTTTGAAAATGTGCGACGGTAGTTATAGTTACTATTATATTAGAAAAGTAGTGCGATCTAATCATGTAGAGCTTTATTTCTTTCTCGCATTCGTGTCTTACATCAATTTCATTTAGGAAGTAGAGTCACATCTAGAACCATCTCCGGAAATGCGCTGAGCTCAAGCATTCATTCTTTTTGGTGTAACATGATACGTATCTTTGGAATCGAACGGAAGAAAGATTGAAGCCGCGAGAAACAATGGGAGCCTGAAGTAATAGAGAATCTCGAAGTCACTTGGTGACGTCTCAGGGCTAACAAAGCCATGTCCGGATTTCTTCTATATTGTATTTTCTCCCATCAAGATGGCATCCGTGTATACTGGGTCGATAGGACTCGGGTGCGGTTTGAAAAATACCGAACATTAGGGAATGGTCAGATTCTACTCACCTTAGTTATTTCTTATTACAAAAAAGTGGAAAAGGGATCAGGCTCCCATTAATTTTTTTTTTTTTTCGTGATTTATTTATTGCAACTGAAACATAGTACACTTCATCTAGCAATATTTAATTTTATGATAAGCTCACTAAATGGGGAGGTTTACAGCAAAACCTGGCCCGTACTTGTAACAAGAACAGTTAAAAAAAAAACACTGGATTACACTTGCACTATTTGCACAGCACAATTAGGTCCAGAGGTTTATTTCTCTTGAGTCGCCGAAGTTCTTCTTTGTTGTGTAAAACGTTGAGCATCTCCAGGTTCTCGTGTTCGTGCTTCCTTGCATATTTGGAAATAATTTCAGTGACCGTTTTTATCCTCAAGTCACAATGAATATCATCATTCCGCATGAACCAGGGGGCCCGAACTATACTTCTCAGTATTATATTTTGTCGGGTTTGGATTGTTTTGATATTTGATTTTTTCGCACAACCCCCGAGCTGAATCCCATTGGTCCAGATAGGGCGCAGTATCTGTTTATATATGAGTAATTTATTGTGTAGTGAGAGATGGGAGTTCCTTCCCATCATCCAGTACATCTTTCTGAACTTGATTTTTAGTTCCTGATTCTTTTTTTCAATGTGGTATTTCCAGTTAAGTTTGGAATCAAGGTGCATCCCTAAGTATTTTACATTGTCAGAGTATGGTATTTTATTTGAATTGATCTCAACTTCTGGGGCTGAGATTTTTCGATTAGTAAAGTTGATGTGCACTGACTTTGTTTCATTCAGTTTCATTCTCCACATCTTGGTCCAATTGACAACCTTGTTAGTGGACGTCTGTAGTTTGCGAGTTGCAGTTTCAGGGTCATCTCCAACAGAGAGGATAGCAGTATCATCTGGAAAAGTAGCTACAGTTGTATTTTCCTGTTGCAGAAGATCTCGTGTGTACAGCAGGTAGAGTACTGGGCCTAGGACACTGCCTTGTCCCATTAAATAATTCGCAAAAAAATCTCTTCTTCTAACCCTCTTGCTTGCAGTGATTTTTAAGCTCGCGTTATTAGAAGAACTTACGCACTGAAAACGCAGGAGTCAAATAAGTGTGACACTGTGGCTAAGTTCTTTCCTAAACAACCTACGGTAATGAAATTTGAAATGGAGCGCTTTTGGGACACGTTGAATATAATTACAGGCTAAGGAGGCGAACTGATCAGCTGAGGGACCTCAGAGGGTAATTTCTGTCTTAGTCGATCTACGGTGCTGAAATGTAAACTAGAGTGGTGGGAAAATGTCTTTGTTATGAAGGGGATTGGTTATTAACATTTACTAATAAGCTTAAAATTGAGCAGTCCTGGGGCTGTGAATGAGTGAACTCTTTCGCGAGGAGCAGTTGTGTAATGTAGACTGGGTTTAATGATAATAGACCATTAATCTGCGCAGAGTATATATTTTGTAATTTAGAAAAGAAATAATAAATGTTGGTTGAATGATTTGCGATGTTTTTTAATTATACGCATCTTGAAACGTAAAACAACAAATTTTGAGGGAGTGTTAAACTTTTTTTTCTTGGTCAATTACTGAGGTTCATTATTGAAAATTATAATTAAAAACATCTGAAGATTCAGTCATGAAAGCAAAACTTGTTCTCTCAACTGGGAAGATCGTGGAAAAGTGATTTTTGTGAATCTAAAGAA
Source organism: Adelphocoris suturalis (assembly GCA_030762985.1). Taxonomy (NCBI): domain Eukaryota; kingdom Metazoa; phylum Arthropoda; class Insecta; order Hemiptera; family Miridae; genus Adelphocoris; species Adelphocoris suturalis. Next base: position 43,459,404 of record CM061049.1, read on the forward strand.
TTCTGCTGATCAATATATATCTCACGAGGCCACAATAAAATGTGTCAAATACTATCAGAATCTGAACATATTTAAAGGAGCAATAAAGAAGAAAACTGGACTTTTGACAAAACGAGTGCTTTTGTTCCACGATAGTGTGTTTTTGCAGCACCCAGCTCACAAAACCGTTGAGCTCCACAATTCCTTCAAATGGAACATTTTTTCCCATTTACCTAACTAACAAGCTTTATAAAAAAATTAAAACTGATTAAGTGATGCAAAAATCTCGTAAACGAGTTCCACTATCTGCTTTACAAGCAGATACCATGTTATGTGATGGATATGTCCTTGATTGGGGATTTCATAACGGTTGTCCTCGAGAGTTATAAACAAACCCTTTAACTATGGACTGTAGGTGACGAAATGTAGGATAAAGAATTTATTTTATTATTCTTGGAGGCACAAAAAGCTATAAAAGCCGCATCCCGACTAATTCCAACAAAACAACGGTTTACTTATAGAAATTTTTATTTTTTTATATTTTTTTTATCCAACAATATAACTTATAAAAATGTTGAAAATAACTGTGGAGTGAAGCCACTACAATGAGTAGTTAACAGTCGACTGTTGTCAAGCGGATAATAATGTTTCCTATGGAGTGGAGTAAATGATGCTATTGCTTTACGTTAAGAATATTGTAACCAGCTTATTAAAATTGTTTATACTACAATCAACTTGTAGCCAGGTAGGAATGTAGCCAGGTACGTAAGGAGGGGGAAATTGGTAGCTTGAGATGTTCACATCACATAAATCAAGCGCTTTCCAACGAGTGGCGAACGATTTCTGTGCGATGAAAACTGCGGAAGTTCCATTCCCCTAGCAACGGCTGGGTTGTACGTGAAAGACACTGAAATTGTGACACAAATTTTGCGTGACGGAAATTTTTGGTTGACCCCCCCAGAGCAAAGACATATCCATGTCAAACAGCGTGACGGTAAAATCGTATTCACACCCCGCTAAATTTTTCGATGCGGGTGCGCCTATAGAAGTTTACACTTCAAAAACAATATAACGGCAGAAGGCCCTTTTTATAAAGCTTGTTATAATCTGAACTGTTCGAATAAAGAAATGTTAAAGTCACCTTACTTGTCTAATCTGGCACCAAATGACCATCACTTCTTTCCCTATATGAAAATTCATATGGGGGACTAATGCTTCTGAACTGATAACAAAAATGAAAACCGCAATAAATTACGTATTAAACGAATTGTGCTTTCTCATTTAATTTTACTTTAATATGTATAACTAGAGCGCGGGAATATATACCGAATGATCTGCGATGTCGAATTACAACTCTACGCTAACGATTAGACGAGCACGAACCCGAATCGGAGAACAACTGAAGACCGAGCGAAAAGCGGAAGAAGAATAAGCGAGGAAATAAAGCGAAATGGAGGGAAGGAAGCAAAGAATAAGTTCAGCAGCCTGGGAAATACAACTTCCAGGAAAGCTCGAGTATCTCACCGGAGCTCATCCTCTCGGGATCGGAGCTCACCTGGCTGGATAGCGAGTTGTTAATGAGGTACATAAGTTACTAGTCGAAGATAAAATAGGAAGGTATAAACTCTCTCTCTCTCTCTCTCTCTCTCTCTCTCTCTCTCTCTCTCTCTCTCTCTCTCTCTCTCTCTCTCTCTCTCTCTCTCTCTCTCTCTCTCTCTCTCTCTCTCTCTCTCTCTCTCTCTCTCTCTCTCTCTCTCTCTCTCTCTCTCTCTCTCTCTCTCTCTCTCTCTCTCTCTCTCTCTCTCTCTCTCTCTCTCTCTCTCTCTCTCGCTCTCTCTCTCTCTCTCTCTCTCTCTCTCTCTCTCTCTCTCACTCTCTCTCTCTCTCTCTCTCTCTCTCTCTCTCTCTCTCTCTCTCTCTCTCTCTCTCTCTCTCTCTTTCTCTCTTTCTCTCTCTCTCTCTCTCTCTCTCTCTCTCTCTCTCTCTCTCTCTCTCTCTCTCTCTCTCTCTCTCTCTCTCTCTCTCTCTCTCTCTCTCTCTCTCTCTCTCTCTCTCTCTCTCTCTCTCTCTCTCTCTCTCTCTCTCTCACTCTCTCTCTCTCTCTCTCTCTCTCTCTCTCTCTCTCTCTCTCTCTCTCTCTCTCTCTCTCTCTCTCTCTCTCTCTCTCTCTCTCTCTCTCTCTCTGCATGCTTGGATGACTGGTGCTTGCTTGCTTGTATGACTGGTGCTCTAAGCACGGCATGATATTGAATATGCAGTGAAGAGCAAGGCTATGTTTTTGTGAAATACTAAGATAAGCTTTTGGCTAGAATTGATTCCACCTTAATTCACTCAATCATAATAGGAGACTCGGAACTTGACGTAGTAAGACAATTTAAAATGTTAGGCATCTTAGTGGCAGACAACCTGGATTGGGATAATCAAGTGTCGGAAATTTGCAAAAAGATGTATAGGAGCCTATACCAACTACGTAGGTTAGCTGTAGATTTCCTACAACATGTTAGAGCTCAATTAGCCCAAGCTTTGCTGATTCCTTCTTTCGAATATGCTGCATTAACATTTTGTGACCTGACTTCCAAACAAATGGATACTTTACAAGTAGCCATGAACTTCATCGTTCGTTTTGTATTTAGGCTACGTCTTGATATTCATGTGACACCATATTACTTTAAGATAGGTTGGCTGAAAATACGTGAAAGGTAAAAGCTTGCTATAGCCTCTATGCTTTTTAAAATTTTTAAATTTCGAAAGCCTAAATACCTTTTTGATCAATATCGATTCCGTCAAGATGTTCATTCTGTTCCCACTCACAATGCAGCCTCACTTCTCCAGATCCCAAAGCACAATACAGTCCTATACAGTAAATCCTATACAGTGAGTTTGAAATGGTTTGCAAGTCACTGCCAATCACCTCAGCGAACTAACATAAAAGCTCGCTTCACTGAATAGGATAGAGCTCGTAATTTTATTCGTCTCTTAATGATGTCCCAAAGAGGCTCCCAATCAAATTTCAAATTCTAGGGTAAATAGGAGATAATTTGGCTCATTCCAAAGTTCAAGATAGAGCCCGTAATGAATTAGTCTCTTGATATTTCGAAGTTGCTCTCTGTCGATTCTGAACTACCTAGAGTAAACAGAAGGGAATCTAACTTAGTCAGCTTCACGTGCGTGCAATGTAGAGAAACTTCTTTAATTTTACGGTTGTGAGGCAGTGTACCCGACGTCAGCCCTTGGGATTAAGGAAGTTGAAAAAGGGGGAGAACAGAGAGAGGGATGAGAGGAAGTGCCCCTATAAAATGACCAGCAGATAAGGGCACACACCATACACACACTCTCGCACCGATCAACCTTCTTCCATAGGTAAATATAAAAATGAAATTATGTTTATGTCCTTTATACGCGGGCGTACCGGTCGTCCGATGAGGATGAAACTTTTCCAACTTATTCCTTGCACTACCGGGACGACGATAGGCTATCGGAATCTTCCCCAAACTTACTCCATATCGTCAAACTTGCCGCCCTTCGCAACGGGTAAATACGAGGGGAAAGCGAATAACTTTACTACAAAAAAGTTCCAATTATGCAGCATGATCGTATGAGGGAGTTTTCGTAAATATTTATCGTACTATATCATGTTACGTTGTTTTGAAAATTGAGAACTTTGAGTGAAAATAAATTATTAACCACCAATTTTATGGCAAATAACTCGTTCTATCTGCTACCAAAAAAGAGAGATTTTGGATTTCTAACTTTTTTTAATCGATTTTTTAGCACATTTTAATGAAATTCAAGTAAGTACATTTTTCAAAGTAATGTCGTTCATGAATTTTTGAATGTTCTATTTTACAGTTGATAAACTTTATTTGAGCAATATTCCGCTAAAAAGTGGGCATAAAACAATTTTTAGCACTTTTTAGCTATTTTTAGTGGGTTTTTTCAGCACTTTTTTTTAAATTCGACCAATTTAATGAACTCAAAAAATTATTATTATTATTTTTTTTTTTTTTTAATCGCTTTATTTCTATATTTAAATAAGTACAAGAACAACACTTCTCCAGAAAATAAAAAGACACTATAGAAAGAAAAAAATAGAACAGTAATAAGTAAATGGAAATTAATCCCTAATATGGACGAAAAGTCTGTGGTAGGGGATGGTCATGGTACTAGCCGATAAGGAAACGAGAATTGAATTAAACATACATAGGGTGTTGATCACATAGCGAAGTTTATAAATTTAAACCTAATTTACTATACTCTTATTTCTATATTAATTTATTTGTATTTTCTATTTACTCAGCAATATTTTATATTACAACAGAAGCTTAAAAAATAAGTTTTTAATTCTATATTAACAGTTTTGCTTTGATCGCAAGTAATTTTTCTTTAAGTTTGGTTGGAAGTTTGTTAAAAGTGGAAATGCCTTTATATATATATAATTATTTTGTGCAAGGGTAGTTCTTAATTTCGGTTGCTTTAGGTTTATTTGATGTTTCGATCTAGTATGAGCTGTGTGTTGGGGTAGCAAGAATGAACCAAATCTAATGACCTGTTTAATTCTCTGGGTATCTGCTATCATTTCATAGGGGAGTACTTGTAATTTTTTGAACAGGGGCGCTGCGTGAACATTGAATTGAGCCTTTGATATTTTTCTTACAAGTACTCTCTGTGCTACTTTTATTTGCTCTAGTGGAGTAGGGTATGCACCACTCCACGTTATGGCCAACGAACTCGTCCTTTCATTTGGTAAGCTTGATTTTTTGGCGAATGAATGGAATTTTTATCTCAATCCTAAGGAGAGTTATCGTTTGGAAGGACACACACACACACACACATTGATTTTGAGAGAGTTATGTTCAGTTTTATCCTCAAATCCAATCACGAGAACGGTTTTCTCGAGAGTACCTTCATTGTCGTATCGACAAGCTTTCTCTGTTGGAGATATTCTATCACATAGGCGATCATCGAGACCCGCCCATACTCCTAGAGCATGGATTCCCAAACTGGGGGGCGCCCCCCCCCTGGGGGGCTTGAGACCATTCGACCATTCTTTGGGGCAACATCGAGCCAACTCCAGAAGCGAGCTCGTTTTTGCCCCAAACTATCATATATCATCCTTGGGGCCGACAGCAGGAAAAAATTATCTCAAAAACCACTGTCCGACAATTCATTGAAACGTCGTATTGATGATATGGCTGAAGACATAAAAACCCAGGAAGTCAATGGAATAAAACTATCACTATATTTTGCCATGCAACGAGACGAGAGTACAGGCGTTGCTCAACGTTCTCAGTTAGTTGTATATGTTCGATGTGTTGAAAACGAAACAATACAAGACGAGCTACTCTTTTCAACAGAGCTGGAGACCACTACAAAAGCTGTTGATGTGATGAAAGCCGTATCTGATTTTTTTGACAATCATGGACTCTCGTGGCAAAAACTAATGGGCGTATGCACTTCAATGCTTGGTTCTCGCTCAGGCTTCGTGCAGTTAGTCAGAGAAAAAAACGGTGATGTGACTGGGATTCATTGCTTTATACACCGACAAGCCTTGGCAGCCAAAACTCTTCCAAACGACCTCAATGCCGCCTTAAAATTATGTAGGTATTAAAATAGTGAACTACATAAAAATAAGTGCAATAAATACCCGACTGTTCAAAATTCTTTGTGAAGATTTAGGAACTGACCACAAAACACTGCTATTTCACACAAAAGTACGCTGGCTCTCAAAAGGAAACATGTTGGCAAGACTATTTGAGCTCCGAGATGAAGTAACTTCGTTCTTGGAAAACCAGAAGCAAAATGAGCTAAGCATGGACTTCAGCAAACCTAGTTCTCAAGTAATGTTGGCATATTTGTCAGACTTCCTTGATTCGTAAACAGCATTAACTTAAAACTGCAGGGTGGAGACTCAAATATCATAACTCATCGTGATGACATCAAGATGTATGTTGAGATACTACAACTTTGGAGGCGAAAAGTACAGCAATCCCCTGCAACTTTTCAAATTTCCCAAAACTAGTATCAATCCCAGAAGAAACACGATTCAAGAAGGTTTTTGAAGGATAAAACTTGTCAAAACAAGTGTCTAACCATCTGGAGACGCTCACTGATGAATTCGGGAAATACTTCCTCAACACTGCTGACGAACATATTTACAGACTTTCAACAGATTCTTTTCATGTCAACGTTGAACATGTTCCAGAAGCCATGCAAGAAGAATTTGTGGAAATAAAAAAATGATTCTTCTTCCAAATATGACTTCGAAAAAATGGAAAAATCAACATTTTGGACAAAATACTTCCAAGTGTATCCCAGAGTGTCACAGGAAGCTCTTCGGTTATTTTTGCCTTTTTCAACCACCTACTTGTGTGAAAAAGCATTCTCAACACTCGTACAAATAAAAAACAAAGAATCGAAACAAACTTGATGTTGCTAGTGACTTACGTTGTGCCCTTGTCCAAACTTCACCAAGAATACCAGCGCTAGTAAAGAAAATGCAAGCCCATCCATCTCATTAAGATTACCTTATTTTTATCTTAAAGGCTACCTACTTCATAAAAGCTACGTGTTATCAAATCGTGTTTTGTATAAATAGCAAATAATAAATTGTAATCAGTGTAAAATTTGCATTTATTTTCACATCCATTCATTAGTTATGTAAGGGGGGCGTGGGAGGCTTTCATTTTACCGCAAGGGGGCACGGTACGAAAAAGTTTGGGAACCCCTGTCCTAGAGGATTACATCCTTGCCAAAAAAGAAGGCGTAAGCTCTGCTCACTGGTAATTGAGGATGAAAAATTCACTTCTCCAATACCCCCAACACATACCGGTCCAAAGGCTCTGCAGGCTGTAAAATACCAATGTGTGTTTACCAGCTACTTTGCAAAAATTGTCCAGCATTTTATGTTGGACTTCCCATGTTAATTTTGAAACACCGAACACCTTGTACACAAAATAAGATACAAAATACGACAACTAAAACATTTGTTAGACAACCGTTCTTCACTCCCCCTAATCACTAGAAGGCTACTATACCTCACTACTATACCTCACATTGATTCGACCAATTTGGCTTTATTCGTGCAAAATATGGGGATCCGCAGCCAAAACACAATTAAATAAGGTACAAGTTACTCAAAATAGAGTACTTCGTGTGATAACTGGAGCAGAATGGTTTGTGCGAAACAGTACTCTGCATCAAGACTTGGACATCCCAACAGTTGAAGTACTGATCAAGGAAAGGTATGCCAAGATCCACCATACCATGTCAGGCCAAAGCAATTCACTGGCAGCTGCTATTCTCCTAAATCCCCCTGAGCTACCAAGACAACGCCGCCTAAAAAGAAAAGTTCCATTCATGCAGCATGATCGTATGAGCGAATTTTCATAAATGGTCGTATTATATTTATGTTAAATTCTGTTGAAATTTGAGCACTTTGGGGAAAAATAAAAAATATTTTATACATTTTATAGCAAATTAACTTTTTGCCAGTAATATTCCACTGAACAAACAATTTTGTGGATTTTTACAATTTTTTCAAGTGTTCCTATCGATTTTTAGCTTATTTTATTGAAATTTAAGTACATTTTTCAGTACAATTTTGTACTTAAATTTTTAAATGTCCTAGTTCATGTTCGATTAATTTTTTTCGAGTAACATTCAGCTAAAAAATATAAATTTGTTAATTTTTAGCGATTTTTGCCTTTTCAGTTATTTTTTAAGTACATTATTGAAATTTGACCAATTTAATGTGCTCAAAAAGTGTTGTCCAACGAACTCATCCTTTCTTTTGAAATACTTGATTTTTTGGCGAAAGAACGAAGTTTTTATCTCAATTCTATCGAGAGTTATCGTCTGGAATGACACATACATATATATACTATATATATATATATATATATATAAGAATACACCTATATCTTCATACATATATATATATATATATATATATATATATATATATATATATATAAGCGTTAAAATCCAGGAATCATTTCAGAATGCCTCAAAACAGATTTCGATAAAAAAAATTTTTGAAAATTTTTATTTTAAAATTTTTGGAGCCATCGGAATAGCTTTATTTTCTAAGAAAATTCGCTAAAACGACCCCAAGATTTTCTCTTAGCTTCAGACGACGACGAATAGACTATTCTGGTTAAGGGCAGCCACTGGGTTGTACCTTTCTTCATGTTTCATGTTAATTAGGCAAAGCCTACTATACACTTTGAGCAAAACTGTAATATTCAATGAATAATAAAGTTATCATTTATTTTTTTTATTTTTTTTTTTTAATGTATATTGGGAAAGCGGAGACTGGGTTGAATCTCAGAGTCAATAATCGTTGGCACTCAGTGGTTATACAAAATTAAGAACTCCCAACGTGCCACTTCACAAAATGCTCTGTTCGACGATTGCTTTGGGACAAAGCTCCTTCAAAAAATGAAGCCTGACGAAAACAACACCAAGTTGCTTCAGTTGGAGAGGGCTCATAGTAACGTCCTGAGGGCCTATGAACCTCCAGGACTCGACATTAAAGGTAAATATTTCAACCCAGTAGAATGGTATTAGTTCCCACAACAACAATCTCATGGCTCCAGTTTTCAAGATCTCATGCTAACGCCTAATTTCCCAAAATCTTCTCCATTGTTAGTTCTGCATTTGAAAAAGGCATTAAGCCGAAATATTAAAATCTAGTTGTGATTTCCATTTCTGTTTTTCTTTGTGTCTCAGTGTAAATACTCATACTTTATTCATTTATTTATTTACGGGCAAGCCCAAAGACACATAGAAACAAAAAACCAAAGAACATACAAGATACAATACAGAACACAATACTAAAATAATAATTCAGAATATAATGAGGAAATTAACAACAAGTCATACCAGGTTAAGATATGGAAAATAACAGTTCCGGCAAACAACACTGCCAACAATAAAATATATTAAGAAAAGCTCAACGGGGAGGAGGCGATCAGCTTTTTGAGAGAAGCAATTGAATTATGAAAAAAGTCAAATCATACATTTATCCGTTTATTGTGCTCTTGTAGGGCTGTTTAATCCATATATATATATAGCCTTCAAAATTTGCTCCAAACCATTTTGCTGTAAAGTATTGCGATAAACTTATCGAATCGGATTTCCTTCAAGAAAATTTTGCTTGACATTTATATTGAAATTTTTGTAGCAATTGCAGTAGTTTCATTTTCCAGTTTCCCAAGGGACCATCCCTTAACTTATATATATGAAAAAGCATTAAACTCTAGGATTCGTTTCAGAATGTCTCAAAACGGATTTCAATGGAGAAATTTTTCAAAAATTTTGATTTTAAAATTTTTGGAGCCATTGCGATAGCTTCACTTACGACTTACTACGAAAATTCAGTAAAAGTGGTACGCGTTGATATGACAACTATCTGGAGCAACAATATATGGCAACTACTTGAGGATGTAGTGAACCCGTACCCATAGCAACCAAAATGAGTGTGAACTGTAGTAGATACTAGAGTAAAAAGTTGTTGAATGCTTTGGCGCATTGTTGAAAATTAATGTTATTTGTAACCATGACTGTACGAATAATATGTTAGGCGGGACAAAGTCCGCCGGGTCAGCTAGTATTAATATACAATACGATCCAAAATGCGATGTAAATCATTTGATAGAAGAAATCTGAATTATTTGACAGATGATAAAGGCTATGCATCGCCCTCTACCTCCAATAGCGGATAACGCCAAGTTCCGGTGATAGTAAGTAGGGCTGTTTCTGCACGTAGCACGCTGGGCTGACGATACCCACTTACTGCAAAGGGACGATGAAAGGGCTCTTGCTTCCACCACCTTAGGTCTGTAAGCTCCGATCCGTATCTCACCACCGTCCGATCCCTCATCCCCTCTATTCAACCAATGGCTTCTGCTTGATCTCCCGAACCGGATTAATGATGGAGTTACCTCTCGCTGCTCTCCTTCCGGCATCACATTCAGTCCTAGACCGCGGTTTATTCTGAATGACGAAAACGGCAGCTAGATAATACAAATGTTCTGCTAAATAACTGGTCACTTGTAAATATTGTTTCCCTCTAAGTTGGATATTAAGTAACTTAGCTGTCTGCAATGTGCGCCCTCTTGAGGGAGGGGGATGCCACCAAGGGAGGGGGGGGGGACAACAAATGTCAACAGTTAACAGGCCCAACGGTCTAAACAGGGTGTCCCCTCACTCTGTTTTCAACAATTTCTCACAACTGTTCTAAAAAGAAAGATAAATTGATACATTAATTTTTTTCAATCTTGATGGTTTTTTTTTTTTTTTTTTTAATCCCATTAATTTCAACTTTACGCATTAAGCACGTGCGAAATTGACATCAACTTCGTTATTTTAAATGCGAACCCCCATTTTTTATTGCAGATTTGAATTTTACGTGAAATTTCATGAAGAAATGACCCATTTGGACGATTCCGCTCCAAAAGCGCGCAATCCCGCTTTAAAAGTGCAATAAATGTGAAATACGAGTACTTACTGAGTTTATGAAGATTCTCAATTGCCACATGTAATACGTGATTTTGGAGTAATTTTTCGTCAGGAACCTCGTAATGGTGTTCATTTATTAATATTTGCAACACCCACTTGCGAAAACACCGAAAATTTGACTAGAGTTGCACTTTTTTTTACACATATCCACAAAGCACAAAACGTACTAAAATTTTGGTTTTTCGTTGTTTTCCCAAGTTAGTGATCAATAAATGAACAGCATTACAAGGTTCAGCATGATAAAGTACTCTAAAATCATGCGTACATGTGACAATTGAGTATCTTCAAAAACTCAGTATTTCACATTTATTGTACTTTTAGAACGGAATTGCGCCTGCTTGCGCACTAAAAACATGGAGTGATATGTCATGTTCAAGTTCACAAACCTACCTACCCCATTTAGTAAGTTTTGGGAACTACTACTGGTCTGAGTTTTCAGACTCAGTTTTTGTGTAAATAGTTTTGTTCATTCATAATTTTGTTAGGAATATGGTTTGTGTTGGAAGTGTATTTCAAACGGAGAGGTTCTTTCCTTCAAGAGGTATCGAATACAAAGTTCAGAATAACTACGATTCGACAGAATAAGGAAGAGTGGTAGCTAGAAAACTAACGTTTCCCACCCACTTTCAATTTCTGTAATAAAAAAAAGTGCAAGTTCCTCATTAGGCTGCATGCATCGAACTTCTGAAGACTTCTGATTACAATTTTTAATCAGTTTCTTTGCATCTGTCATCGCTTTTCATAGTGTGCAGTATTATTTCCAATACAACCTGGCAATCTTGTAATGTACGTAAATGAGCATAATGCACTTTTAGAGCGTCGGAACAAAAGCCCGTGAAACCCGCATATAATAATGACTCAGATATTGCGGTGTACCTTATCAATACTATGACGTTTTATTTATTTACCACCAGCGCATACTCATCACCAGCTCAATGAAATCACCAGAAATTAATAAGCGGTTGCAATCATGTTCACGATATCAAAACGGAAGTTAGTGAAAAATGTTGTCTATTTCCACGAAAAATAAAGAGTTACAATGTTAACTCTAACACTGTAACAATGTTAACTCTAATACTAACATTGTAACTCTTTATTTTTCGTGGAAATAGACGTTTTTCACTAACTTCCGTTTTGTAATGGGTTTCCACAATTTCGTCGCGAGTGATTTAGTTCGTCTCACAATATCAATAATTGAGAATGATCATCTGTACATAAACGATTATTCAAATAACCATGCTCATTTCTTAGAATTTAATCTATTTTCATTTAAAAATATAAAATGAATACGTGGTTAACGCTTAATGTACTGCATGCATTTCTGCATGTAATGCTTCTGACGATTTCTGATTAAAATGTTTGATGAGTTTGCTTGCAATCTCTTTTTTTAGTGTGCGTTATTATTTCCAATACCACCTGGCAATCTTGTGATGTACGTAAATGTATACTATATGAGCATAATACACTTTTAGAGCGTTGAAAAGAAGTCCTTGACAAGCGTGATAAGTTCATAATACCTACCCTACAATTACAAAGACAATATTGAACTTTGTGAAAGAATCCGGAACGTTATTCTAAAGGTATCTTGGATTACACTAAGCCTCCCCTTTCCCACCAACTGTAGTTCGTTAATGGCATTAACGTCGGGTTCATTTGATGTCACTGTTTCACGATCCCAAGAGCCCAATACACCTAACGAAAGAGAGAAGGCCCTAACAAACTTTCATCCTTGATTGTTTGGCGCAAGAACGGAATTACTATCTCAATCTTAAGGAGAGTTATCGTTTGGAACGGATTTCATCCGTCGGTGAGTTATCGTCTGGAAGTTTTTTCGCATCTGTCATCGCTTTTCATAGTGTGCGGTATTATTTCCAACACCACCAAAGACGAGCTTACTTTCAAAAGGGGTCATATCCACTTCCGAAAAAATTTCATAAAGTGAAAAAAACGCCCAAGGAATTATTGACTGGAATTTAAATTTAGTTTTTAATCTAGTGTAGCTTAGTGAGGTACTAGAAATTATATCCCAAAACATGAGCAGCCAACCTCGAAAACCAAAGGAGTTACAGCTAATTATCGTTAGGATATGACCCCTTTTGATCAAAATTTCGGATATGTTCCATTTTGATAAAAACACATCCAGTTCTCAATAAAAAATTTCAAAAATCAAGTGCAGGTAATTCATATTTTTTTAGGTATGAAAAAACACACATGGACTATGTTTCCAAATTATATAAAGTAGGTAATAATAAGTTAAGGTTTTATCGACCAATTTTCAGTTTGGAACAAACAAAGAAGCCATATAGAAAAAAAATCTTTAAAATATGTCTACATTTCAAACATGAAAATCAGTTCGTCAAGACAATCACATTCTTCTACTTCGCCATCATCTTGAGAGGGTGCTAGTTCATGGGTACCTAAAAGAACGCCAACAATGGCAACACCAAGAACGACACGACACCAACACCAACACGACACCTTAGCAACGCAAAACCGACGATAAGCCTAAAAATCTCAAGAGACACGAACTAAAAACAGAAAGAAGCACTAGAAAAATCAGCGAAACAGGAGTGAAACATGTTATCACAGCACGCCATTTATCAATATCATTGAATATTGGGAAGTACAGGAGCACAGTTGAACACAGGGGCGCCGCAGAGTATTGCTCCTGCACTCTGTTGGTTATTCATACCAAACCCTTCAAATCTTATAACCAAACAGCACAGGCATTCCTAACAGGTATGTTCCAAACTAGAGTTGGAAAAAAATCCGGTAGATGGCATTTTGGATATGTTCCTTTTTGAAAAACATCAACGAGCACCAACTTGAAGGAAGATGAGGATACATTCCCTTTTGATTGAAACGAATATTATTCATCATAATTATAGGAATGGATGTGATCCCTTTTGATCCAAATATCAAACTTTGGCCTTCAAATACACAAGAATATGTTCCTTTTTGACGCTAACTGCTCATACAAATCCATTTAGGGTATCCTACAGGTTGAAAATCCGTTTATTACAAATTTTTTTCGAAAAATAGATATGACCCCTTTTGAAAGTAAGCTCCTCACCTGGCAATCTTGTAATGTACGTAAATGCGTACTATATGAGCATAATTCACTTTTATAGTGTCGAAACAAGTGCTTGACAAGCGTGATAAGTTCGTTTATATTAACTACCCCACAATTACAAAGACAATATTGAATCTTCGTGAAAGAATTTGCAACGTTATTCTTAAGGCTTCTCGGATTACACTAAGCCTCCCCTTTCCCACCAGCTGTAGTTCGTTAATGGCATTAACGTCGGGTTCATTTGATGTCACTGTTTCACGACCCCAAGAGCCCTATTCACCTAACAAAAGAGAGGAGGCCACAACGCTTCGCCGTGGAGAAACCTTTGATCATTTCCAAACGGGGCTGCTCGCCTTGTCAGGTCTCCCAGTGATTGTTCCAACAAAGACATCCTTTGCGATCTTGGCGCTCCGGATGGGACCTTTGGATCCGTTTATTATCCAGTAGGGTATGTTTGTGTCGGTTCACTGAGGGAGGTGTCCACTTTGCGATAGACAAAGGAATCTGTATGTACGTCGAGCACGATTATGAGTGTCTCGAACCACTCTGAGACCCTAATATTATGGTTAACATGGGAAAATGTACAGCATCGTTCTCAACTGGCAGGTAGCGATTGGCCATGTCCATAAAAAGAAAAATGTAACATGAGACAACAAAGATTTGTAAGTAAGGCATGTATTACAGGGACGTACCTATGAATAAATTATAGATACCGTAATAGTAATATTTATTAATAGTAGATATTTATTATCTATAGATATAGGTATAGTAATTTTGGTGATAATTAAATGAGAGGAAAAAATACCATGATTTCTATGAATTACCCTTCCCACCTTAATTTAACCCCTCCATCTACAGTAAATTTTAAATCTGGATAAAACAAATAATAATAGCATTCGCAAAAATTGGGTGAATACAGTAAAAATATATATACATATAAAAAAGCGTTAAAATCCAGGAATCATTTCAGAATGCCTCAAAACAGATTTCGATGAAGAAAATTTTTGAAAATTTCTATTTTAAAATTATTGGAGCCATTGCAATAGCTTTATTTTCTAAGAAAATTCGCTAAATGTAACATGAGACAACAGAGATTGGTAAGTAATGCATGCATCACAGGGACGTGCCTATGAATAAATTTATATATACCGTATTAGTAATATTTGTTAATAGTAGATATTTATTATCTATAAATATAGGTATAGTAATTTTGGTGATAATTAAATGAGAGGAAAAAATACCATGATTTCTCTGAATTACCCTTCCCACCTCAATTTAACCCCTCCATCTACAGTAAATTTGAAATCTGGATAAAACAAATAATAATAGCATTCGCAGAAATTGGGTGAATACAGTAAAAATATCACGATTTATCGCTATTACCTCTTCCATTCACTCCCTTCCAACATGAAGTTTGAAACACTTGACATATTTTCCAAAGCTATACCAAATTCATGATTTAAAAAAATACCATGATTTCTCTGAATTACCCTACCCACCTCAATTTAACCCCTCCATCTACAGTAAATTTGAAATCTGGATAAAACAAATAATAATAGCATTCGCAGGAATTGGGTGAATACAGTAAAAATATCACGATTTATCGCTATTACCTCTTCCATTCACTCCCTTCCAACATGAAGTTTGAAACACCTGACATATTTTCCAAAGATATACCAAATTCATGATTAAAAAAAAAAAAATAATGATCACAAAAATCTGATGGGAATAGTTGAAACGTCACTATTTATTGATCAGTAGAATCTCCCTTTTCCTGGCAGTACGTACATTCGCCATCTCTTGCCTTTTCGTTTATCTTCAGGAAACCCCGAAAGTACCCTTGTTCCGTTAGGAATTAGGTTAAGTGATAATAGACTTTTTGATAACCCTTCCTCTGCTAATCGTGTGCTCATTGCTAACCGTTCGTCACAACCTCAAGTACTATCAGCTTCTTTTGATCGGACCCCATCTCAGCGGGCCTATCTGGCCGAATCGCGTGGACTGTTGTAGTGGAGACTGGATGGTGGCGTGGCGAACCTGACGATAAGATATGCATCAGGGATTCCAACCATAGTGACCACTCGCTTGGATTCTAATCAGTCAAGAATCTTAGAGGGAAGGGGAAGTCTGAAACCACCAAGCAAACCGGATTATATCAAAACGTAAAAGGGCTCATCACTAAGTTGTATGTTATTCGTCACCAGGCACCACATCTCACTTATGATTTCTTAATGTTCGCTGAAACATGGCTTGCACCTTCTGTTGAGTAGACTGAGCTTCGTCTTTCCAATTTACAATGTTTATCGATCTGATCGCTCGCTTACCTTCCTGGATACCAGCCTTCAACATTTCTTGAGTCTCATCTGATGGATGCCTTAAACTCTGCCTATCCTGACTTCTGATTTATCTGACTGATTTTTACTAGTTCATGTACCTTATCATTTTTGTTAATATTTTGTCGTAAATTATATCGTAGTTCAAATATCTTGATCAACTTAATCTGTATCATGTAATATATTATTGAATTTTCTGTAATTGGCTTTAGCCGTGATAAATAATAAATGAATAGACATCGCCGGGCCTCCTTTCCGACCAATCCTCAACGCTCCTAATCAGCCTTGGGTACATCGTCTTCTGGTTTCACTACAACATATAGCTTATATCTGTGAAGTCTTTTCTCTCTCGTCCTGCTTGATCAGTGTTTTTAGTCCGTCCTTATTCCAAACGAGGTACACACTTATCCTCTCTTCAACCAGAAGATCTTATGGGGACATTACCAGTAATGGAATATTTGGCACAGTCGTACACCCTGCACGTTCGTAGAGCACCAATCTCTGCATTTACTCACTTCCTAGGACTGGGTATAGAGCTATGTCAGGTAAGGTTTCATATTTCCATTTCTTCTCAGCATCTACTGTCTTGTCCTGGTTGACGTCGTTCGTTAAAAGTTACAAAACTATTTTCCTCAAGTAAATGTATTTATCGTCCATAGAAACACGTTTTTCTTCTTCTTCCATGGAAGTTGATTCGATATGAAGGGTTGAAAGTCTGAGGCTTTTAACCCTCTACTGGGAACATGATTTTTTTAGCCGTAGTGGAATATTTGTCTAAAGCATATCTGTGAAAATGTTACAAAAGAAGAAATGATTCATTGTATTGTTTGGTATTTACATAATAACGTTTCTTTATTTGGACAGTTAAAATAATAATCACCTGTTTTGAATCCTAGTGCACAATACATCACTTGCAGGAAATTTCCGTCTGGGGGATGAAGTGCTTGAGGCTAGGAATGGTTGAGTACTGTGATAGCTTCTTTATACGATAGATGAGTTGTAGCTCATAGGTTATGATAACGGTCTCGCGAGACGAAGGTCGTGGGTTCCAATCCTGTTGCTTGGACCTGTTATCTTTCTTTTGCTCGTACAACTCCCGAAATATACTTCTAAAGCGTCATTCTGACCTACATGTCCACTAATGGATTGACTACTTGATGTTATGTCTTTTTGAGATGCGAGCTTGCGAGCATCCAGACCTCCAAACTATACACATCATTCTGATCTACATGCCCAACTAATCTTCATTTTTACTAAGGAATTGACTGGTACACAATCTTCTCACCAATAAATCTATTTTTTCTTCGCATATGGATAAATCCGTAGATTTACCGGTCGGAGCGATGCCGTAGCAACTGTTCTGCTCTTGTAAAGCGAATGCCGATCGTTTCCTAGTGCTCACGAAAGGAGCCGACCGGCCCCAAGTGCTTCATCCCACAGACGGAAGTCTTACAGGAACATTCCCTGTCAGATTTGCTGTTGAAACATACGTAAAACATACGTTCGTCGGGCTATCTGCCTCTCAGGATGATTATTTTCTAGGTAAACATTAGTTTCACAGAAATCAGAGATCCAGTGAGGAAATTCGACCCATATCTGGGTGTTTCTTGGTGAAAGGGGCAGAAGTAGTGTCCGGTGCAATTTTGACGTTCCCATTGACACTTTCGAGTTTCTGAAAAAATTTGTTGGTAGTATTTATCTAATTCTAGTCTGGAGAACAGTGACAAGCCGGTCAAGGAATTTTTTCCTATTTAAAAAAATGCTAGAACCATCAAATCGTCAGGGACCTGTCCTGTCCTCGGACAACCTTCCCAACTTCAAGTTGCAGTGGGGGCTCCTAAATCTATTTTACGAAGCTCACCAGTTTACCATCAGTTCGAATAACTCCAGAGATTCAAAAATGAGTGTCCCCATAATTTTCGGAAAATCTCATCTTGATGAATCGTGGAAAATGTCGGTGTCCAGGCGAAATGCGTCAGGAGCCTGTCCCCTTACGGTTTTTCAATTTTAGCGGTCAAGGACGCACGTTTGACGGTTTTTTTTTTGGCGCCATCGTTTTCCCGTGCTTCTCAGCTATTGGAAACGGCAGCCATCGGCCGAGATCAGTCAAGACTGTTCTCTTGTGGGAGAAGGTTGTAGTGCCGAGAGTAAGCTTGTCAAACAGCATCGTCAGAATCCTGTCCAGTCTCAAGCGGCAAGTTTTCCATGCAACTTTTTTTTCTCTTCATTAATCTGGTAGATCTGAGCGATTAGTTTCCATTTCTATAATCACTTCCGGGAAAATTATTGAAAATAGTCTAGTAAAATTGAAAAAACCCAAGTTCCGTCAGGAGCCTGTCCGTCAGGAGCCTGTCCTCTTAGTTTTTTTTTAAGGACAGGCCCCTGACGCAGAGGACAGGCACCTGATCCAACTGCCTATAAATTTGATTCAAAATACTTTAGTATTTCTACCGGATGTTACTATTAAGCAAATAAATTCATCGGAGTAGGTACAATCGTCCAGAGTAACACAAAAATAACACAAGACTGACTTGCATTCAGATTGCTCAAGTTGTGAGAAAGAGTCAACATCAACTTAGTCAATAGAGACGATTCTTTTCCCCGTCGAAGCTATTTAGACGATTTTCCTTTTTTCTCCTAGGTTTCAACTTCTCAATGCAACTTCGTACCTGCCAAATCTCTAAGAAAGGATTACAGAATATTGCAGAGTAATTCTTGCATGGACCGCCGCGCCAAGACACTTACAGAAAGGGTCAGAGCTGACGTAGTGTCTTTTTATTCATTGAAAAAAATTGAAGAAACTGATGTTCCTGTATTCAGAAGGGTTAAAGTTACTCGAACTAATGTTTGGGAGGGGTTGAATTTTAATGAGAAAGTTTATATTCTTGGTGTTGACAATATTAAAAAGTTAAGAAACATTCGGTCAAATTCCGTTCTATGCCCGCCAAGCTAAACGCCCTACTAATCTGCATTTTTACTAAGGGATTGACTACTTGATGTTATGTACTCGTAATTTTGAGATGCGAGCTTGCGAGCATCCAGACCACCAAACTATACACATCATTCTGACCTACATGTCCAACTAATACGAACTAAATCACTCGCGACGAAATTGTGGAAACCCATTTCAAAACGAAAGTTAGTGAAAAACGTTGTCTATTTACACGACAAATAAAGAGTTACAATGTTAAATCGATTTCGACGATTAGACCATCATCAGTAACAAAACAATATATGTTGTTTTTCACTAACTTCCGTTATGTCCAACTAATCTGCATTTTTACTAAGGGATTGACTACTTGAAGTGGAATACTTGATATGGAATTAGACCGTGTATAGTTTGGTGGTCTGGATGCTCGCAAGCTCGCATCTCAAAAATACATAACATCAAGTAGTCAATCCCTTAGTAAAAATGCAGATTAGTTGGACATGTAGATCAGAATAAAGTGTATAGTTTGGTGGTAAGCGTCCTCATTAGCTTTAAAGTGAAATCTTCGTGACATCCATTCGTGTAATACCGGTGAATATTTAAGAATGAGGAAATAATACTCGAAAAACGAGACGAGTGTGAAGTGGTTCATTTGCAGTACTTGGTTGAACTATGTTTCTTGTGCGGAAGATCTGTCAGGGGTCAGGGGCCTGTCCACTGCGTCAGGGGCCTGTCCTAGTGCTTTATAATAATTGATTTTATTGCTTAATGAAGCCACCTACTGTTTGGTTGGGCTTGGAGATTCAATTGAGAAGTTGAAGAGATCATCCTAAATTTTTTTTCCTGCTCATTTTTAAAAGTTCTCAAATTCAGAAAACTCAGATCCGAAAGTGTCCACTTTACCAAGAATCACCCATCTACAGTGAAGCTATCACTGACTTTGGGGAAGCCAGGTCTGATAATAGCTCCCCTGGCTGCCAAAGAAGAAACTATATTTATCCGACTGTCAGGCAGATGTTCCACTGGGAGATTACAATGATGATTTAAATGATTGATTAAAGACAGTGAACCACGGTTCGAAAGTAAGCCAATTTCGGAGAAATCTAAAGAATGATAAATTGCTAATGATGCGAGTTGAGCAAAAACCGCATCTGTTACGGAATACATTGCAGGGTAAGGTTAAAGGAAACGGTAGGTCTGGAAGAAGATTCATTAATTTCCAGGTTGGGCCATTCTATCAAATGGTTTCAAATCATATTTATCCAGATCGGTTCCGCTGAGCAGTCCTCGGAAACAAAAAAAAAGTCGAGAGAATCGGTTGAGAATAAGGTATTAATAGAAGAAGAATGAAGTCTTTTCAAAGAAAAATAAGCTGGGCAAGTGTCAAGATGCCATTGCCAAAAACATTCAATTTGCCGTGACAAATTAAAAAAGTCCTTTTGAAAAGAACCTCAGAAGTTGGAAATCCACTCGTGAAAGACAAACTTAGCGATCCTTTGAGAAACATTTTCGCTTGAACAGTCAACGAAACTGGGAAGTGGATGGGGCAATTACGTTGGATGATTAATTTTGTAAAACTTTGGTAATACCGCCATATATATATTTGAAGAGGCCCGAACTTTTCAATGCGAAATTTCGAAAACCAAATGAAGCGGAGTGAGCCTGAAGCCTTGAAGGCGAGGAGGCTGCGTTAAATTACTTCGCAAGGATGTCGGAATAACTTTTGGATTGTTCAAGTGAAATGTGACAAAGAACTTACGAGTGTACTTTCGAATGCCAGCAAAATGCGAGTTTCACCACAGCGCAGTTTAGATATCTTTCTTCCGTCAGGGGAGACTGACAGAAAAGTTGCCTCGGCAAACGAAATGGAAACACGATTATTCTGATAGGATCCACCTTAACGTATTTATAAGACTATGGCTCCAAGAATATTTTTATACAGTAAAATAATATGCCTCTACGTACTAATTAGTGCTAATTAGTATGGTATGTAGATTTACTTCCCGCACAGCAATTGTAAAACGCCGCAAATTAATGCTCATTTAAGGTTTATGTTAATTAGTGTTTATTAAGGTTTATTATGTCCGTATCATAAATCAATCTACCGACCCGAGTATGACGTTAAACTGCGACCGTATCGGTGGGCACCAGCACTAATACTAGTGGTTGTGGTATGGAACGGAGGTGATTCACTCACCAAAACAGTTCTTACCAAACAATCGAAGACGTTTGTCACATCTAGACAACAGCGGCTTCGACTCTGCGAGAGTAAGTCGGACTCCACGATAATTTCATCCGGCCTATGGGAGGGAAACTCTGATTAAAAATGACCTGGTCCTTTGGGTTAGGAGGTTTTTTCACATTTTTTGGGACGGGTAAATGAGCCCCTAGTCACGGAGTCCACTGTTGGTCTATAGTGACAAGTTTTATTGCCTCTTCTCTCACAAAGTGGATGTTTCGATAGTATCTCAGCAGACAATGGCTAGTGAGGAGACCGACAATAATGCGAAAATCTATAAGCCTCAGTGACAGAAGAGATGTACCTCTTTTTCTTGAGATGGTTATTAGCCGCTCTGCTTGGGCGTTGGACTAACAACCCAATAATGTCAAAACTCACGTGTTACGAATCCCTAAACAAATACAAATCACCGGACTGGACTTTTTGGCATGTCACCACTGCGAGCAAATCACAATAAACATAATATGAATGTTTTTAAATTTGCAACTTGGAATGTTGGAACATTGCTGCAGGCTGGGGAGATGAAGGAAGTATCGTTGGAAATGATGAAGTTCAAGTTGGATCTGATTGCTGTATGGAAAGTTAGTCGGCAGGAAAGTGGTAGAATTGCTAAGAAGGACTACTGCTTTTATACAATGGACCCCAACGCCAAACTAACCAATTACAGATAGGTTGTCTTGCTTGAGAATAAGCGGAAGGTTCAATAACACCATCATAATCTCAGAATTCGCTCCAACAAATGATTCCTCCGAAGAGGAAAAAGAAGTCAGCGAGGCCTAAGTTCCGACATGGTAATACAACATATCAAAATTTGGTCCAAATCGGACCAGCGCACAGTGTGCGCAAAATAGGATCTAGAAGTTCAAAAGTCGAAAAATGAAGGTGTTCCTTGTCTGGTGAAAAGCGGTTTAACGCGACGTTAACATCCAGGTGGGCCGTAAACAGGTGACAAAACGAAGATGAACTTTGAACCGCCAGCGAAGATAACGAACACGGAACTACAGGAACCCAAGAAAACACGACGCGCCGCGGCCACTAAGTTCGTGTAACTCGCAAAGATAGTTTTTACGTATTCTAGTAGGGTTTTTTTAGTTGAAATTCATGGATACCACGGTGAGAGGTGTGAGGAATATTTTACCATGTTTTAAATATTTTTATCATTAACGCTACTTTTTTTCTTACAAGTTTCAAAATAGCGTAAACTTTTGCCATATAAAGTTACTTGTAGGGCCATCAACTTTTTAAATATTGGTGTCAGAAAATCTTGAGTATCGATACTTTTGGAAAAGTATCGTACCTATCGAAAGAAGTATCGGTATATCGTTCCGTCCCTACGTACGACTGAGAAGGACGCAGGCTGAAGACCGCAATCGGTGGAAAAAAGGATTAAGGGAAACCAGGGCCACATCCGCCTATTAAGAATAATTAGTTAATTAACATTAGCAAGTCTCAATTATGTTCCATTTTAGTTAACGCTGTTAATCGTAACTTTATGAAAAATAAGCCTTTCTAATTGATTACATCTTTCTTTAATCTATTTTTCCCTTTTCACCATCGTTCCTCCCCAGAAGTTTTAAATTCAAAGCTTAAAGGACTTATCGGTATATGTTTCGTTAAGTTACAAAAATTAAGTTAACTTTTCAATCTCAACTGAGGGATTTATTTGTAATAGAATAAATGTACTTAAATTTGAATTAATGAACAGACCGAAGGAAACGAGAAAGAATTCGCTCAGAAAGCACAAAAATGCAAGTGACATTTTAGAGAATTTTTATGAAAACGAAACCATTTCAATGCATTCTCGAAAAAAAATGATTTTCTTCAAAATTAGTTGCGTATAAATCCGATTTGAGGAATTCTGAAGTGATGCATGATTGGAACTTGCGATACTTCGTCATCAGCGACCTCGGTTGACTTGGTAGCAAACCTAACTAAGGATGGCAAAAAACAGCAAAAAATTGTCAGCCAAGTTGGGCGGGCAGTATAGCCTCCTCACAAATTGTAACATGGACGTATGCATGGCCGTATAGAATAAGTTGAAGAACAAAGTACGAGTCAAAATGATTGATAAGTTGACATTACATGAAATTAAAACTTGCGCATGCGCACACACTGCGATTACTCCAACAGCAATTAACTTTATAGGAGCAAAACCGCACAATCCTGAACTTCATAAAAATCGGTCCATTAGTCTCGCAGTTTTTACTGTGTCGATTAATTTTAGTTTTACGCATGCGCCATAGTTATTATTCCACCAATCGCGATGTAATTCAGAGGGAATTTTCCTAGAACATATATCTATATGCTCCCCAAGTTTGAACGAAATCGGACAAATAGATGATAAGAAATCGATGTTACAATAAATAAACGTTTGCGCATGCGCACAGATTGCTGTTGATTCGGCGGCATAGAAAATTATAGGGGACCTTGTAGGAGCTAACCCGCACAATTTCTGAAAAATTCATCGGAATCGGATTGAAACTTGGTATAGTTTTGGGTGTGGCAAGGATTGATCGCAGACAAAGACAGATACGGAACCAAAATTGACAACGGATTGAGATAGAAAGGTGCGTATGGCGGTATTCTGCTCAATGGGCAATGGGTTATTACTCTACCAATCGCGATATAATCCATATGACAAAGTAATTGGACATTTAAAGATGGTTTCGCTAGAGCGGAAATAATGCTTTCTTTCTAATCTTCTGGGTCGAACCACAATTTTTTCATCACTGCTTTGGTTTGTTGCAGACTGTTTTCATCTCTCAGTATTACAAGTAATCCACTATTTCTAGTGTCTCTCTAGCTAAGCCTTCTATTCACTATTCCACAGAAATTCAGATATTTCAGGACTTCAGTTACATTGATGTTTGCATTTCTACAATAGGGACTATCCTTTTGAGCCCTCCCTCCCTCGTAGAGGCGAGTTGTTAATGATAAACTACTCTGTTCAAGTTCGTATGCGCCCCCGCGAGCTTTATCTGTCATGAATATCCATGAAGTTCCATCAAGCTACTTTCTCGTTTTGGCCGGGTTTAGTCTGCAATTACGACGGTTGCCTTTCCCCGGTCATGTTTAGCATTCAAATGGATAACGGCCGTTAAAACTATATCTTTGTTGATGCAATTTCACGCTCCAACTTCCCAACGAAGAGCCGAATGGGTCTGCTGCTCGTGCACCTGTTAGTACGTTATCTGCAGACTTATAGATGAAGGAGAACGTTATACCTATTGAAATGAAATGTTGTTTCGAAAATCAACTGTTTTAAAGAGCTAGATGATTGAAGTAGAGAATTATTTCATCCGTAGCACCTCATTGGGCCAGTTCTACTAACGAGAGTTAACCTTCAACGGGTATACATATGGCTGATGTTTAGTGGGTACAGACCGTCTCTCAGTCGGGTCACTGATTTTTGTCATTTTTCTCCCTGATTGTTACACATTTTGTCTCCAATACCAAAGAAATATGTGTTTCAGAATAGGACTGTTTCATAAATCTAAAAGATTCTGAAAACTTAAACTTTATTTCAGCAACATCGAGTAGGTTGTACTGTACTTTGCAATATGCTGTACTTTGCATTATATTCAGTCTTAAGAAGTTTCCACCAGTGTTACTTGATTTTTTATTCTCATCCAATGTCTGGGCTGGGAATCCATTTTTTGCTCTCTTGTAATCAATCTACACAGAAGATGAATCATGTTTCAATTTTCTTTCAGTGCCCCAAACAAAACAACAAAATGACAGAACGAGAGAGGTCGTGTGTATGATAGGGGGGGGGGGGGGGGGTGGATACGTTGAAGAATCTAAAAAATGTCTGCAATGTAGGGTGAACAGTAGGTATAGCCTCCTCATGTAGTAATGCAACATGGGCGTATAGAATTAGTTGAAGAACGAAGTACGAGTCGAAATGATTAAATGCAAAATATAACAGTATCTAATACATGTGCATATGTGCATATATGCTAGAATGCTAATAAGGGCTATAATATAATTATTTATATAAAGTGTTAAACAAGATGAAACTTATCAATATTGTTTTATAGGTACACTTTGATTATCAGAGGGCACACACTCAATACCAGGAGGGTACACTCCGCCTGAGAGTCGGGCGTCCAACAACTAAAAACTCCTGACGACGTATGTAGAGAAAAAAAAATTGTCCACCACCTAACCTTCGACTTCATGTGCTAGGAAGATACTGAGGGGAGACGATTCCCTTCGTCCCTCCTAGGCTCAGAGAAGTTGAAGGTTCTATGTGGGGTAGTTGGCTGTCAGGAATATGTCCTAGAGTTGTTGAGGGCGAGAATAAGGCAGCTTCTCGTATTATGTATTTTTATTTCAGCTTAGAGCTTTCGCCACATTGGCCTCGTCAGAGCTGTGTATATATATATATACATATAAGTTTTTATGTAATGATGATTTTTTTAAAAGACCCATTCTCTTATCACGGTTAGAGAGTTCTGTACCTTTTACATATTGCTGAACTGTTGATAGTTTATTATATATATATATATATATATATATATATATATATATATATATATATATATATATATATACATATAAGTTTTTATGTAATGATGATTTTTTACGGTTAGAGAGTTCTGTACCTTTTACATATTGCTGAACTGTTGATAGTTTATTATTATTATTACTATTGTCGAATAAATGATAAATTGTTCACGAAAGCACTTATCATTCATTTAAAGAAGCTGCCTTGAAGGTTTTACCTAGTTTAGTAACACTGGTCTAAAAGGTTTGTTCGCAGTGACCACCAAACTGGTAAGAAACGGTTGGAAACGCGTTTGGGGCGTTCGTAGTGACCACCAAACCAGTTTCAACCAAGTTGTGGATCGGTTTGACCGATCAGAGAAATTTCTGCTAACCAATCTGACGGTTTGCGGGAGGCAAACCGGGGTTTACCCACAAACCTGGGGTTGGTGGGAGACCACACCACGACTCGAAGTAGCCAATCGAATCAATCTATTGTGAGATGTGTGGATAGCGAAAGCTCAGCGAGGAGTTTACCGTAGAGATGATAAGATAAGCCAGCCGAAGGAGATAAGATAGCCGTCGGGTATCTTCATGTCGTGCACTGTTTACTAAGTTCTGCCTTTGCATTTACCCTCATTTCACTCCTTCGGTTATATATTAAGAGTTTCCTACTCTGAGTTGTGTGATATGGAAAATCTTATTGGTGCCGACGGTGAATGGGAATCTTCGTCTGAAGAACCCGTTTCTCCTTTGAATATTTCTTGCTCTTCTGACGACGGAGAAGAAAGTAGAGTCGTTCACAAAAATGCTACCTTCCTTGAAACGACCCAACTTCCTTGACCCTATACTATGACCGTACATTTTTCGAATGGGGAGGAGTTAGTTAGATCAATTTCAATTGGCAGCGGATAGAAGATCGAGCGCTCGGCGAAAAAACGCGCATTAAAACGAGCTCCCAGCCCCCTCCCGCCCTCCGGCACATGGTTCGGGTGGGAGTAGAAAATTTTAAAATCGCTTATGCCCCCTCTCGAAGAAATCCAAAAAGATCCCCTCACTCGAAGACGTACATAGACATGTCGTTTGGCCGTGCATAGACGTGCCAGTTGTCCGTGCATAGCATTGACAAACAGACAAACGGAGTTTCATTCTTATAAAATAGTATATATTTCTAACTCCACCCACCCTACGCTGATGGGCCAATCATGTTTTCAGAGGATGGTCCCTGGTGGGAAATCGGAATCGACATTGCACGACAGATCAAGTTTTACCTGTGAAATTCTGGTCTCTAGTGATCCACACCCAACGTACCTGAAACAATAAAAGGGAAATATTAACATGCAAAGGAAACAAACATTTGCAATGACAAGATAGTACAATAGAACATTTATTCACGAGAATTCTACAATTCCCATGGCCAATAAATAATTAACTGGAGGTTGAGGG
Organism: Adelphocoris suturalis; assembly: GCA_030762985.1. Classification (NCBI taxonomy): domain Eukaryota; kingdom Metazoa; phylum Arthropoda; class Insecta; order Hemiptera; family Miridae; genus Adelphocoris; species Adelphocoris suturalis. Next base: position 43,486,412 of record CM061049.1, read on the forward strand.
GAGGAAAGATACGCAATTCCTCAGTGAAAGTTTAATAATAAATCTTAGCGCTTTCGCCTGCACGTCCTCATCAGATATAGATATTATATTATTGCTTTGTAATATTCAAGTTTATTCGTAGCCTATATTCATTAGTATTGTTCAGCAGGTTGTGGTTCATGTTCAGTTACATTATTTATCCTATCAGGGTAATCGGCATAATTATCGGTTTGGCTAAAAACTGTTTTTAGGATATGCCAGTGTGGCACATATCAATAGTTTATGCCTTTCCATATATGTATAGTTTGTGTTTAGCTTTGATCAAGAATCAGATTCTACGCTATAGTGGTTATTATACTGGTAGAGCGTGAAAAGGGGCATAAATAGCTTAAACGGGACCAGGTCTGGATAATATTTAAAGGTGTCTGAATATGTATTATAGAGTCTTTTCTATAGTTATAAAGCTTTGGAAATTAACCATGACTAGCTGATAAGAGGACACTAAATAAATACTCTATTTAGTCTAGCACATACATGTGCTTGGAACTGATGTATACATTTTCCTGAAAACGAATCGGTTGTTACAGAAAATATCCGTACCATCGCGCTACGTTTAGATGAATTCCGTATCGCTATTCGGGCTATTGGTTCGAGGACAAAGCATGTCCCATACTGAAATTACGACTTTCATTTTAGTTCCACGCTAGCGAAAAATAAAGCCTGGACTAAATGATGATTAGATACCCCTGTGCACGGATATGTATCTAAAGGTTGGTCGATGAAGCGTGGAGTAAAATTACGACACCGCTTTGACGAAGTAGCAGTTTTTTCTCGCCCGAACGACACAGGGGTTTCCGTCAAAGGGTTAAATTCGAACCCGCTTAGTTTGCAAAAGGTCGCATCCAACTTTGACGGTTTTAATCAACACTGGACATTCCATCCACCATATAACGCAATAATTGTTACAATACTGTACGCTGTGTACAGTTATTGATTGCAGCACTGCGTATATTTCTGAGAGACCAAGGATTTGTTTGAAATATTCCCCAATATTTCTTCTTCCTTTTATTTGGGTGACACATGACCCCTCTCCTCGTCCATATGCAGGGTGTCCCACTAGAAAAAGACGCCCATCCCCCTCCCCCCCTCAAAACCGTAATTTCTGAGGTAATAAAAAAATGTTTTTTTATTCTGCATGTGTTTTTCCAAGGATCTCAAATATGATCACGTTGCGCATTGCGCACGTGCACAACCACGCACCATGCGCGGATATGAATTCGACGTGAAATTTCATAAAAAAATGACCCATCATTCGATTTTTTAAGTGCGCGCAAACGGGCGCAACACCGAACATGCGCAATTCCGCTCTAAGAGTGCAATAAATGTGAAATACTGAGTTTTTGAAGATACTCAATTGCCACATGTAATACATGATTTTGGGGTATTTTTTAATGCTGAACCTCGAAATGATGTTCATTTATTGATATTTGCAACACCGACTAGGGGAAATACCGAAAAATTGACCAGAATTGCACTTTTCTTTTACATTTCCACAAAGCACAAAGTCCACTAAAGTGAAGGGTTTTCGGTGTTTTTCCAACATGGTGGTGCAAATATTAATAAAAAGAACATCATTATGAGGTTCAGCACGAAAAAATACTCCAAAATCATGTATTACATGTGGCAATTGAGTATCTATAAAAGAACTCAGTACTTCACATTTATTGCACTTTTGGAGCGGAATTGCGCCCGTTAACGTGCACTTAAAAAAATCGAGTGATGGGTCATTTCTTCATGTAATTTCACGTAAAATTCAAATCTGCAATAAAAAATGGGAGTTTTCATTCGAAAAAACAAAGTTGGTGTGCGTTGGGCATGATTGCGCAATTGCGCAATGCGTAACGTGGTCATATTTAAAATCCTTGGAAAAAACCATGCAGAATTAAAAAAAAAAAATTTTTTACCCCAGAAATTACGGTTTTAGGGGGGAGGGGAGGGGGGTTTTCTCTAGAGGGGCACTCAGTATAGTGACGCCACTCCTCTCAGTTCCTCTGATTGATTTCTCCGATTTCAATGATTTTCAATGATGTCTACCCAGGTAGCTGAAGCATGGTTTTCATTTTCGAAAGTTGAGGGAAAAATCTTCTGCCAGTATGGGTGGGAATTATTGCCTTCTCAATATTGTAACACGTACTTAATAGAATTAGTTGAAGAACTAAATACGAGCCGAAATGATTCAATGCAGAGTAGAACAGTAATACGTTATGTTTAGACATGATAATACACTAAATAGGGTTATGAGTCATTTTTGTGCATGCTCATACCGTGCCATCAATCTAACGGCATTCACCATCTATGGTAATAGAATAAATTGATACCTACCTAACACCTACACCTACATACATTATGGGCTGGATGGGCACTGGCATGCCCTCACACCTTCAACTACGAGTATAAAAGATGTTGTTACAAAATGCATGTAAATGCAAAAATGAATGCATGCATGCAAATCTTGAACAAAGTATAACAAATGGGAACAATTTAATATGATTTTTCGGAATAACCCCCTCCATTCATCCCCACCGATAATAAATTTGAAACTTTGTAAGTCTATTTCAACTGCACTAAAAACTGGATAGAACAAAAAAAAACTATTATGAAAACCCGATTTATAAAATTCAATGAAATTCAGTTAGGTAAGTTTTTTAGCACAATTTTCTGATCGAATATTTGAATGTTCTACCTGGGTCATAGGTGGTTGATACACTTCTTCTAAGTAATCACTTGTTAAAAAAACGCAAATTATTTCACAAAGGTTTATTATTTTTTCAATTGAGTTTGATCGTAGGTTTAGTTGGCTTGCCTACGTCATAAGGCCCGTCCAGACTCCTCGGCGTGTCCTATTTCAAGTTGCCACAACCTATACTTCTATAATTATATACGCATGTTTATATTTCTCGATTTGAGCTCCTATCTTTTCAAATAGTTATTGCCTTAATAATATCATTATCAAAGTACGTACGAAAAGTCGAGAGGATATGTTATTAAATATGCATAGGAAAAGCATTGGTATTAACACACAAATATTACCTAGAAAAAAACATATATTCATGCCTCGAAGGAACGCTGTACCCACCACAAGGTGCCGCGGCGCCTACTCTCACGCCACCCCCCGCTCACCCCCCTCACAATGTATACACCCACCATGACCCCCTGCCAAGCGTGCTAGGCGTGCGTCTAACACGTCTAACACTCAAATTCTCGAAAAAGACACTTTTTCGCCCGTTTTTGGCCCATAGCATCTATGCGAGTAAAGCGATCGGGATGGTTAAACGTTAGGACCAACTAGACCCCAAATGGAGTCTATGTGCGAAAGAACGGATTTTTCAAGTAAATTTTTAGGCCTTTTACGGCCCGGACGGCGAACGGCGGACGGACATTTCAAATTTGGATTCTACGCGCCTTGAAACGTAAAGTGACAAAGTTTGAGGGGGGGTTATAAACATTTTTTGCTACTCGATCACATAGGCTTATTATCGGAAATAATAAACCAATATAAATAACATTTTAAAGCCACATAAGAGTTTTTAAAGGAAATTAAGCTGATGCACTGGCTCTAAAAATTTTAGCTATAGTATTCCATCGTGAAATTTTACATCGCTTTTGCCTGAGCGATCAAAATAATTAACTATAAAATGAAATAAACAATCAATGAAAATTATTGTCTCTATTAGCTTTTGTCTGTTTAACTTGTATTGCGGAGAGAAACAAACGTACCGTCGCACACATCATTCCTAGTGACAAAAAACGGGACAAATGAAAACTGACTCATAACGGGTGGCCAGTAGCATTTTTCTTGAGAAGACGGAGTCAAGCGAAAATCGTAGGGGCAGGCGGAAAATCTGTAATATACCTATTCAATGAAACGCTTGCATACGAGTCTGCAACACATTGGGGCATTTTATGTCTTTAGTTGCAGACTCGTGTGTGTTGCAGACTCGTATGCAAGCTCTAAGAGCCACTCAGCTGATCCGGATCCTGGGCATCGTCAAGTAAATGTCCTAAAAAGGCTACATACGAAATTACAGCTTCCCAGAGTGTAAGGCATAGAAATTAGCTTCAAGAGCCACTCATCTGGTCCGGACCCTGGGCATCGTCAATTAAATGTCCTAAAGAGACTACATACGAAATTACAGCTTCCTAGAGTGTAAATGATAGAAATTACATATTAAAATGATTCAACCACCGATTCACAAATCAAACTGTTCTCGCAATATTCGGATCACCTGCTATGAATAAACAAATCATCGAAACACCAGCTCAATGAAATCATCAGAAATTAACAAGCGGTTGCAATCATGTTCACAATATCAATTATTGAGAATGATCACCAGAGTGTAAACAATTATTCAAATAACCGAGCTCATAACTCAGCTTGTTGGCCACGCACTTCGCAGTAGTTAACATAATATGGTTGGATAAATTGAGAGCTTTTGAACGAATGGTCAACGAATTTTGCTGGATGAAAAACGACGAAGTACCATTTCCCTAGCAACGACTCGGATGTAAGCGGAAATCATCAGAAAGCCAACCGTAATGCTTTGTCTTAACGCATTTTTTAACGCTTTTTTCGTTCATGTGCCAAAGTAAACACATAAAATGTCGAAATTCTAGAATTAAAATTTCCCAAACATTTTCTTAAGGAACTCCCCCAATTTGAACGGTTTTTAGATTAATAGATCATTCCAGACAACTCTTCAAGATTGACATTTAAAAATCTTGCTTTCTAGAAAAGTCAAGCATTCCAAAAGAATGCACGGTTCGGTGTTAGGCACTAATTTTGAGTACAATAAATAGCTCAAATGGATGTTCTTGAATAAAAATCGTTAAATTTCAGATATTCAAGTACCTACCTTTTTAATTTTGTTCTGAATGATGAACATTTAAATAGGACTTCTCTTATTAAAATATGAAGTAAATACCTGGGTTTTCAATTATTAAAACGTTTTCGATAATTTTTAAAAATTGTATCAATCAGTAATCATCAGTAAGTTGAGTGATTAGGCCAATAATAATTTTCCAAACTATTAATGAATGAAAATACTTACTGATGGAATAAAATGAAGAAACAAACTCGCTGTCAAACAATCAAAAGAAACATCGAATGATGTACGAGTATTAATAGAATAAGATTTAATAAATTAAATTTTTAAAAACTTAATTTGACCTGTTTTGCTTATTGAGTATTAATAATAATATGTAATTGAAGAAACAATTATTTATGCTGAGAAGTTTGAGCGTCCGTGGGTGAGAACATAGTTCGAATACAGAATGTTCCTCGGTCATGGGAGGTAATAGCGTCGTGAGGTTACCTTCCGTGTAATCACGCGGTTTCCCTTGGGCGTCATTTACCGCTCCCTCCGATTACAGCGAGTAATTTTAGAATGATTTTCCTTCAGCTATGTTTAGCGGCGATCGAGTCTTCCATTATATTTTGCTCGGCGAGTCTCCTAATTATTTTCATTGGTAGTTTTTCCACTATAATAAGCACCCTGCTTAGTTATTACAAGGTGGGCCCCTTTTGAATAATAAACCAGTTACAAATTTAAAAATAAAAAGTTATGTTGGTAGAATGGATGTAAATATTACATTGATTTACTATTATGGGCTTTTTCGGAAACCATACAACGTCCTATTGAAACTTTCCTAGTGCTTAGTGGGCATTGTTATTTCGACTAGGTTCTGAGAACAATACGCAACATGTTCATAACAGCAGTTCGAAACTATGCAAAGGTTAAGGCTCAATGTATCCCGTGTATACCTCCACAAAATTGGAGTGGTTCAATCTCCAAACTGTGAAACTTGTGGTGAAGTTGAGAACTTGGAACATTCACTGATGGCGTGCAGAAGGCACAATACAAGACGACAACAATTTTTTAATGAACTCTCAAAAATCTCAGGATATTTTACGTGTGAAACAATTATATTCAACGAACGACTAATTTTAAAGACTGTAAAGTTTATAAATGAATCAGGAATAAAAATTTGACCCACAAGAAGCATAGAAGGAAGACAAATTAATAAAGTATCCTGAAAATAAAATTTGTTATTTTTTAAATTTTTAATTTTTGTATTCTAAAAAAAACAATAATAATAATAATATATACAGAGTATGATATACCTTGGAGAAATTTAGTGTATAGCACATGTAGTAGTATGTACATTCATGTATATATTGACTAATGACAGAGGAAAACACGTGACAAACTGTCATTAGTTCCTCTATCATTAGTCAATATGTACATGAATGTACATACTAACAATTTATGCAATACGTAACTAAAGCAATTTAACATTATATAGTACGATAATTTACGAAAATTCGCTCATACGATCATGCTGCAAGACTGGAACTTAACTTTCTATTCTGACGCAAAAACCACCTATGGAAAAAAAATCAGTTAGGAATTGATTAATGGAACATTTTCCATCACGAAGAATACAGAATACGAATAAGACTTTCCATTAGACAACATTACACAAATTCGGTGAGTCTGTTGAAGACGATAAGAAAAGAAAGTCCTTCGAGGTTTTGTATTCAAGCATTAGTAAGATTGATCCGACCACCAACCAGTTCAATATTGATGGGCGAACAACAGTGCTTCCTTAATTTTAACCGCATCTGTTAACCTTCTTTTAACCGCTAGACTGTTCCACTTCACAATTTTATTAAATATTTGTCATGTCCTTGAAATCATTTTTGATCATTTAAACGGCTGTTAAATATTGGTGTTAGCCGCTGTTTTGTTTCCGCTGCTATTGTCGATCCTACGTCAATACACATACAATCCTAACGTACATAAAATATACAATTTTGTGTGTGTGTTGTGTGTGTGTGTGTGTGTGTGTGTGTGTGTGTGTGTGTGTGTGTGTGTGTGTGTTTGCGTGTTTTAATGAACTTAGGCGCCCCGGAGGTGCAATGGGGGCCTAAATCCTAACTCATAGGGAGAGAGAGGAGAGTGACAGTACCATAAGAGATACAACTCGTACTAATAGCATATATGTTACGTTCGGAGAAGATAGGTTTTCCAGTACTAGGATCACCCACCCATCGCCAAACGCGGCCTTTCAAGAACACGAGAACAGGCGTGCGACGCCCATTGGGAAACAACGGAGCGACGGCAGCACATTCCCTTGGATCTCGCGGGAACTGTCACAGTGTGTGTGTGTGTGTGTGTGTGTGTGTGTGTGTGTGTGTGTGTGTGTGTGTGTGTGTGTGTGTGTGTGTGTGTGTGTGTGTGTGTGTGTGTGTGTGTGTGTGTGTGTGTGTGTGTTGACGTAGAATCGACAACAGCAGCTAACACCAATATTTAACACAATAGAGAGTTCCTAAAGACGATTTTTAACAGTACGGCGAAGCTAACGACGTTAGTGAGTATGCTCTGCGCATGCGCATTATAACGGCGTGAATTTACGTTTTGGCGCTAAACTAAGACCGTACTAGGCCGGTAAACAACGGTACTCAGTCATAACGGTCATGAACGTAACGTCTCGCCGTTGGGGTAAAATAACCTTACAGGATGGTAACACTTCCTCAATATCGACTGTCAACAAAACATTGGATTACACTCATGCCCATGAACAAACTACAATAGTATGTTGTTTGTGCATAAACCTGTGCGTCAAAACCATTTTGTGGAAGATTGAAAATGATTTGCGTTGACTTGGTAAGACCATTGTAAACGTTTGCCTGTTCGATTTTCCATAGGTAGGTGTGTACGTACGGTGATTAATGTAGGTACCTACAGCGCTCATGCCAAACATCCTCTCGAGATCTGTCAGACGATTGGGGTATGATAATCGTCGCAAGAGAATACAAAGAGCAGTAGTGCCAGGCACTTTATATCCCTAGGATCGAACGATTTCCGGTACCCCGAGATGTACCGACAACAAATCAATATCAGGTTTCCGAAATCGAAAATGGAGAAGAGCATCTTCTTTCGACATTCCGTCAAGTGAAAATCTTCCAAACTCCTCTGCTAACTGACGAGAAATTCGGGGTCGGCCCTCGTTTTCCACGAAGTTATCCAAAACGAGTATAAACTCTTCGGCGGAGATTAGGCCCATGGAATATAGATGCATGAAGCAATCCATAACAAAATCGTTCTCTTCAAAATAGAGAAAAGTAAAAATAAATAGATATATAAATAGAAAATACAGAAAAATAAAAAATACGAGATTCAAACGGGAAAGAGCAATCAAAACAGCGATCAACTAGGTAAAACTAACGGTGAATGGGAAAATTGGTGTCACTTTTCAATTTAGCGTCACTTAAATTATGGCCGAACTCTCCATCACCTCAATCCTTCCATGCCGTTATTTTGCATCCGAGTTAGCTTCAGAGTGATTCGCCCTAGACAGACTGCGTAACGGCACTACCACTAACGGTATACCGTCATCAAAAAGCATCCTAGGAACTCTCTAATGTGATACTAATTTAATGTAATGAATGTATAAAAAGACAGGATTATTCCATTAGCCAAAGCTTTTTTTTTTCTTTTTTAAATTCATAGAGGCAGGTTAAGAATGAAAAGGTACAGGCATCATCAATTGAGTAAACTTTCAAGCTTACTTCTGTTTGAATATTACCCTACAATTTGAAATGGAGGCTCTTTTGGGACTGCTGGGTTACAATGACAGCTCACTGGGCTCTGATCCTAATACCTTCCCTATTCTACCTATGAAGATGAAAATTTAAACGACATCTTCTATTAGGGTGTCCTAATTCTAGCGCCCAGAGTATTTTAAACAACGAGCTTTCCTGGAAGTCTAGATATAAGATTATGTTTGTTCAAATGTTTATTGGTATTAATTTATTTTTCCCATTGGGACACTTATCAAATGAAGTGAAATGGTATTCATTCATGAAATTCCTCATACAATCCGAATTTTCAATATATGGTACCTAAAGTATGAATTTATATTAACCAAATCGAAATATAAACTTTTGGTCAAAGTTGTTGTCAAAATTTCATATTTTTCAACATTAAAATGACATTTAGATTTTGATTTGAAGATCTACGTAAAAACTAAGGAAGGATTCCCGTTGAAAATTATTTTCTAACTTGCATTCTATGGTAAATAGATGGGGAAGAGAGTGAGAGAGAGAGAGAGTGAGTGAGAGAGAGAGAGAGAGAGAGAGAGAGAGAGAGAGAGAGAGAGAGAGAGAGAGACGTGACACCCTGTAATATATGTGGTTTACATTTACAATATTAGTGTGTTCTACGTTAACCCAGTCAAATAAATATTTCGGGACGAAAGTCAGTTTTAAGAGGTCTTTGTCGAGTGTGGACAAACTCAACTGGGACTAGAAAGAATGTCTTACAAGTTTCGAAATTCCCCGAAACCGGATACAGGATAACCCTATTTGCTGTATGTACCATATACATATTATATACGAGTACGTGTGTTTGCTGTTTGCCTTTATACAGTCTGGGGGAGTCCCAAATACATTATTCAATACTATTACATAACTTTTCCCCCTTCGACATGTTGGGGTAGTAAAACGACATGAGGCCTAGCGAATTCGCAAACTCCTAAAGGTGCACAAATAAAACGATGATGGCCGGTGCTAAAGTATAGTTCTTAATACATGAATGTATATCTACCAAAGTTTACCTACACACAAAAATATGCATATCTTTATTTAAAACTAGTTGGTTACCCGTGCGTTCCACGGAGCCACACGTTCGGGTCATTTTTACCCAGCAGTCACATAACTTGGACATCAACAACATAGGAGCAAATCATAACTAGTGGAACATAGTAAAAAATTGCCCTATAAACTCCGACAAGATCGTAACAGCTGATATAATTCCGCTGGAATTCTCTGTTCACTAGATTTAGTTTGTTATAACACGTGTCACCTTTTGATGGACTAGTGAAGCACAGGGAGGTTATTTATTTCATCTCATTATTGTCCACATACTCAGATCAGAGGGGCTTGTAAGGTGATGATGCATTATTTAATTGAATTAATTTTCTCTCGGTATGTCCCAAAAAAACCTCATAGGTATTCACGAAACGTGTGAAGCTGTAACTGTAAACAGCATTGCTTAGCGACCAATCACGAATCTTTCTTTAGTTTTGGAATTTTCGTTACATGACAATTTTTGAGTTTATGTGCCAAAGCACAGACCTAAGAATATCAAACAACTGGTTGTCGTATCTCATTAAATATCACGCAGAATCGTTATCTAAAATCACGATTTAAGTATTACTATTACCCCATCCACTCATCCCCTTCATTAGGAAATTCTATATACCTTCCGAAGCTATACCGAATTCATAGTTGATCAAAAAAGTAATCACGAAATTTTGACAAGATTAGTTAAGACATCATAATTTACTATTATTTACCCTCCATTCAACCCCTTTCATACGGAAATTTGAAACACAAATGTACGATCTAAAACTAGACCAAATTCGAAATTGAACAAACAAAGAATGACAAAAATCGGACAAGAAATATTAAAACACCATCATTTATCAGTATTACCCCCTCCATTCACACCCTCCCATAATGAAATTTGGAACTTCTGACATACGTTCCAAAACTAAATTGTATTCGTAATGGAAAAAAATAAGAATCACGAAAATCGGTCGAGATTTGTAGCTGAGGCAACGCTTGAAACAATCGGTAATTATCCCCTCCACCCCCACCACGACAGCAAATCCTAAATTCCCAAGGTATGTTGAACAACTAGACTACAATTGGAATCGAACTAAATAAGAATCACGAAAATCGGTTGAAAATTTTAGCCTGGGTGACGTCGACAAAATTTGTCGAAAAACCACATTTTTAAGGCTTTGCCCGCTCTGTTCTCTATCTCCCATCATGGAATTCAAAATTTCCGGAGTTTTTGCTCAACTAAACTAAAATTGAAATCGAACAAAGAAAGAATCTCGAAAATCGGTTGAGAATTGTGGCCTCAGTAGCGTACAAAGGAAATTTGTCTGACAAAATATGCGGGTTTTACCCGAGGTGGCGGATTTACGCGACTGGAAATTTTCGGAAACGAGCTGCTATTATTATAACTAATCCTGATGTTGACGCCATGATAAATCTTTCACTCTCTGATGAGGATTTTGTGGTGGTCCAGTTGTCACAGGCGGGTGAACCTCCTATTATTGCAGTTAGTGCATATTTTGATCGTTTAGCAGATATTCAAAGAGATTTAAATAAATTAGAGGCAGTATATGATGTGTATGGAGCTTCGACAAGATTGATAGTGGGAATGGACTCTAATTGTCGCTCTCAGACATGGTTTGACTCCATTACAAGTTCAAGAGCACATCAACTTGAGGAATATTTAGCATCAAGGAATCTGTTGATCATGAATGATGATCCCTCACGTCCAACGTATGAATCGAGAGGGGGTAGGAGCTACATTGACTTGGTGGTTGTATCACCAAGCCTTGTGCCCTTCACAAGAGATTGGAGGGTATCTGACGAGGAAAGTGCTTCATCACAACATGATTTTATTTTCACACAGCAGCTATTGCCGACAACCACAAAGAAATTTGTGGTGATGGAGGCTGACTGGGAGAAGTTTGATGAGAAACATTGGGGGGTCGGGAGTCTGAGTCATTAGACACTCGACTTTCACAGTACTTTTGTGGGGCTGGAACACTCGAATTGGCCGTAGAACACAATTTCGGCTGCGTGTATGGCCAGTATGCCTCTGTATGATAAACACACACGCCGTTTCCAAAGGATTCATAGAAACACAGAGGGAGCCAAACTTCTATCATACAAAAACTTCTGCACACAGCAGCTGGTAAGCTAAGGCCCCCACACACACAGTGGCCGCTGTTCTGGATCGTTTTGTGGAAAATAAGGCTCCTGGAGAGGACGGATTTACCCGTGCTATTCTTAAGAGAGTACAGCAATGCTTCCCAAAGGCTTTTACGGCTCTATTCTCTGAATGTTTGCGGAGAGGCGAATTCCCTCGCCTTTGGAACTTGTGTGATTTTGTTAGTGAACACACATGTTTCACATGCGCACGACGAGGTTTTTGTCTGCTGCGCAGTACGGGTTTGAGCCACAAAGGGGCACAACTGATGCACTCCTTGCTGTCAAAGAATGGGTGGAGTCAGGAATCCATAATAGAGGCCATGTTCTATTGATATCTATGGATGTGATGGGTGCATTCAACTCGGCATGGTGGCCCGCTGTTTTATGGCAGTTGCGGAACAGTGGCTGCCCAGGAAATGTTTATCGGCTAGCCTGCAGCTATTTCAACGAAAGAACGGTGACAATAAGGACAGCATCCATGGAGAAAGAAAAACAACAAACCAGAGGCTGTCCACAGGGATTTCATGTTCAGGGCCAGTATTCTGGAAAAGCTATGTTATCCAGAGAACGTAAAGGTTATTGCATTTGCAGATGATCTAATGATCATGGCCAGGGGTTGTACCGAGTTTGAAGCTGAGGGCCGAGCTAACCGAGCACTGGTTCAAGTTGCAGACTGTGCCTTAACATTGAATTTAACTTTTAACCCCTCAAAGTCCAAAGTCCTTCATGTCACCAAATGTAGAAATGTTCAGGAGGTAGAGGTTTTCTTTTCTGGCACAAAGCTGGAAGTGGTGACAGAGATGAAATATCTTGGTATCATGTTTGATCAGCGCATGTCCTGGCAGTCACATTTTCAATATGTCACTGTTAAGGTGCGGCAGCTGATACACATGTTGGCCCGTTCTGCTAGGGTTTATTGGGGTTTGGGCAGTAGAGCAGTAGAGCACAGAGCATGAAGCATTATGTCTGAAGAAAAACATCACCTGTTTCAGGCGGGTTCAAAGACTAATGTTGTTGAGGGTAATTAGAGGATACAGGACTATATCTTTTCAGGCGTGCTGGGTGCTGGCTGGGCAGGAGCCTTTGGATCTTAGGATTAAGGAGGAGGCCAGATACTTCAGAGCAGTTAGGGTTGACGGAAGTTTTGGGGGCAGTTTGGTGGATTTGCATGTGGGGCCAGAGCTTTGGCCACATCCATCACTGATTGTCGACGTAAATCCTCCCGATGATGCTGACTTCACGCCATTCCTAAGGATGTACACTGATGGGAGCCGGGATGAAGCTGGTGTTGGCTGCGCTATAGTAGTTTTCAATTCGAATGCTGAGGAGCCAGTTCATTCAGCCAAATATAGATTGAACAAGGAATGTTCAAACAACAAGCAGAATTGTTTGCTATGGCCAAAGCAGTGAATTGGTAGCAGACTCAATCGGTTGATAATAAGCTAAGAAGTGCCTGTATATGGACAGATAGTGAGGTATCGATTTCCATGCTGCAAGACCAGGAGAAACACTTACCCATAGTCAAGCAGGTTTGAACCGCAATACGTCAACTTCGAACAACATGGAAGGTTGGCATTGCATGGGTTAAGGCTCATATTGGGATCATTGGAAATGAGGCAGCTGACAAACTTGCAAAGGAGGCAGCTGGCGACCCATTACTACAAGAGGCCTTCAGCTCGGTGCCACGATCAGCAATTCGACGGAAGCTTAGAGAGGAAACCTTGGCTGCATGGAACCAAATATGGTGTGCAAATACTGATACAGCTCAGCACACGAAGAAGTTTTTCCCCACAGTATATCGTCGTTTGAAGACTGACCTTCGTCTATCGTACAAGGTTACCCAAGTCATGACTGCCCATGGGAAGAATAGGGCGTACCTGCATCGATTTGGTTTGAGAGAAAATATGTGATTGCTTAGAACGAGTTCCGCAGACCTGGGATCACCTAGTTTTCTGTTGCCCAATGTTTGAAGCTGAGAGAGCAAGACTGATTAGGAAAGTGATATTGTGTTCGTCTGGGTGGCCAGTGACCTATGAAGTGTTGGTGGAAAAACATCTAGAAGACTTTTTAATTTTTATTAACTCTATGGATTTTTCTTTATTGTGAGGCATTATAAGTCTAATATTAGTACCTTGATATGTGTTCGAACATATATTAATGCAATTGGAACCGGAATGTTTTTGAGTTATATGTAAGTATGTACTTACAACTGTATTAGCAATGAAGTATATGTTTGTAGTTCAACGCCTGTAATCACAGTTGGGAGCAGGCGGAATAAAATCCCTGGCTTAAGGGTTACTTAAGCCAGGAAAACTAAAAAAAAAAAAAAAAAAAAAAAAAAAAAAAAAAAAAAACACACACACACACACACACACACACACATACAAAAGGGACTGCAACGTAAAACACACACACACACACACACACACACATACTCACACACAAACACACACAGACATATCATTTTTTTCCTCATTCTCGGGTTGTTTTCCACCCCCCTGGATCAATTCAATTAGCCAACGTCATGTTAACGTGTTAAGATCCTTGCCGATAAGATATAGCTCAGAGGGACGTCTAACTAGATAGCAAGTACCTAATCCTGAGCTAAAGAGTGGAATGAAGAGGGTGAAACGCTTATACTGAAAGGTGTGTTTGCTGGGGCTTCACGAGCAGACTGATTGAAAGAGTATTCAAAGGGAATCATTCAAAACTGACAGGGGGAAAGAGAAATGAACGGTTGAAGGTCATTCGGGTTGAATCCAACCCGCACCGTGTGGTTTGAGGGTTAAATTCGTAGCACAGGTATCGCGAGGCTCAGTCAGATAACATCAATCTTCATCTTGCCGTACATTCGATTTATTTATAAATCTTCGTCAGGGCTGCATTATTAAGCGAAGCATGAGGGAGCTATGGCTACCAGTATTGTGGTTTTTGGGACAAAAGGTTAAGCTCTTTTACGCTCTCTTAAGAGCGGGCTGCCAAAACAGCGCCATGACCTTCGGCGTGAAAAGCTTTAACTAGCCAAGTTTGGCCAAGAGGAGCGAGTGACAAGAAAATTCGGTAGTTCCGGAGGTTCGAACACTTAAATTGAAGCGTGAAATCTAAGGAAGACATCCGTCAGGGCAGATTTGCGATAAATCATCATCCAATAAAGCAATCATCACTCGAATAGAGTAACCCTCTTAGCTGTGACTTTGTTGATGAATTGCAGCTTCTAGAGACATTTTTCTCAAAAAACGCCTCGACGGAATGCTAAACATTGGTTTCACTTGAAGATTTAAAAAAAATCATGGAAATCGGTGCATGATTCGAGGATTTATGACGTCGGGAAAATAACATTGATTCCTTATGGGAGCAGAAAACATGGCCGACACCACAGCCTGCTCTTAAGCCTTGCTAAGTTTCTAGCGTTCGAATTGACACATACCTTAGGGGGGGGGGGGGGTGTTGTATGTCATTATCACATCGATGCTGGTACGTAAACGATGAGCTTAAAGTCTCAAACCTGGTTGCAATTATTCGTTTGCAACATATAATACAGTGAGATATTTGTTCGCAGTTGTTTGAGTTGTTTGCGGAATCTCATAAACATTTTATTGGTATGGATTTCGATGGTTTTTGAAGTGTTGAATTGATTGAGACGTCTTTCAGTCTTGAAGAGAATTAGTAGACAAAATTAATAAAAAAAAATTTTTAAATCAGTCGTTGGAAAATATGTATTATGTGGGAAAAGAAAGTGATTTCTTGTTATTAGTTCAATAAATTGTCGCAACAAATATCGCTTGGATGGTTCAACTTGCGGCTACCACTTACAAGCACCAATATTGAAGACCTAATAGAGAAGTAATATGCAAATTTAAAAGTACCATTTCCCTAGCAACGACTTGGTTTAACGCTTTTTTCGTTTATGTGCCAAAGTAAAGACAATACTTCTGCGATTTCAGCACCCTAACTAAACAACTCGTAATTGAGTTCCACTATCTGCTTTACAAGCAGATACCATGTTACATGGATATGTCTTGGATTGGGGATTTCATAACGGTTGTCCTCGAGAGTTGTAAACAAATCCTTTAACTTTAAACAAATCCCTGGGCAGCATCCCGACTAATTCCAACAAAACAACGGTTTACTTATAGAAATGTTGAAAATAACTGTGGAGAGAAGCCACTACAATGAGTTGTTGTTAACAGTCGACTGTTGTCAAGAGGATGAAAATGTTTCCTATGGAGTGGAGTAAATGATGCTATTGCTTTACGTTAAGAATATTGTAACCGGCTTATTAAAATTGTTTATAGTCCAATCAACTTAGTTTAGGAATGTAGCCAGGTACGTAAGGAGGGGAAAATTGGTAGCTTGAGATGTGAACATTTATCACATAAATCAAGCGCTTTCCAACGAGTGGCGAACGATTTATGTGCGATGAAAACTTCGGAAGTTCCATTCCCCTAGCAACGGCTGGGTTGTACGTGAAAAACACTGAAATTGTGACACAAATTTTGCATCACGGAAATTTTTGGTTGACCCCTCAGAGCAAAGACATATCCAGGTCAAAAAAAAATTAAAAGAAAGACGTCTGAGGGACGATTGAGACGTCTTTCTGAGCAATCCGATTCCAGCAAAAACGATATTACCGTCAACAGTCGACGACGGTATTGGACGGCAAATCTCAAACCTACGTGTTTATTGTAGTTTCTTGTATTTCGTGATGCCTCAGGCCTCATTTTTATTTAGATTATTGCCCAATCAGGTACCAATGTCGAGTTGAAAATATTTGTATATTTCTTTGTAAATCGCGAGCGTGCGATTGGGATGCTAGGGTAAACGCACCAGTCGTTGGACAAGTACCAGTCGTTGGACACTCGGCGTATTTCTACGTTTTTCATGGATATGAGCCCTTTGTTGACTTTCTTGATCCATTCTAGTGGGAGAGCGAATCCTCCTGGTCACGTGGTAGGAAGGTTATAACCATTAGAAACGTGGTCTAGTCGGTGTTTCATCAAAGTTGTAGTGAAAATCTTTAGCAAACCATGTTTGATTCTTAAGGTTTTAGCAGCATTTTATTTCATCTGACCGGATCTTTCTTGCTTTCCCCGGTAAGTATAGTTCCTGTTGCACATTTTGGTTGTAAATATTTTATATTTAGCTGAAAATTAAGTGTATAATCTTACTGTCCAACCACTGGAACCGAAAAAGATGACTGTCCCAACGATTGGACAAGTGTCCAACGACTGGGTCATACACTTTTTTCATGTTCCATTGGTTGGACAACAAGTTTTAGGCATGTAGTATGACATGGTGAGTGAACTTCTGAAGGGACCTTTTCACAATCAGGCAGTTATTTTAACGATTTTAAGCAATTTTTTTCTTCTTTGTAAGGTATTACAGACTCATTTATTCTTAAGAATACATTCCTGGTGACTATGGCACCCCTAAACAGAGCGCTAGGTTCAGAAGAGAAGAAAAATAATGGTCTGAAGAGGCCGAACCCGTCCAAAAAAATAGCTAAGAAGAAGGTTAAAAATCTCCACTATTCAGAAGATGTTAAGAAGGCACTTCTGGTTATTTCTAGTGGTATGGGACTCCGTGCTGCATCTAAAAAATACGGTGTCCCCAAATCAACCAGTGTTTTTTGACAATAGCACATGGTACTTTGATCCCCCAAACGTTTCACGTCCGATGCAATACTTGGGTTCATAATTGAAAATATTTTTAGTTAATGCAACATGTAAATAGTGTATTCAACTTTTTTCAAACTTCGTAAGCGGTGAGCGCTGAGTTTCGTGAGTGTATACCTAAGTAGTGTCATTGGGAAAAGTGTTTAAGCGAATTTTTGAAGAAAATTAAGCTATTGCTCTTTCCTCAAAATTTGTAGAATGTGAATTTTTGAAAAAATTTTATGCAGAAATCCGTTTCAGGCTATTCTGAATCATATTCTGAAGTTTAACGCATTTTTTTAATGTATGTAGTTGTATGTATGTATGTATACATATATAGGTATGTATGTATGTACATATGTATGTATGTATGTATTTATGTATGTGTCATTCCAGATGATAACTGTCCGTAGAATTGTGTTAGAAACTTCAAACAAATTTTAAAATGTTAAGGACACAAAATGAAAGTTCAAGTTCGTTGGCCAGCATGATCGGATTACATCTTCGCGTTGAAATTTTCAAAAATTTCAAAATAGCCTGTTTTTTGCGATTTGTTGTGCGAAATAATTTTTTCAGCATACTAACATGTGGTATATTCGGAATCAGCGTAAAATTTCCTATAAGAATATGTATCAAGTTTTCAAAAATTTCAAAGTTGAAAAATCAGTCAAAAATCGAAATAATGCCGTTCGCTAGTTGTAAAAATCCGTAATATTTGCATGAAACAGAGATTACAGTTTTTCTGTCAATTTCTTGCTGTGGGATACTAGATTCGAATGCAACCGACTTTATATCACTCGTAATATAAAGCCTCATCATCGATTGGCTGTGGAAATACGTTTCTTTCATATTATTTACATGTTATTTTATTTTATGTCAAGGTTTGATGATGTTATGATAGTATACTGTTAAGATTTCAACTGCCTTCAATACTGACCACATTGGACATCGAAATCTATGAATATTTACTTACCTACATTTGTCTTTAAATTTACAAGATTAGTTTAATGATAATAAAGTATGAGTACCTCCTAATTATTTTTAATAATTTGATTCCATGTTTGTCTATCAAAATCATAAACTAAAATTTCTCTACACGATCAATAGCGACTGAAATGTCGAAGATTTCTTCAAAAATTCGCTCATGGGGTCATGCTGCATGACTGGACTTTTTTAATGATGGATTTTCTCTCTTCTAGGGCTCTGGATTAATTCGTTTAGGTCTGTTACAGACGAAGCCTTGTCTATATTACCTAGCTTCAAAGGCACTTCATAAAAAGCAATTGACCAATTGATTGAATAGAACACAAATTTTTCCAGAGTATTTAGCTTTACGGACACTCCCAGTATAGTGACCTTTAGAACTATTGTCAAATTTTTTCATATCCAGGTAGAGTTGTAGGTACCTTGTTATTCCGTTCGTCCTCTAATCCATCGATTTCCGCCGACGCCTACCGGAGCCCTCGATTTAAACGATTTACTCTCCCGCTAACGAGCGAATAAAATCCTTCTGCAGTCTATTAGTCTCTAAACCGAAGGATTAACGTTCACCCGCCACCTAAATCGATGTCCCACTGTCGCGGGTTGGGACGCGAATCCATAGAACGTGGGACGAGCGCTGGACGAAGGAAATTAAATAAACGAGCAACAAAACCGGCTCCTCGCTACCGCAATACGATTCAAGAATAATCCAATCAAGCCAACCATAATAGTCCGCTGGTAGAAACGAATCTCCCTATTATTGCGGAACGAAGTAAGTCTCTACTTTGAGTCGGCATTTGTCAGCTTGCGTGCGTGTGTGCGTATGCGTGCGTGCGTGCGTGTGTGTGTGTGCGTCAAGGTCATGGCTGCTACCTTGTCATGGCGCGGGGTGTGGTGCTGGAAAAGCGCCACGGAGTTACTTGAGTTGGGCATCTCAGCAGGAGTACTCCGTGGTATCACCACCCGCTTCCTGAGGGGTTCTTACTTGAACTGGTGGTCATTTTATAGGGGCACTTCCTTTCATCCCATTCTTCATCCTCGTCCTACAACTTCCCTTATCCCTAGAGCCGGAGTCGGGTAAACCTGGGCGTCCTCCTCACTTTTTTTTTTTATTTGTTTATTTTCCAATTTAATGGTGTGCCCCCTCCGCCTTTGAGGGGAGTTTTGTTTTAAAAAAAATGTGTGTGTGTGCTCGCGTGCGTTTGGTGCGTGAGTGAGTGTGCGTTTTGTGTGTTTCGCGCTAAAGGCCGCAATTACGCTTCCTCAATTCCGAAGGTAGGGAAGCTTTGCGTTCGTGATTGAAGTCGAAAAAAATGTTTGTCCTCCAAAATCAAAATTTCCGCATGCTTGTTGCGTCCCCAAACGGGCTGATCAGTTTTGGTTCTGTGTCTGTCTGTCTGATGTTTGTCTGTCTGTGGTAAATCCTTGTCACGCCCAAAACTGCATCAAGTTTTAGTCCACTTCCAATGAAATTTCCTGGGATTGTGCGAGTTAACTCTAGGACGGTCCCCTATAATCTTCAGTGCCATCGAATCAACAGTGCCCTGTGCGCATGCGCTACCGTGAATTTCTTATAACAACGGTTTCTCATCATCTGTTGATCCGATTTCGTTCAAACTCCGTAGGTAGTTGGATATATGTTCTAGGAAGTTGCTCTATAAATTATATCGCAATTGTTGGAGTAATAACCACTACGCATGGGCGAAACTAATATCGGTTGACACGGGCAAAACTCCGAATCTAATGGCTCGATTTTGATGGAATTTTCAGGGATTGTGAGGGTTAGCTTCTAGACGGTACCCTATAAATTTCATTGCTGTTGAATGCATAGTGGTCTGTGAGCCTGTGAGCATGCGCAAACGTTAATTTCTTTTAACGTCAATTTCTTATCTTCTTATAGGGGGGAAGGGTGAAGGGTGTTAGTCAATCTTGTTAGGCACTGCTCAAGCTACAATTCTCGACTAATTTTCCTCATTATTTTTTTAATTAGGAATCTGGTCCAGTTTTGCAACAAATCTTGGGAGTTTCAACTTTATTAACGGTGGGGTAAATGCAGGAGGTTATTTCGATGTATCGGAACTACAGACCAATATGTACCATCTCTACGATACCAAAATTATTCGAAAACCTTGTTACAGTACATATGACACCACTCTTTTCATCCATCGTATATCATTCCTGAACAGCACGGTTTTGTCAATGGGAGGTTGACGACTTCCAACTTGGCCGAGTTTCAAGAATTTACACTGCAGGAGTTTCAACGGGGATCACAACCGACTTCTCCAAGGCCTTCTACAAGGCCTCATGATCCAAGGATCATAGGGGATCTTTGTCAGTCTTCTGTATTATTTTTAGAGCTACTTGAATGGTAGATCTATGATTGCGAGGTGTAAAGACATGTTGTCTAAGCCATTCCTTGTTACATCTGGTGTTCCTCAAGGATCACATGTCGGTACACTGCTATTTCTATTGATGATCAATAGTGTGAGTACGGTCTTATGTGGTGTGAAATACCTACCTTCTATTTGCTGATGACTCGAAAATTTATCAGATTGTAGAGTCGGACGAGAACTGCCAGGTTCTTCAGGGTGCGTTGGATTCACAATCAGTTTGGTACTCAGCCATTAGTTTATCTCTTAACCCTTCGAAATGTGCCATCATCTCCTTCCACCGCTCTGCGATTCCACTGGTTCGTGATTATTTAATCGGTGGTTTGCTACTGAGAAGGGTCACGCCCGCCCGTGATCTTGGAGTGCTTTTAGCTTTTAGACAACCAGCTCACTTTTACTGACCACATCAGATCGACTTCTTCCCTTGCAATGCGCGCTTTAAGGTATGTCGAAAGAAACACGAAGGAGTTCACCCACGTCCCTGCTATTACTGCTCTTTATATGTCTCTGGTTGTCCTTTTTTTTTTTTTTTGGAGTACACTTCCGCGATCTGGAGCCCATTCTATAATTGCCATATTGACCAGCTAGAGTGGGTTCATCGCCGTTTCCTCTGTTGCGTGGCATTTAAGCTTCATATACCATTAGACTCTACAAACTAGGAGGCTATTAATGAGCTTTACAATACTTTATTCCCTCGAGTCAGAAGAAATCAATCCGATATTTCATTTTTATATAACATCCTGAATGGTCGCATCGATTCTCCTCACCGTCTGGAAACGGTGAATTTGTTGGTAAACCGTTCCGCCTCACGATCCAAACTTTATTTTGGTCACCTTTCTCGCCAACAAACTATAGTACCACCGCTCCCTGTCACGTGAGGCCAACTACCTTCAAAATGAATCCCCAGAAAACGACCTTTTCATTACCTCGTTGGATCTCATTGGACCTCATTGGCCTCGCTTTGCTTGAAAGTTAAAAACTTGAGTTGAACCACTCCCAACTTTGGACAGTAAACTTTCTTTTTTTCCATCTATTTTCTTTTATTTTTTTCTCAATTCTGTAAACAATTTCGACTATACTTAAATATTTAAAAAAAAATTACATAAATATGAAAAAAGTACCAAGTATACTTAATTTTAGTTTTCTCACCGCGGTAATTTACTCCATATATTTTCTATCTATATATGTTCTATATATTTTATCTCTACGTGTATTGCATTTTATGTAGCATGTATCCATGGCTACATATATTATTGAAATAAATAAATATATATATCTTTTTTTGCTTTAGATATCCGAATTTTGTTAAAACCCCAGAGCTGTTTCCTGTTACAGAGTTTTTAATAAGGTTCTACAAAGTGGGAGGCGTTAACCGTTTAACTGTATTAAGGGTGTGACTTTCAGGAACTCCTTTCCTCTGTTATGAAGCGAGGGATAACTCAAATTACTCTGCATCGAGAAGGCTCGAGAAGTACCTTCAAACACACCATAGAACACGAAATAGAGGCACTCTCTGCGAGACTATAACCGTCACAAAATGTCCGGCGTCGCCCATTAAGACGAAGTTAAGTTTCCTGTAAACGGCCAACCGGAGAGACAATGGGGTCGACAGATTCAACCCTCCAGAAATTTAATTGTCCCATCTCATTCAGTTCGGTCTGGCAGGTCCGCTTGACCTCATCGCTTCTGACGTTTACTCCTATTTTTCTGTGTGGATCACCGTTTTCATTTCCCGTCCACTTCGGATCGTTTTAATAAACTCCGGGTAACTTGAGACCGCGATATCTTTTATTATTTTTTTCAACGTCGAGCGTATTATTTTACCAAAAGAAAAAAGCTCTCTTGTCTCTTGAATATAAAACAAACAATTAGCGGATAATAAACTGGGTTTGGGTAGGTAGTTTTGGAACCGGACCTTCTGTACTCTACTCAGTCATAATTGAAATGGACCCCAAAAAAACAGTTTAGATGTTCCCAATAAAGCTGTTAACAACTAGTGATTCCAGTGGCAAGACGAAATTGGCAATCTCATTTTTCATGAATGAACAAATATTTCCTCAGTTCAATTCAGCTTCCGGGTGTTTTTTACTGCTCCCCCCCCCCCCATTAACAACATGAGAAAATTTCCCATTCAAAACATCACTTTCACATTTTGAAAATACGATTTGGACTCTTCAAAACTCCCTCTTTTTCACTAGGTATTTCCATTTGAAACATCCCAAGTATGCTGAATAGACGTGGGGCGGCACTAGGAGCATCAACCAATTACGCCTAATTCTAAAGAAAGTAGGTACCTATATCAAAGGTTGATATAATTTAGCAAGTAGGTAAAGTAAGTATACTTATGTGTGAAAGGAAAGAAGCTACCTAGGCGACACGTGGTGCTCTACCCATTAGTAAGTAACTCTTCCTAAAATACCATAAATTGCTTGTAAGCTTCTCGAAGGACCACAGCCTAAATACGGCTGAAAATGTGAGTAAAGTAATGAGCAAAGAGGCAAGTGAAATGAGAAGGCATGAATTAGTTCGCTTGTAAAGATACGTATATTGAGTAAGTATAAAGTGATTGGGCTCCCTACCTACCTATGTCTATGGCCATAGAAATGTATAAAAAAATTGGTGGATACCGTGATGCGAGGTTGAGAAGTTGTGGCGGCGAATAGTCCAGCTCCCAGGGCGAGAATCCAGATCCGAAACGTTGTTTTAAATAGGTAAAGTGTCCAGCAGACCCGAGCTCCACAGGGACAAAGGCGGGAGGGGGGTGCGGAAGCAGAACACCACGAAACTTGGGCGACAATTGTTCTGGAACCGCTGATTCCTCACTTCTCGAGCTGAGAAGGAGTGACACTTCGCGAAAATAGCGGGTTCAACCACTCACAATTTGCTATGGCAAAGAAAAACTTAGTAGGAGGCCTCCGTAGGTGAGTACTTCAACATGGGCAACAGGTTAATGGCGTAACCCTCTTCTCGTTGTGCTGGTCAGGAATCTACCGTGGAAAAAGTAGGTAGGAAACCGGTAGATGTTCCTCAATGTTGGGGAGGTTGGCAGGCGTGAACGCAAGGGTAGCAATATGCAGGTGAGTGCCAATTGCGAAAAGTGACTGCATGATCGAGTGTGCGGTGACGTCACTAAGAAAGAGACGAGAGTGAGATGGTGTCTGGACGATTTCTCAGGCATCCGTGAAAAGTACAAAGTAGGAACTACATTATTAAATAAGGAACAATATTCTACAATACATAATGCATTCGTATATGATGTTAAAAATATTATTATTGGACAATTACGTGCAACTTTTGAATGGCGAACGAACTGGTCAGACCTAACAGCTGATTAACACGTGCAAACCACGCCAGACCCAGTGCATTCCGCAGAGCAGTTGGCACTACTCTTATCAAAGAGTTTGATAATGATGAAGCTGGCCGGTAGTAAACAACTGGGATGTGGGCTGCGGCGTATTCGAAATCACCGAATTTGGGACAGAAATAGTGATGGATTTGAGTATTTTGGTGCAGTGGTAGTAAAGTGATGTGAAGATGGGTGCATTCAGATTGCGATGGTGGTTGGTTTTGTGCTTGGAGTCGTAAATCTTCACGCAGGTAATGCATTTCTGTTCATACTCCCCCCATTTACGACTCAAGAGGAGGTGCCTCGCTCATTCGTGGGGAGAGGTATAAGTTTTATTGAAGGTCGCTTGAGTTTGCCTTTCTGGGTGTTGAGGGTGACGACTCGGACGATTCTGTCCTGACCAGGATGGACCTCCAGAACTCTTCCCATTGGCCAGCAGGATGGTGGAGTATTCACATCAGTGATAAAAACAAGGTCTCCAACCTTCAAATTGTCTGGGTGATTGAGCCATTTGTTGCGGGTTTGCAAACTGCTTAGATACTCGTTCCTCCATCTTGACCAGAAATGCTGAACTCTTTCACGAATCAACTGCCAGCGACTCAGGCGATTTGATGGAACGTCAGAGAGGTCAGGTTCTGGCAGTGTGTTCAAAGGTTGTCCAATTATGAAGTGTCCTGGCGTTAAAGCTTCAGGATCATCAGGGCTGTCTGAAATTGGTTGAAGTGGGCGTGAGTTCAATACCCCCTCAATTTTCACAAACATGGTAGACAATTCGTCTTGTGTGTAAGCATGGTTGCCAAAAGTCTTATAAAGGAGATTCTTTACAGATTTTACCCCAACTTCCCATCCTCCACCAAAGTGTGGAGCGGCAGGCGGGTTGAAACTCCATTTAATTCCAAGATGCGTAGTGGAATCAGCAATAGAAGCCTGAGTTTCCTGGGTCTTCAACCATTCCTGGAGTTCATGCAGGTAATTCGCTGCCCCTACGAAGTTAGTTCCACAATCGGACATCATGTGAGCGGGAACTCCTCTCCTCGCAGTGAATCTGGAGAATGCATCAAGAAATGCCTCCACCGTTAAAGCTGTCACAAGTTCCAGGTGATACGCGCGGGAGGACATGCATACAAAGATGCTCAAGTAACACTTGTGGGTGAATGCCTTGCGTCGTGAAGTCTCCCTACACAGGAACGGGCCAGCAAAATCAACACCAGAGATCAGGAAAGGTCTGACCCCAGCAAAGCGACTTACAGGTAGGTCCTCCATGAATGGCGCGGCAAATCCCTTGGTGAATCGAGAACAAATGATGCATCTATGTCTCACAGATCTGACAAGATTTCTCGCTCTGGGCATCCAGTAGTTAAGGCGAAGTGTGGCAAGAAGTATGCTTGGGCCGGCATGGTGATTTGATGCATGCAGATGTCTGACCAGTAGCAACGAAAAATGAGATTTTGCAGGCAACAGTAGTGGATGTCGTTGTTCTACTGGGATGGGTGCCTTACTAAGACGGCCTCCCACTCTTACTAATCCTTGTTTGTCTACAAAGACTGCCGATCGGCGGAGTTCCAGAGGCAAGGAGTCGTGCGATGCAGTGATGAAAACGTCTGGGTAGTATGCATGCTGTATCAGCTTTATGCAGTGATGGTTGGCAGCTGTGACTTCACCAGAGGAGAGAGGTCCAGATGCGCGCCTATGTTTGTACTTCTTGGGTATCCGAGCATTGGCGATGAAACGCTTGATGTATGCAATGACTCGAATCAAGCGTAACCAGGAAGAATGTTGTTCACTGTACTTGATGAAACCTTGACAGTTATCCACAGATATCAAGGCCAATTTCGTTGGGCGGAGTTCAGGTACTTCAATGCCATGTGTGTCATTGGACAATGGCCAGCGCTCAATAGGATCACAGGCCCACACTGGACCTGTCCACCATAGAGGATGACTCCCAAGTGCAGAGGGTAAGGCACCTCGGGATCCCACATCTGCAGGATTTTGCACGCCTTTGATGTGGTGCCACTGCTCCACATGCGTGGATTCCAGAATCTGCTGAACTCTATTTGACACGAATGTCTGCAGGAGGTGAGGCATTGTTTTCAGCCAGGCAAGCACGATCATGGAGTCAGTGAAACAGAAAACCTCTGTGATGCCAAGATCACTCCTGAGCGGTTCGAGCGACTTCAAAAGCTCAGTTAGAAGCAGGGCTCCACAAAGCTCGAGACGGGGAATTGTGACTGTCTTCAAAGGCGCAAGTCGCGTCTTTGCCTTTAGTAGAGATAGTGTGACATTGGAGTCTTGTGTGGCACGCAAATAAGCAACAGCGCAGTACCCTTTCTCAGAGGCGTCTGAGAAACAAAGCAGTTGATACGTAGTATCAGTCTTGGGTAGACAGCGAGGTAACGATATAGTAGAAAGAAGGTGAAGCTCAGATGTGTATTGTTCCCATCGAGTTTTGATATCCTCTGGGATATCATCATCCCAACTGAGATTGGATTTCCAGGTCTCTTGCATGATGCATTTTGCATAGAAAACAGCTGGAGCTAAGTAGCCAAGAGGATCGTAGAGCCGTGCAATAGTGGACAAGATCACTCTCTTGGTGGAACCTGGTGCAGGAGCGGAGACTTCATAAGAAAGCGTGTCTGAAGCAGGACACCACTTCATTCCCAAAATCTTTGTGGAGACCATCTCATCGTCGCAAAAGTCCACAGATTGAGATGCTAGATTTTCATTTTGAAGCAGAGAAGGAAGATTAGTATTCCATTTGCTGAGCTCCATACAGCCCTTGCTCAGAATCCCCACAAGCTCGTCTTTCAGGTCCGATAGTTCCTGCTCTGAATCTCTACCTACAGCTAAGTCGTCAACATACATATTGTTGAGCAATGCATGAGCAGCATTGGGGTATGTAGAACCCTCATCATGTGCAAGCTGATGAACAACTCGTTGAGCCAGGTAAGGTGCACTACGAGTTCCGTAAGTTACTGTGTTGAGCTGATAGAAGGTTACAGGCTTGCGTGGATCATCTCGCCAAGCAATCTGTTGGTAGCATCGGTCTACAGCAGAGACATCAATTTGGCGAAACATCTTCACAATATCGCATGTGAACACATAGCGATATCTTCTGAAGTTCAGAACAATGTTGCATATGTCTGCCTGTAACTTAGGTCCGGTTAGTAGGTGGTCATTCAGTGAACCACCAATAGAGCGGCAGCTGGCGTCGAATACCACACGTATTTTTCTTTCATCCCCATTGATGCGGTATACTGGGTGATGCGGTATAACATATTTAGGTGGAACAGTTGCCACACTCATATGTCCCAACTCCTCGTACTCTTTCATGAACTTAATGTAGTCTTTGCGCAGCTCCGGATCTTTAGCTAATTTAGCCTCAAGTGAGTACAGGCGGGTGAGAGCTTGGTTGGTGTTTGGTACAACATTGGGTTGATCAGACTTGAATGGAAGCGAGACAACAAATCTACCCTCCGTGGTACGAGAATGCGTGTTGATGAAATGCTGTTCACAGCGCTCGTCTTCAGGTGAAGAACGAGACGGCTGAGAGGGTTCCTCAAGCAACCAGAACTTCTCAATGAGTGCATCAGTGTCTTTGTATGCAAGTAGCGACACTGCACGAGAATGGTTGGTCTCACCGAAGAATCTTCCAACAACAGTGAACCCAAAGACTGTCTCAATAAGGCGTGGTCCTTCATCGTAGATTACAATTGGTGCACCTGTGACCACCTCTGGATAGAGGTCGGCACCAATCAAGAAGGAGATTGGACCTGGTTCAGTGAAATCAGGGTCACTTAGTTGGTATGAGCAGTAATCCTCCCACATGCTTGAGTGAAGCGGTGTTTGTGGTAGTGGAGGTGTGATTGTAGGAACTACAATGGCTTCTGTTTTCAGCTTACTGCAGGGATTGTTGGGGTTGAACAAAAGCTGAACTTTGCCCTTAATGTTATTGAGAGGTGAATTGTTCACTCCAGATATGGCACCCTGGTAGGGTTTGCAAACCATATTTAGTTTCGATGCACACTTGGAAGTGATCATCGTGTATTGGGATCCAGCGTCCAACAATCCTCTGAAGCGATGCAGTCTACCATGAGCATCAGGGATCAATGCAACGACAGTTCCCAAGAGCACACCAGCAACCTCGGGTGAGACACTTGTTCCAGAAAACCCTGGTGCCTTGGATGCGTTGGAGTCTCCAGTTGCAACTGGCGTTTGGGATGATCCAGACTTGGGCAAGAGGTGAAGCGTGGTGTGATGCCTTCCTTCGCACTCCCGGCAAACAAACGTGGATGCACACTCCTTTGTGCGATGTGCTGGGTGCAAGCAATTCCGGCAACCCGGAAACTGCTTCAAAGCAGTGAGGCGTTGTGGTGGATCCATAGCGAGGTATTGAGGACAGGAGGAAATGAAATGACGTTCATTGCAGATGAAACATGATCCATTGGAATCATGGGGTTTGACCTTGGTCTTAGCCTTCCTTCCATCTTGTTTGGCAGAGTGGGCCAGCAAAGCTTGGCCTTTCTTACCAAACTTATTGGGAGACTGTGGAGCTCTGATTTGATGTGCAGGTTTGACGTCATGAAATTTAGGACTTGGGTTGTCCGTGATTCTAAGAACATGATAACGTGACTGAACAAACTCCTTCAAGGTTTCAAATTGAGGAAAGGTCGTACCTACATTCGCCTGTTCGAAGGCTTGACGCGTCTTTGGGTCAAGTACCCGAAGAGCCAATTCGCACAGTAAGTAATCCTCCATGTCAGCAATTTGTAGATTCTTCAGGGAAGAAATGCTTTCTGAAACCTGTGAAAGATACAACTGCAATGAGTCAGCAGTTGGTTTGCCTGCAGGCATCTTGAATGTAAGCAGTCGCTCAAGGTAAGAGAAAGCTAGTTTGCGTTTGTCATCATAGACACGAACTAGTGCGTTCCATGCCTGTTCGAAGTTGACATCAGTAACAGGAATATGTTTAATGGCACCTAGCGCGGGCCCATCCAGGTATGACACAAGATACTGGAAGCGTTCACCATTACTGAGTGTTGGCTCGTTTTTGATTAATGAGCAAAAGAGCTGTTTAAATGTTGGCCATTCTGCCCAGTTGCCCGAAAAACGTTTGATTTGTATTTTGGGTAGAATGGTTCTTGCCTTGGTAGCAGGCTGAAGCATGCTGGAGGAATTCATAGATAAATCCAACATCGGAGGAGCAGGTTTAGGCGAGAGTTGTAAATTGTAACTCTGACACAGATCATAATTACTCAAAGCAGCAGTTAGCAATGTGTCATCTTCCCCTGTGGGAAATGCAGGATCAATGCTATATACCTCGCACACATCAATAGCTTTATCCCATTCCTCTCTGAGGCGTTGTAGCGTATTATCCACTGTTGTATAAGTTCCCATGAATAAGGGTTTATCTACAGCATTTTGTAGCGCGGAAGCACCTATTTTGCGAATACGCTCAAGGTCACCAGCAAGAACCTTAATACTGCGCTTTAGTTTGGCTAGCTGCCTGACACCACTATCAGTAGGAGGGGTCATAGTGAGAATGAATGTGGGATAAAGGAACAACTGACTGCGAAATGCACGTAGGAAAGTATGTGAACGATCACGTTGATAGAATGGCTGTAGCTACTAAGAGTGAGAAACAGCAGTAAAATTGGTTCAAAAATACAAATGTGAACAAATTACAATGTATTATAAATAATAAGTTGATATAAAATATATATAATTTCCAAGTAAGAAAAATAGGTAGGTATACCTACTCGAAAAAATTTATTATCTATAGAGATCAACAACAGGTAACAATGTGCTAAAAAATGCACTGAAAGAGTATTAAAAAAAATGCGAAAAAGTCGCGTAAAGAATGCCCAATTTGAAGATAAATACCTAAATCACAAGAAATAATGCCTTCTCACTTGCTCAAAGTAATCTGTAGGTTACTGGTACATCCTGGCTCGAACGAGACCAAAAAATGAATAGACGTGGGGCGGCACTAGGAGCATCAACCAATTACGCCTAATTCTAAAGAAAGTAGGTACCTATATCAAAGGTTGATATAATTTAGCAAGTAGGTAAAGTAAGTATACTTATGTGTGAAAGGAAAGAAGCTACCTAGGCGAGACGTGGTGCTCTACCCAGTAGTAAGTAACTCTTCCTAAAATACCATAAATTGCTTGTAAGCTTCTCTAAGGACCACAGCCTAAATACGGCTGAAAATGTGAGTAAAGTAATGAGCAAAGAGGCAAGTGAAATGAGAAGGCATGAATTAGTTCGCTTGTAAAGATACGTATATTGAGTAAGTATAAAGTGATTGGGCTCCCTACCTACCTATGTCTATGGCCATAGAAATGTACCTATAAAAAAATTGGTGGATACCGTGATGCGAGGTTGAGAAGTTGTGGCGGCGAATAGTCCAGCTCCCAGGGCGAGAATCCAGATCCGAAACGTTGTTTTAAATAGGTAAAGTGTCCAGCAGACCCGAGCTCCACAGGGACAAAGGCGGGAGGGGGGTGCGGAAGCAGAACACCACGAAACTTGGGCGACAATTGTTCTGGAACCGCTGATTCCTCACTTCTCGAGCTGAGAAGGAGTGACACTTCGCGAAAATAGCGGGTTCAACACTCACAATTTGCTATGGCAAAGAAAAACTTAGTAGGAGGCCTCCGTAGGTGAGTACTTCAACATGGGCAACAGGTTAATGGCGTAACCCTCTTCTCGTTGTGCTGGTCAGGAATCTACCGTGGAAAAAGTAGGTAGGAAACCGGTAGATGTTCCTCAATGTTGGGGAGGTTGGCAGGCGTGAACGCAAAGGTAGCAATATGCAGGTGAGTGCCAATTGCGAAAAGTGACTGCATGATCGAGTGTGCGGTGACGTCACTAAGAAAGAGACGAGAGTGAGATGGTGTCTGGACGATTTCTCAGGCATCCGTGAAAAGTACAAAGTAGGAACTACATTATTAAATAAGGAACAATATTCTACAATACATAATGCATTCGTATATGATGTTAAAAATATTATTATTGGACAATTACGTGCAACTTTTGAATGGCGAACGAACTGGTCAGACCTAACAGCTGATTAACACGTGCAAACCACGCCAGACCCAGTGCATTCCGCAGAGCAGTTGGCACTACTCTTATCAAAGAGTTTGATAATGATGAAGCTGGCCGGTAGTAAACAACTGGGATGTGGGCTGCGGCGTATTCGAAATCACCGAATTTGGGACAGAAATAGTGATGGATTTGAGTATTTTGGTGCAGTGGTAGTAAAGTGATGTGAAGATGGGTGCATTCAGATTGCGATGGTGGTTGGTTTTGTGCTTGGAGTCGTAAATCTTCACGCAGGTAATGCATTTCTGTTCAATACCCTTTCATTACTTTAGATACTTTATGCACCTACCTATCCTGGTTCTTGGTTTGATGTCTGTCACGGGAAAAGAACCTACAAACAAGAAACCCCTAATGTCTTGCTGATAACAGTGATAACAACATCTCTCATTCCTGTTCCTGCTTACCTGGTTTTTGTTTGTGTTTGTGATTGTAGCATTGTGAGTTTGGACTTTGGAAAGGATATGGTTTTAAGGAAGTATTTACAACCAGAAATGTTTTTCGAGATTGGACACTAAGACGAAGATATGCGCCAAAAATCCCTGCATTTTGTGAAACTCCTTGGTCACAGAAATATTTATCTACAAGGATTTTTAGAGAACAATACGAGGCGCTTATTGAATGCCTGGAAACACTATCTAGAGAGGGTAATGCTGCAGCAAGAAAAGTTGCTTTTCCACTCCATTGTGCTGCAACAAAATCACAATTATATTATTTGTCTTGAAATCATCGCCAAGTATTCCGCCATTTCGGAACCTTTGGTTAATAACCTACAATCGAAGAATTTGGATTTGTTAGAGTGTAAAAATCACGTGGCCACATTACAGACGCTTATCAGAGAGCACCGTGAAAGCTCGGATACATTGATTTTGGAAATTCTCGCGGCTTCTGACTCTCTTGCCGAATGCGTGGGGGAAGAAATCCGGCGGCCTAGAATAGTTGATCGTCAACAACATCGTTCCAACCAAACAACTTCAAGCTCAGCAGAATATTGGAAAGAATCTCTGTACATCCCATATTTGGATTCATTATTAAGTTCACTCACTACAAGACCGATTTTCGGATCATAATGTAACAGCTTTTGGGGGATTGGTACTTCATCCATCGAAAATGTTGGAAATATCAAAGGAAGAACTCAAACAGCGATTGCCCCTTTTGTATGTTTTATGGTCTGGATATCTTCATTGAAACTGAGGCACAGCCGTGCACAACGTGTACAATTGAAAGGTCATTCAGCTCGTTGAGAAGGGTTAAAACATGGTTGTGGTCAACCATGCGTCTCAACGGACGATGTCTATTGAATGTACATAAAAAATTGGTCCTCGAGAAGATAAATCAATTTGTTGATGAAGTGTTGAAACTTTTTTGTGATAACCCCAGGCGTATGGTGTTGCAGTAATAATAATTATCAAGTTGTTATCAATTCATTACATTTTATATAAATTATAACTTTGCATTTACCCTCATTTTGTTCATGATTGTTTTTGCCTACATCGGTCTTGTAAAATTATCGTTGGCCCCAGTAGAGCAAAAAGTCTGCGTACGCCCTTGCAAGTATGATTAACAATAATTAATTATGGTTTTAAAAAATGGTGGGGGGAGGGATCTATCTGATGAAGCAGATATACTCATTGATCGAAAGTTGAGGGGTTGAGAGTTGATCACTTAGGGAGGTATGGCTGGACTCGTCCTCGTCCAATTTCAAGACAGTCTGGGGAAATTCCCCTCAATTCCACAATGGGCCATATTTGTCCAACTAACTTGTATTTTTTTCAAAAGGATTGATTGATTTTTTTATTTTTGAGATGCGAGCATCTAGACCACCAAACTGTACACATCATTCATAGCAATTTGCCCAACTATTTGTAATTTTTAAATAATACAATTTGTTGATTAATGTGTTAATTGAATGTTTATAATATGAGTGGTGTGTATAATTCGGTGGTCTGAATGCTCGAAAACTCGCATCTCTAGAATAAATAGATAAAAATATGCAAAATCAATCCTATTAGTAAAACTAGATTTGTTGGACAAATGGATCCAAATCTGTGGTTGGAATCAACTGTATAAAATTCCCAGACTCTTGTCATTGACTGTTTTTTTGTTTTTTTCCAAATATTCTTTAAATTTAAGTAGTAATAATATTTTTGCCTAGTGAAAAACTTTACTACAACCTCTCAATTTTATAAAACCATAATTAGTTGATGTTAATCATTCGTGGGATGTTTCAAATGATAACAGTAAATAAAGAGAGTTTTGAAGAGTCCTAATTGTATTTTCAAAATGAAAAAACGATATTCTGAGTGTGAGAAATCTCACATTAAAAATGGGAGGGCAGTAGTAGGTAAAGAACACTCCAGCTTCCATTTCAATTCGTTTAACTAATTCTCGAAGAAAATGAAGCTATTACGATGACTTGAAAAAAATCCTTAATGAAAATACATTTTGAAGCATTCAGAAACGATCCCCGAATTTTAAAACTTTTGGTTTATTTTCAATAATGAACCTTATAATCGATCATGTTGTAACTCCCTTAAAGTTCGTTTAAGTTTAAAGATGCGTATAAACTCCAAAAGAATTAATAGAAACGGTGTAGTATTTCTGTATTAGATAGCCCTTCTTCGCAGAACACTTTCTATAATGACTAAATGTGGTCTATAATATATTATCTCAATATAGGTGCATAGGCGTTCAAGTGCCTATCAAGAAGAAATTAATTTAAGTAAACACATACACAACACTTATTCCCTCCGTGCATAACAAGAGCTGATATCCAAGTAAAGTTTTACATCACAATTTAAGAATAATGAAACAAACGTAGGTACTTACCAACTGATAATGAGATGAAAAGTTATAATAAACTCAATTTCGTGAGTTGAAAACTTCATTGGAATTATCTCAGCTCTTACGATCACCGTAGTTTATAAGGCGATATCGGTTTATTATTTTCAATAGTGAACCTTCGTAACCGACCAAGGAAAAACAAATTTTAACTCCCATTCTGTGTTAACGTTTCAAGATGCGTGAAATCTAAAAATCGAAGTCAGAATAATCTGTCCGTACGCCGTCCAGAGCTTTTCTCTGAAACCACTGGTTCATGAAATTTTGGTCTAAAATCACATCGATGTAGGGTATAGTTGGTCCTATAACCTCAACATCAATTTCGATCAACCCTGAAGGGTAGAATTTAAGGACTAAAATTTCGCAAAATCGGGATCTCGAAAACTGTCATGGTAAGAGTAATGTTTTGATGGCCTATATATATATATATATATATATATATATATATATCGCTCCTTCGCTCTTCCAAAGGGCTACAAGAACATGGTCAGAAAATTATCGTCAACATGGGTGGGAGCAAATCAAAACTGGTGGAGCGAAGTAAAAATTGCCTTATGAACTACGACGATCGCATCAGCTGGTATGATTCCAATGGAACTCCTCTGGAAATATTTCTGCAGTATTTTGCACCCAGGGAATATTGCGCCTGATGAGGGCAGCCATCTTGGAGCCAAAATATTGCAGATACTGAATTAAATGCCCTAACTTTTCAAGACTGGAGTGGTCATTCAACCCAATTCACAGTGAAGTTCGACCAAGTCATAAACATATAACAAAGTACTATTAGAGATAAAATGTTAACCGCAGGTTGGTCGAGCTCTATCTATCGAGCTAATCCATTAAAGTTGTGTGCCTTTAGTGGTTTTTAGATGAGAGATAGCAATTATTATGTCGTCAGTAATAATTCAATCTTCTGACTGTTTGCGATACGATCACTATTAACATAGGAGAGGAATGAATAAAGTTACCTACCTACCAGGTTGAAATTATCGGTGCTCAAAAATGTATTCAAAACACACTATTAAAAAATGTATCACAAAACCACTTTAAATTGAAGAAAATATTATTTATTGGAATGTAGAGAGAATTTCCATCACGTAGAAAATTCATATAGGATATGCTTATCAGTAACTGTGCGTGGATTTATCCGCATAAATTTTTCAATATGCTTTCCAACTCTGTCCGGTTTTTCTCCTCATCTCAACCGGTAACCCTGTTTGCGAGTATTTACACATCTTTATTTATTTATTGATTTATTTATTTATTTACGGGATAGTAAGCCCAATATACAATAAGGATACATAGGACACATGGAAAATACAGACAACGAATGAAAATAGAAATAAATACAGAGTTAAAAGTGTTAGTAACAAAAATTTAATCAATACACAAAAGATAATAATAGTACCATTTACCAGGTTGGAAGTTTATAACAATAGGAAATGATGTGGATCTATCCACGATTCTTATATTAATATACTAACGGATGTACCCGGACTGCTTCAAAATTGTGAACTATAGTCGTAGGTGCGTATTGTTAAATTTTATCCGTTCATATAATCTTCGGGAACTAACTTGTCCAAAGCTGGTAAGGTTGCACATGTGTATACGCAATAGAACTGCTAACTGAACTCCTAAAAAAATAACAGTTTACCGCACGCCAGAGCCTATTAAGAGGGAATCCAATGGCCATCATTTCGCCGGTATTACCGGGAAAAGAGGCAGCTCGCTAGGATAAATATACTGAAGCGCTTTTGTAAACTAAATGAACAAATTTATTGGACGCCGACTAACTCTGGGACGGGTTGATGAGATCAACAGTTCAAAATATTTTGGTTGTTCTTTTCTCCTTGTTTTTTTCCCCCTCGAAGTAGAACAAGGATCGTCAAAGTTAGGAAGGGGAATCACGTCAGAGGGAATCATAATTTCTTTTTCAGTGATACGCATTTTGGGAATTCGATCGATAAGCAAATTGATCTGAAAGGGAGGTCAGGAGAATCGAAGGCCTCATGCAGTCAGGGGCATAATCTTATCGTGAAAACGAATACAATCTTCTTTATATATAATTCCGAACGGTCTTTGAAATCGTGAAGAAATTTGCGGTCCGATTTTAATGTTAGACTGCTCATTCGAATCAGCACGGCCCCAAGTTTGTTGCGAAAGTGTCGCCGTTCGTCTCTATACCCGCCTTGATCGTGTTCTAGGCGGTCCTTATCAACGAGAGTTGTTTATTAGGCTGTGGCGGTAACAACAGTTACCATCAATTCACGATCAGTAAGAAACGTAGTATAGTTAACATCTAGGAGAGTTATTTCTGAACGAAGAAATTGAAACTGAAGAACTTAGCGGACTTTATCTTTATAGGTATATAATTCCGAACGGTCTTTATTTATAATTCCGAATCAGCACGGCCCCAAGTGTCGGTAAGTAAGAAACGTAGTGATGGGGTCTTTTCTGATCAGCTGAGTGAGCTAAATTCTTTCCTGTTCACTGTAGGAAGTTGAAATTTGATAGGGAGACTATCTGGGACATTAAGAGACGAGTGAAGTGATGGGGTCTTTTCTGATCAGCTGAGTGAGCTAAATCCTTTCCTGTTCACTGTAGGAAGTTGAAATTTAATAGGGAGACCTCTGTTTATTAGGGTGTAGCAGTCACAACAGTTGCCACGGTAAGTAAGAAACGTAGTGTAGTTACTAACATCTAGGAGAGTTATTTCTGAACGATCCTATTGGACATGACACAACACTTGAAATTAATCCGGACACAGAACAAGCACGAGCTTTGCTGGAGTGGTACCAGACACATCAGGACGAAGACAGTAGCATCTCCTACAGACAACTCAACAACACTTCGACATCTACGAGCACTACCGATCATGATACAATCAACGACATAAAGAAGGAGATAGAAGACACGGACGCGCAGATTCTCACGCTTACAAAGAAACGAAGAAGACTCGAGATAGAATTACACCATCATCTCACCATGCCCAAATTCTGAATTCCCCGATTCAACTTTTTGTTTAGTCTCATAGTGGCGAGGACCACCTCAACTGGTGGTATTTATTTTATTACATTACTTACATTTTGATCGTTATTTCCTCTTTTTTAATCATTTATTAACATCGCCTTAGCTTAGCACCAGGTCACATAAATAGGTAGGACTTATATCGTTACTATAATGTGCTGGGTTCCTGTTAGGTACTACTGTTATACGGACTAGATTAGGGCTTTCCAAGCCCTAACAGGCCTCCAGTTTATCATAATTGCGAAAATTATTCGTTTAATTCCAATTCAAATGATTTATAGGTGCACATAGGATATTTTGTCACACTCCGCGTGCTACAAAAGGAAAAAAATAAATGAATTATTAGTCTTTTTACATGATAAACCTAAGTATGAGAAAATTGTAAATTTTTACCTCTTGCACGGAAAAAACTCATGCATAGGAATTGCACTCATGGCAATTATTCATTTGTTTTCCTTACTGCAATTATTTTTCGTAGGACCCATTATGCTACTTAACTTGTAGGTAAGATAAGAAACACAGTAGGTGAAATCACTTAAATTAAAAATTCGAATTGTTTTGTTGTTGTTTCGTTAATTGCTAATAAACAGTGACTTCCTCATATTCTGAATAGAGTAGCGTGATTAGTAACGTAATGAAAGTAGGTTACAACCTAGTTACCCATTACATTTTTTGATCACGATCACGCTTATCTTGCCATGACCCCCAGCCAAAAGACATATTCTATGTCAAAACTTTTGGCCCATTTTTGGCTCATAGCATTGATGCTCGTGAAGCGATCGGGCTGGCTAGATTCTAGGACCAACTAGACCCCACGTGGAGTCCATGTGAGAAAGAGGGGATTTTTGGTTTATTATTTCCAATAATCAGCCTATGTGATCGTATAGCAAAAAATGTTTATAACCCCCCCTCAAACTTTGTCACCTTACGTTTCAAGGTGCGTAGAATCCAAATTTGCCGTTCGCCGTCCGGGCCATAAAAGGCCTAAGAATTGACTTAAAAACCCCGTTCTTTCGCACATAGACTCCATTTGGGGTCTAGTTGGTCCTAACGCTTAACCATCCCGATCGCTTTACTCGCATAGATGCTATGGGCCAAAAACGGACAAAAAAGTGTCTTTTTCGAGGGTTTGAGTGTTAGACTTACGCACGCGCGTACGCCTGGCACGCTTGGCAGGGGGTCACGGCGGGTGGTGAGGGGGGCGAGCGGAGGTGGATTAAGAGGAGGTGCCGCGGCCAGTGTACCCACGGTTATAGTTTGATTCCTATAGAAATTAGCTCCGTGGATTGAATGAGGCCACTCGGGTGGCTGTACGATCATCCATTTGCTCCCCATCCGGAGAGCAGCCTGTAACGCGAGAACAGAGGTGGATACTAGAAAAGAGACTGGCGAAAGCCCCAGAGCATGCTGGTTACTATAGCTGGCTATCTAATTCAGAAATAATAAACCATTATGTAACAATTTGCAGCGTTTTTCATTAAGTTAAAGGCCTCTTACGGCCTGGGCGGCGGACGGACATTTCAGTTATGGAATCTACACACCTTGAAACGTAAAGTGAAAAGGTTTGGGAGAAAATGATTGTTTTCCCCTATTCGATTACAAGGGTTTATTATTGGGAATGATAAGCCATAATTAAAAATAAAGAGAATTTAAATTAAAAATCAATAACTAGGTATCTTAGGAAATAAAATTATTGATTTATGAAATTAATATAACTATTATTTTACTATACAAAAATTACTAAAAATAAAATAAAATAAAAATAAATAAAATAAAAGTACAAGGTTGTGCAGAAGAAAGCCATTACTGTTACCTACCTATAAAGTTTTTGAGATCCCGATTTTTTTAATGTTTAGCCCTTTAGGGTGGATCAAAATTGACGCCGAGCTTCTAGAACCATCTAGATTCCAAATTTGATTTTTAACACAAGTTTCATATAGTTTGGTCTAGTATTTTCGGAGAAAAGCCGTGGACGGCGGACAGATTTTTTTTATTCGATTTTTGGATTCTACACATCTTGAAACGTAAACCAAAAAATTTTCGGGGGGTTTACAAATTTTTTCTTAGTTGATTACAAAGGTTTATTATTGAAAATAATAGAGAGTTCCTAGTAGATCCGTAAAACACAATATGTCGACTAGTACTGACAATCCGGTGCCGTAACTCTGACCCAATGAGTTTACGGTGACGCCTCCTTCCGTACAGATACGTTACCGGATCACAATCCGGAAAAAACGTAATCGTCTAAAATACCCTTCTTCCATGGACTCAAATAACCTCCTAGGGATAATTTCCTCCTTCCATGTATTTAGCGTTACAACTAGATCCGTTAAGGACTTGACGTGACTTTAAGGTGCGGTAAATGTTTCACGTTACCGCACACCGTATTGAGACCGACGGATCTCTAGGAACTCTCTAATAAACCAAAATGGACCAACTACTGAGCCCAGGGCGACCTATTTTGAGTCAAGTGCGATTACACAAATATAACGTATGATTCGCGTTATCGTATTCGTGCAATCGTATTCAAATATTTGTATTCGTCCGTCAGAAATTAAAGAGTTTTTGTACATCTCGTTGTCACTTTCTCTTATCTATACTAAAAAATCTTTTCGAAACAAGAAGAGATTTTCGTTACAAGGAAACGCTTTTTCGGAACGGGTAGAGTCAGCTTTGCTCGTAATCAGCTTTTTTGGGTAGAAGTAATTACAAAAATACAACCTGACCTTTCTCCAGGATAACCCTAAATTAGCCTCCAATTTGCAGTTGACAAGGACACTTAAGTAGAGTAAAGGTTTCTAGTTTCTAGTATAAAGAGGCTTCTGAAAGGAGAAAATCAGTGGCGAACCTTTTGAAGTATCTACTCGACTTTCAATAAATCGACTCCAATAAAGTCTTTCGTTTTTATGTCAAAAGCTCCCGATAAAAAAAAGGCTTAATGTCCTGTCTGTAAGTTCAATCGAGGTCGAAACTGTCAAAGCTCAAACTCCTCAGAGCACCGTTTAAGCTTCGGTGTTTCATACCGCTACTTTCGGGTTGACTACGAAAAACCTTTTTCCGTATTCACGACAGCGTCCTCCTGTCAGTTATTCCGCTTTCCAATCATCAACTTGAAGTCTTATAATAAAGTCTAATATATATATATATATATATATATATATATATATATATATATATATATATATATATATATATATATATATATATAACGGAAGCCCGTCAAGAATTTCATGTCATCGGATCATAACCTTTTTCATTGGCCCTCATGAATAGCATCCCTTTTCAGAGTTTTAACGAAATCACGAAGGTCTCTGTAATGATTCGATCGTTCAATTCCCTTTCAGCGTTTTAACTTGTACAGTGGGCTTGCGGGTGACGAAAGTGATAATTATAATGTTGGTTGAATGTATGTATGTGATTTTTTGGGTCTTAATAGATGTGAATGGTTTCTCTCAATTCACTTTATGAAAAAGTTAATTGGTTTTGGGATTGATTGATTTATTGATTTATGAAAATGGGATAAAAGAACGGTGGGCAACTTTCGCTTGTCTGAATATTGAATTTTCGATCCAAAAATCGGATTATGCACCCTTGTAACCCGTAACTTGGAACCCAGTTAACAACTCTGAATCCCTAATATTTGGTCCAAGGAATGGGGAAAACGGATAGGATGAAACAAGTTTCACTTGTCGCGTGACCTTATTTAAATTACTTTTCTCAATTTTACTCGTTTCATTTAACACTTTCGCTTCCGATTTTACCTATATATCGCTTTTTTAAGTGAAATGAAACTTTTTCCAAACCAAATGAATCCAAGATGGAATAATTATGTTCAATTGTATTGCAATTTGAGTAACTTGAGAACAAAGAAATTGATCAAAACTCGCACTAAATAATATTTAGCGATTCAAACAAAATTTTGAAATTTCACCTTTTTTGAAGTTTATATAGATTTTTTAGCAAATATTATTGAAATTTAAGTACGTTTTTCTGCATAATTTTGAGCAACTATTTTTTATTGCCCTATTTAATCATTAATAATCTTATTTTGACTAAATAAGCCGCTATAAGCTTTGATAAAATAAGGATATTTTGACTATTTTTGGCCGTTTTTAGCCATTTTTAGTGATTTTCTAAGCACATTTTTGAAATGTTACCAATTTAATGTAGGTACTCAAAAAGTGCTGGCCAACGAACTCATCCATTCATTTGGAAAGCTTGATTTTTTGGCGCAAGAACGGGAGTTTTATCTCAATCCTGAGGAGAGTTATCGTCTGGAATGACACATAAATATATATATATATATATATATATATATATATATATATATATGTGTGTGTGTGTGTGTGTGTGTGTGTGTGTGTGTGTGTGTGTGTGTGTGTGTGTGTGTGTGTGTGTGTGTGTGTGTGTGTGTGTTCGTGTGTGTGCGTGCGTGTGCGTGTGTGTGTATGTGTGCGTGTGTGTGTGAAAGTGTTAAACTCTAGGATTCGTCTCAGAATGCCTCAAATCCGTTCAACGTCCAAAGCTTTCTCAAAAGGTATTGGACCAAACTTTTTAAGAAACTTGCTAGCCATCTCCTAATTCGTTTCGGATCGTTAATTCAACCCATATTCTTTTCAATATTCTATTCCTTCTCCTCTATGTGATATTCACTTGGTTTCATTCCAATATGTAGCAGCACACATTTTCTCCTATTTTTCCCGACCAAATGGCTTATATGAGAGATCCACAGGAACTGAGATTCCTCTCTAAAGAACAGTTTCCTCTTACAAGCTGAGTCTATTAAAAGAGGCCACACTCTCCCAAAAACGATTCGAGGCAGTCCCGCAAAAATTCCTTCCAGCTTCCAACGTTTTTACCCCTTCCAGGGTTTTAACGCTCACAAAGTTCGTAGGGTTTGGGGTGGAAGTGTTAGTGAAAAGGAGGGGGTTCTTACTCTCCCTCCTCTTCCTTTTCTCTCAGTTTAAACACAAACGGAGTGAGAGCGAAGAGATTTTCCCCGTTTTTCTCTCCCTCATCCGAATTTCTTCTCACGGAAAAACCATCTCCGGAACATTTGAAATGCTGACTCCTCAACCTTCAAATGGCCGCATCTCCGCGGAAAGTTTGAGGCAAAAAAAAAAACTTTAGTTAGTACAGTTATTTAGCGGACAAGGGGAATTCGACCAACTTTTCAGCTTTTTGCAGGATGCTTGAAATGTTTTAGAATAACTCTCGAGAAGCACTTAACATACTAAGAGCCTTGTTCTAAGAGCCTGGATTGTTAGCTCAACAACACTTGAGTAGAAAGTAATAGTACTACATAAAAAGTCCAGTCATGCAGCATGACCCCATGAGCGAATTTTTGAAGAAATGGTCGACATTTCAGTCGGTATTGACGGCCGAACGGAGCGAGGCCTTGGGTCTCCGTGATAGTACATATATAAATAGAACTTCTTCATAATTTCATGGCTGATATTTTCTAAGCCACAGTCAGTATTAAAGCTACATCAAGTCCTAAAATAAATGAGCGTAAAACATTAAAGAGAGAGACCGAGAGTCGGAGGACGGAATATTTCAGAGTAAACTCATCAGTTGTGATTACATTTTTTACATTTACATTACATTTTTACATTTTTTTTTTTTTTTTTTTTTTTAAACAGCATGGTTCTGGGATTGGTATACAGGGATACTTCCATAAGAGTAGTTCAATCTGAATTTGGACAATGTTTCATGCAAATATTTCTGATTTTTACAACTAGCGAACGGCATTATTTCGATTTTTGACTGATTTTTCAACTTTGAAATTTTTGAAAACTTGATACATATTCTTATAGGAAATTTTACGCTGATTCCGAATATACCACATGTTAGTATGCTGAAAAAATTATTTCTCGCAAAAATCGCAAAAAATAGGCTATTTTGAAATTTTTGACTACATTTTTGAAAATTTCAACCCGAAGATGTAATCCGATCATGCTGGCCAACGAACTTGAACTTTCGTTTTGTGTCCTTAACATTTTAAAATTTGTTTGAAGTTTCTAGCACAATTCTACGGACAGTTATCGTCTGGAATAACACATACATACATGTTATTACATACCGTGCG
Source organism: Adelphocoris suturalis (assembly GCA_030762985.1). Classification (NCBI taxonomy): domain Eukaryota; kingdom Metazoa; phylum Arthropoda; class Insecta; order Hemiptera; family Miridae; genus Adelphocoris; species Adelphocoris suturalis. The sequence goes on from CM061049.1 coordinate 43,529,676, forward strand.
AATTAATGGAAACAAAAAAAAAATCAAGATTTCCGTAGTTCTACAGTATGTTTGTTGTTAGAATCATGATTAAACGTATGATTAATATGGAATATGGCCTGCTTTATTTTCAATCACTAAATTAACTCGTTTTGGCATAGAATCTATATGTGATTTACAGTTTTCTTTTATTTTTTCGCTGTGGAACCATATCTTGATGACTGCACATATCATCTTCTCTTTCGTGGAGCAGTCTTCTTTTCCCAAAAAGGACTTCACGATTGCCCACGAATTTTCGATCGGGTTGAGGTCAGGAGAGTTCCCTGGCCATTCTAACATTACAATGTTGTGGTCTTGAATGAATTTTTTTACTGTTTTCGAGTTGTTGCATGGAGCCAAATCATGCATGAAAACGCCTCCTTGAACTTGAGAGCAACGATATCACTTCTTTATATTTTTCAGAGTTCATCATTCCCTCAACAGGTAAGAGGTGATACCTCTTTTCCATTATAGGAAAAGCAACCCCAAAACATTTTCTTAAGGGGGTGTTTCTCAAACTGAGACAGGTGCTTCGGTGAAACCTTTTCGTTAGGGCCTGAAGGCTTGTTTCCATTAATTCGCACGGTACTTACATACATATATACATACATACATACATTAAAAATGCGTTAAACTTCAGAATATGATTCAGAATATGATTCAGAATAGTCTGAAACGGATTTCTGCATAAAATTTTTTCAAAAATTCACATTCTACAAATTTTGAGGCGAGAGCAATAGCTTAATTTTCTTCAAAAATTCGCTAAAACGTCTGCCAAGTTGGGTGTGGCACATAACTTCCTCGATTACCTATCATAAATGTATAGATCATTGGAAAATGTTGAATGATCTTGAAAAATTCCATAGCGGAAGAGTAAATCAAGAAGGAACGAGAAATGTCATAATTGGTCAATTCAGAAATGACAAAATGATACTCAATGTAATTTACGTTTATGGAAGCGCAGAATGAACTGATACGTTAAAAACAATGAAATATTGTTGATTTTTTTTTAACACAGAATTTGTTTTAGCCATGGACTAACAAGGCAAAAAAGCTAACGAAATCTGAAACGAAATGTGGGACGAAATCGGGGACGATAGGATTCTGATGATTTACGCTTACAAACGACTCGTTGCTAGGGAAATGGTACTTCGTCGTTTTTCATCCCCCGAAATTCATTGACCATTCGTTCGAAAGCTCTTGATTTATCCAACCATATTATGTTAACTACTGCGAAGTGCGTGGCCAACAAGCTGAGTTATGAGCATGGTTATTTGAATAATTGTGTACACTCAGGTGATCATTCTCAATAATTGATATTGTGAATATGATTGCAACCTCTTGTTAATTTCTGATGATTTCATTGAGCTGGTGTTTCGATGATTTGATTCATAGCAGGTGATCCGAATATTGCGAGAACGGTTTGATTTGTGAAGCGGTGGTTAAATAAGCTAAGGATCGTGTAACCTGGTGTAACCTATGTAACCGAAGCTGAAATTTGGGAGGGAGGCTCAAGGGAGAATGCTGAAGACACCTGGGTGATCACTGATCAGCTGAGTGAGCTACTAAGCCATTTTCTTTCCTATTCAACGCAGGATGCTGAAATTTGAAAGGGAGGGTCAAGGGAGAATGCTGAAGAAGCAAAGGTGATCACTGATCAGCTGTGTGAGCTTCAAAACCATTTTCTTTCCTATTCAACGCAGGAAGCTGAAATTTGAGAGGGAGGGTCAAGGGAGAATGCTGAAGACGCCTGGGTGATCACTGATCAGCTGAATGAATTCCAAAGCCATGGACTAACTACCCAAAAAAGCTAACGAAATTTCGTAACAAAATCTGAGACGACAACATGGATACCTATGATACGGAACTAAGGATCGTGTAACCTGGTGTAATCTATGAGATATTTTGTTATGACGCGGTTTATGAGTTATAAATATTTTAAGTTATTATCTCACTATTGGAAGTTAACCAAGCTTCAACCTAAGATAGAAGACGGGTTTATGTGAAACGCGTGAGCTAAAACACATTCTGTCATTTATTTAAAACAAGTTTACTGTCAATAAATTGATATTTAACCATTAGCTCAAAGTGCCAAAAATTAAAAGAAGTTTAGCATAAATATGAAACGTTAATTTACGAAAATTCGCTGATTCGATCATGCTGCATGACTGATTTTTCAATCGTTTTGAACCCCGAACCCAGCGTTAAATAATGATGAGCATAAAAAAGTGACGTCTGGAACCAGATTTCCCCAACTTGGGATCATATTTTGTCCCCTCGCCGTTTTATATAAATTCAAGCCGAGCGATGAGCCCAGTGCGGCACATGGAATATGAGATCATCTGCTACCGACGCGCCCACTTTATCGGCTATGGGTCGTACTCCACCCCTGCGTATATATATGTATATATAAATATATATATATATATATATATATATATATATATATATATATATACGTGTATATATACGGCGGTATAAGCGGGGGAGTTTGTATGCCTGGAAAGACGGGACCACTTGAACCTTCCGTAGTTACCTATCACCCTACATCACCTACTAAGTGAGATGCGTAAAAGATGCGATCGTTCAATTTCCATATTTATTTCATTAGCCATGAAACGCAGACAGCCATGAAACGATGGTTACTTTACATAACTAATTTTGTTTCCGAGTCTATCTATAATACAGAAATCATAGTTTTCCCTTTCGGAAGATGAACAATTTTTTGTGCCCAAAAAAAATTTTCTTTTATTGGAGAAGAATTAAATTGGCCTTACGATAGCATCAAGTAGTAAGGTAATTAATAACAGAAATACATCTGCAAAATTATCAAAATTTACATTGGGCCCACCACAGAAATAAGCTCATCATAGTTTGTCATTTCGGGTGGAGTCTAGTTAAATGACCAAAATATTACACCTCAGTAGATAAAATACTATAAAATAAAATTAGTTATAATAAGAGGTCACGAAACAGAAATAACACAATCTAGTTATAAGAGGGACAATATAATCAATCTCTGAACCAATTAAGTTTGTAGTATTATAACTATCAATCGTGTAGCCTATGCAATTAATCCCCAGTTTAAAATGATCTTCAAAGCCACATTATAGGAGATTCCACGGAATAACGTTTACGAGTGTGTTGAATACTACATAAATATTGTCAGGATCGATTCCGATCTTAAAAAGATGAAAATAAGATTCCCTCATAAAAATTCGTTTGATATCAAAGACTTGGAACTCCAAATGAAGGAGCCTGATTGAATATCTCAATCGGCTTGTTCAAAATAACTCTCAGCACCACATTATGAACAACCCGAAGAGGCTGCAAATGATATTTCAAAAATGGAAAAAAGGCCTGAAATGTTTATGTACGTTTATATTTTTTAGCACAGTATAAAATGATCCCCAGTTTAAAATGATCTTCAAAGCCACATTATAGGAGGTTCCACGGAATAACGTTTACGAGTGTGTTGGATACTACATAAATATTGTCAGGATCGATTCCGATCTTAAAAAGATGAAAATAAGGTTCCCTCATGAAAATTCGTTTGATATCAAAGACTTGGAACTCCAAATGAAGGAGCCTGGTTGAATATCTCATCGGCTTGTTCAAAATAACTCTCAGCACCACATTATGAACAACCCGAAGAGGCTGCAAATGATATTTCAAAAATGGAAAAAAGGCCTGAAATGTTCATGTACGTTGATATTTTTTAGCACAGTATTGCTTAGAAAAAGTAGATCAACCATGAACCTTACCTGGTACAGCGCTAGATCAAAATCTTCGTGTAGGCACATGCAAACCGTTTCGTTGGTAAGAAGTGAGCTGGTTATGTTTTTGGAAATGTCAATATTTATTGAGCAGTTGGTCGCATTTTCACTGAAGCTGCAAACCGGCAATGCAATGTTTGAGGTCGACGCATTACTCGCAATATCTTCGTAGCTGATCATTGGCACCTCCCCGAAATCTCTGAATGTCCTCAGGTTGTACAAGATGATTAGGAGCCACATGATGAAGATGGCGTAAGTCCAAGATCTCTCAGTGCGGAAAAACATGAACTGAGTGGGATGAACGACGGCGAGGTAGCGGTGGAAGGACAGCATCACCAGAGTGTACACCGACGCGAAAACAGTGACGCTGATGATGTACTGGACAGTTCTGCACCACGCATCTCCGAAAGGCCATTGCCTTAAAACGAATTGGGCACCCGTGAACGGGATGCAAAAGACGATGAAGAGCAGATCAGCGCAAGACAAGCTGACGATCAAATTGTTCGTGATCGACCGCATATTGGCGTTGCAAGACACGACCGTCACTGCCAACAAGTTTCCCACAAATCCGAAAATCGTCACGATCACGAACAGTATTGCCGTGACAGTTCCCGCCAGTTCTTCATCAATGATCTACGCAATACAAATCATGTCACCAGATTGATGAAGAAATAGCCGATGTGTCTCCGATTTGAGCCTCATTTTCAAAATTTAATTTCGTTTTTTACAAAACGTTCCTGGTTGATTAGCCTATTGAGACAACCGAAGCGGGCTAAGATGAATTTCAACTACAAGATTCAACCAATAGGTACCTAAACCACTTGTTTAAATCCCAATGCAACTGGGTGAAACGTAGATGATCAGGGGAAGTTTTATAATTTTTACCTAAAAACACTACTAATTATTACACAAAGGTTTATAATTTCTGTAATAGATGGCTCTAATAATATGGCTGTAATTACAGGGCTATAGAGATTATTAAAACAACGGTAGGTACACCATTATCCATATATTCCTAAAAAGACGTACCTAGGCACCCACCGGAAAAAATTATAAAAATAAAATAAATAACACCTATTGTAGGTAGGTAAATAATCGCACAGAAATTATAGGAATCCGCTGTTCGATCTTTGTAATTTATTGAAAGATATTAACTAAGTTCAAACGTTTTCTTTTCCTCACTCATATTAGTGTTATTTTTTTTCCAGCGGAAGCGACCAGGTGAACGTACAGCGATCCGGGTGGTATCATTCGATTCATATAAATGAAATAGACTAATAAAAATTTTAAAACGCAGCAAATTATCATACAAAGGTTAATTATTCCTGTATTAGATAGTCTTTCTATGGAGATCACTGGTCTATAATTATTAATAAATGTAGTCGATGGGACATTTTATGAGTATGAGTGAATTATTGAGATTTAATAGAATTTTAATTCTATAGGTACATTAGAATTTAAATAAGTACATCGACCTAGTCAAAACCACCCATCACGAACTGAAAAACCATGGGTTATAATAAAACACTAGTCTGTCAATTACAACAAAATTCTATAAAACTCAATTAGTATTAATATTTCAACCCTATTCGATTACAAAGGTTCAGTATTAAAAATAATAACCAAATATTGATTGTAGCCACACGCATTCGCAGTAACACGTGAATAAGCACCTAGGTTTAATTCAAAAGCAATTTGTAGGTATGTATACTTGAATTTATCATACTTATGCTGTACTAGGTAAGTATATATACGATTACATTGCTGTCTACTCTCTCTGCAGATGATACAAATTTTTTACTATTAACCTACTCCACGATTGTTCGTCTTCTTGGATTAAAACTAAATACTTTGAATTGTATTGGATTATAAAATGAGGTACCCAATTGGAGACTTGGTTTGTTATTTTTGTGAGAAAAAATATTTTGGGATGCATTTGGGCGCTAACAGAACCAAAGTGGACTGTTCTCCAGAGTCTACTCTCAAAAATTCTTGCAATTTAACAATATGTGTATACACAGTGTATACACTGAAATTACTGCAAAAGTGGGCTCCAAAATTTTGTAAATGAAGCTCATATCGGAGCGAACACCCACCTGTTCTTCTTCCGTTAACTCAAAAACCGATTCGTTCATTTTTGAAGGAGAGGGAGGAGAAATGCGAATTTGACCGATACGATCGTATGTGCGGACGGATCAGAACTGAACTCCGTTCTTATGTCTTCCGAGAGTTGGGGAAGGCATTTTTGTTTATATTGCGGCCGGTTGGTATCCCCTTCCTCCCGCTGTGCAGCCAATATCATCAATCACTACGGACAAATATATTCGGTTTCTTTCGCCATGCGGGGGAGCTGTGAACAATAAACTTCTTAGCGGCTATTAACACCCCGTGAAGAACGGGGATAACAAAATCAAGATTGTTAGTACGTGGTTCGAATTCTTTTGGGATTCTTTCTAATAAATTACTGTGATATACTACTGGGTGCAGGAGCGTATAGATTCATGGGAGTCTCACTCAACAGCGCTATTCGCACGTTAATTAATTTTTTTTTTTTTTTAATTAATTTTTTAAGATCTATAAAGATAAACTGTTGAGCAATCCGCACTCATCAACTATTAATATTTTTCTGTCAGTGGTTTTTCAAAGTTTTAACAAAAATCTACTTCTTCGTGGAACATCCTTCCCCACTGCCGAGAGTGACATCACAATTTCTGAAACTTTGACAATCCTAATAAGCAATTACTCGTCATGGAAAAGTGCAGATGGAGAGTCAATTATCAGATTGTTAATCAAGTTGCTCTTAAAAATAATAATCGCAACATTTTCAGACCGGTTCAAAACCCACATATGAGGCACTTTGAAGTTAACCTCAACTCAACCATCCACTCAACTTGAACTTTTAATTTCTATTAATCAATTATAACTGAATTGTTGAAAGATCGAGATCATGAAACTTTCGAAATAATAACTATGTTTTTCTGTTCGTTATTCAAAGGTATTGTAGTATGACTGTCTAGAATAGGTTGTTTACGCTTACACAAATACACCAATAAATAGCACAGAAAATTATATTATACTGTAATACAATAATAATTAGCAATCTTTCCAACTCTGAATGTATTCCAAGTTACGAGTTTTTCTTATCTGTCGCCATCAACAGATCACCTGGTTGATAATTATTTATAACTGTCTTGGCACGCTACCACACATCTCCCCCTCTGAGTAAACTAAAATTGAGCCGCGAGGATGACTGGATAATTATTCCTGAAGATGTACCAAGTCTCATGCGAGCTTATTGATTCACAAGAGGAGAGTCTCCATTTTCTATTGCGTTTTCGGTATTATTTGGAGCATTGATTCGTACCTCCTCACTACTCCCATTTTGTTGCAATAGAACAAGATCAAGGAGCTATTTCTTCGACAACTCTCCCTTCTTCCATTCTATCTGGGATGTACACTGGTGAACCGGTATTCAAGCTCGTTTCTTTTCTCGTGCGATGTCGCTAATTGTAGTACTCAGCTTGTTCAGAACGGTAACATTCATCCCACTTCCTGAAGTTCTCTTGATCAACAGCTTGTGGCTGAAGATGTCTTGGTAAAACAGGAACAAGAATGTCCTCAGCCTCCTCCCCATCAACAGTTCAGCTGGGCTGAATCCCGATGGTCCCGAGGTGGTACGATATTCAAGAAGGGTCAGCGTAGGATCACTGTTTTTGAGTAGCATTTTCTTCAATGTTTGAACAGCTCTTTCCGCTTCTCCATTTGATTGGTGGTACAATGGACTGCTAGTTATTACTTGAAAACCATTGTCTGCAGAAAAATATTCCCACTCCTTACTCATGAATTGGGATCCCGAGTCTGAAACAACGATCTCAGAAATCCCGAAACGAACGAATGAAGCTTTTACTTTTTAAATCAAATCGTTTTTTCAATCGATGTACGTTCGTCCATTCGCCATTCCCAATGGCTAGAATTTTGACACGAAAAAACCATTAACACGAGTGTGAGTCAGAAGTGGTGTGAACATAGTAAAAATCGCCTCATAAACTTCGACTACCGTATCAGCTGATATCATTCCAATGGAATTCTTACTTCACGAAATCGAGTTTATTACTTTTTTCATCAATAGATGGATTAGTGAAGCATAGGTAGGTGTTTGATTTTTATCTCAGTAATTTTCAGTTGTTAAGAACTTACATCTGTTTCGATATATTTGGATTATTAAATACAAATATACTTGGAAATCACTTATTACGTACGAAGGGACTAATAGTAGTGTATGTCTTCTATTTAACTTCAAGAAGTTTTGCGAACACAGTTCCGAACGGTTCTGAAAGTTCCAGTTTTTTTTCTAGAACTTGAACGCAAGGACGTAGTTAACGCATGCACATTTCACAGTTTTTCTGAGCTCGTGGAGTAAACAATACGCTCTCTTCGGCTTTGGTTGCCGCGTGTTTCCTGTAATTTGTCCTGTAAAATTTCGCTTAGTTCTCTTGTTCGCTGTTCTTCATTTGAATTCCTTCATCGAAATGTCAACTTGTAGCTCGTCAAGTTCGGAAAGCGATAGTTTCGACGATGGTGGTGAGGTTTCATGGTTCGTAAACGATGAGGAAGAGATTGAAGTTGTAGTTGGATCTCGTCTACATCCAAAAAACTCGAACTTTTTTGACGAAATTGTGGCGAAATTCGACGACCAAGAGTTTGTTTACCATTTTACAAGAAGCAGTAGGCGCGCGGAGGAGTTAGCCCACCGTTATCAGGCCAGCACCCTCGACCATTTCCGTTCTGAAATCGTTCGCAGTGCAGAACGCGGTTCCACAAGTTCCGGAACGCCCCGGGATTTTGGGGGTAGGTCGATTCGGCCCTAAGCCGGGTCCAAGCCTAAGTGGACTCTCGGTTTGCTAATTGGGAGGTGAAGTGTCCGAGGTTCGAGACGGGCGATGTCAATCGGGCCCCGACACCTCCAGTTCCTGATTGAGGACTGAATTGAGCGAGTTTTTTCAAGTACCTCACCGAAAACTATGGTATGAAGACATCGAAATTCCCCCAAACAATGTGGGCCGCTCGCAATTCTTGGCTAACCCGCACAACGAACTCGTGCGGAAGTTTCCACTCGAAATTTAATAGATGGTTCAGGAGCACTCATCCAAACATTTATGCCTTCGCTGATATACTGCTGGAAATTCAAAATGACACTGAGATATCGATGAACAGCATCGCTCAACGTGTCACTGTGAGGAGGAAAATACAGGAGAAAATCGAGAAAATTGACACTTACATTGCCCAGTACTTTGCCTGCGAGATTTCGCGTTCTGATTACGTCACCAACATCGCGGCTTTGAACAGGCCAATTCATCTCTGATTTCGACGACATATTTACTACAGATTTGGACATATGACGACGAAGTTCAATTCTTCTGATTTTTAAGGTATGATTTCATACACACCTAAATTATGCAAGGGGATTGGGTGTGGGGCCGAATCGACATTTCAGGTGGGTGAGGGTATGTCAACTTGGCCCGGGGGGTCGGATTATCTCAGGGGGGCCGAATTGACATCGAAAAGGGCCGAATTGACATCGAAAAGGGCCGAATTGACCGGGACCGGGGATTTTCCGTCCCAGTTCTGATGAGTTCGAGAACTGTCAGAACACGCACTGAGAATGAAGCTTTAGAAATAAAAGGTACTCATAAGTTATTAGCAGACCTTTATGGATGTTCCTTCCGTTATGTACGTTCATTACTGGAAATCGGTTCGTTAGTGGAACCGAAAAGTTGTGGGCGTATCCATGTTGACCCCCCCGCGGGATGAAAACTAAGAGCGGCGGAAGAGAAAGTGAGTCTCGCGAGTTATTTGTGTTGACCCCGGCGCCGACGGTCGGTTGGTTTTCAAGCTTCACCGTTGACTGCGCACGAACGAAATTGTAATAATAGAGAGTTTTTGGTGACCACTAACGTACCCTTAACGTCACCCTAACGTACCCAAGAGTACGTGACCTTGAGGGGACGTTAGCAACGTCGTACGTTAGAATGGCTCATTTAACGTCACCCGTTTGAGGACCTAAAGGCACACGACACCAGCCTAACCTTCCTGTAAATGTAACCCTACTGCTCACCTCAAAATCACTCGAATACTGCAGAAGTAAATATAATAGTTTTTCTTTTCAAATGCCTCATTACCAACTAATTATGTTGATGTAGCGGGTAGGTTTTTGAACACCCCTCAAACTTGGTTATTTTACGTTTCAAGTCGTGTAGAAACCGAATGTACCATCTGAAGTCCGCCTCAGCTGTCCAGCTTTACTAGCCTTCAACTCGATCGAAAAGTTCCGTTCTTTTGCGCTCAGGCTCTATTTGGTCGATTAGAGCCTTGTTTCTATTATTATGTCACATATTTTAAATGAGAAAACTGAGTTTTAAGACACTACTTCTTCGCAGTATTGTTCTTAGTTTACCTGATCTCTCAGCTATTTTCTCGTGAACATTGCGTGAAGTGCTGCATCCACTGATGATTTTGTCAGGTAAAATCCTGTTTCATTGTCATAGAGATAAATACTTTTTCATACTTGTTGATAATTTGCCCAACGGAAAACCCAAAATTTGACCTATAATTTGACTAATGACCTATAAGTGCAACTAAACCGCGGTGTTCCACACTTGAGGCTTACTATCCATCCCCTGTTTACGAATTGAAAACTAAAAATGAGAAATTAGCCCGTATTTGTATTGAAACTAACATGAAATTCGAATTCAGGATTGAAAATCGGCGTTTCATATCGAAATGAAGAAATTGATTAGTCAACCAGTAGACAACAAGACAGCTGGGGGAAAATTATCGCGTTACTTACCCAATCACCGTTAACGTGACATCAAAATTAAGGCAACCGTTCTCCCGGTTCCATTTGGGTTAGCATCTTCGTTTGCTCCCTCAAGACTACGGTAACGGGTGACGTTAAGTTGAAGTCGCCAAAAACTCTCTAATTATAACCGCTGCTCGTAGTTTGACAGTCTCTTTGAAAATAGCAAAATAGAAAAATAATAATAATAAATTAATCATTAACTACCTAATACTACAGCTAAAAAAAAGAAGAATTCAAACAAAATTATTGCCAATCGCAATACCCGGCCTTGGTGCCGGGGGTCAACCGTGACACCGGGGTCAATCGTAACACCCCGCCTTGGCGCCGGGGGCCAACCATACGTACTAATTTTTGAATCAGGCCTGGAGGTCAATCAGTGACATTTTATCGCGGCTGGGGTTCAGTCTCCCAAAGTGGCATTGGATTTATTATTGATTAACTTTTTTTATAGCCAAACACAAAAACATGTGTGGGCGAATGGAGAGGGTGAGATTGCATTCCAGGCTACTCTTGTAACCTTTCTCTTTTATCATTCGAATTTGAGCGAAACCTCCCAGGTTTAGTTCGTAAAGGCGATCGTTTACCGTTGTGTTAGGGCAGGGTGGGCTTAGACGGTTTGATAGATGAATTCGGTAATGAGCTGATTGATGAACTGTTTGAATTGATTATTGGTATGATTAATTGCATACCGCGTAATGCCCTGATTAGAGCAACACGTCGGATTGTTTTGAGATGCTAACCACCATTGGATAATTTGACGTTAGTCAGCTTATACTAAAGTCAGAATAGTGGAATAGAGGAATGATAAGCAATCCATTTACTTGGACTAACAATCAATGTTTCCTGACACGATTATTTACTGATGATTTCACTTAATCCTTGTTTATCCACACGTTGCACCGGAAGACATGTTTAGATTACAGGATAATCAAACACTGCCTTTACTAATTGAGGTGATTGCTAATCACTGTCGTTGTTTCATGGTTAGATTAAGTACTAAAATATTGACGGAAGAGAACTGTAGGTAAGTAATCTTATAACTTATAACAGACATTGTAGTGTTTGGCCCAACCAGAATTATTAGGAACTAAAAAATGTTTAATATTGTTGTACTTAACAGCTGACATTGTTGGGGGAGAGAAGGTTGAATAAATTGATGTTGTCTTGGTGTTTATCTCGTAACTGTGAGGAGTGTCTCGCCGCAGCACCGGGTGAGGCACGACTAGCTCCATTTAGCTCTTGAATTATCAATGTTTATCTTTCTCGGCAGTAACTTAGACAAACAGTTACCTAGCAACCAATTGGACAAAATTAAGAGCGTAGCGTGGCTCTAGAGTGGAGGCTACCGCACTCGAACTCCCCCCCCCCCTTCCCCACTATATCCAAAGTTTCCCACTAAACAAAGATATAAATGTAAAGCATGTTGTACTATTTAATAGAAGTTAGTAGTGAGAAAGTGTTGATCTATCAGAACAAGGCAATTTCACAGCACAATTATACGTTTACTAGATCGCCTTTTGGAATTATTAAAAAGAAGGGATAATAGCAAATTAAAATAGGTAATGGAACAATACTCTTAATAGGTGGTTTACACAAACATTTTCATAGAACAGCAACTCGTTATTATTATGGCACAAAATTTAGAACTCAATGAAGTCTGGAAGGGAAGTCTATCGTGAATCAGAGCCAATATTGAAATAGTTATTATAATAAATATAGCAGGATAAATTTGTTGAAAAATGGAAGAAAAAAGTTTACCAAGTTGGGTGTGACACTATAGCTTCTCGTATCCGCTACATTGCTACATCTAAATCATCTTAGAAAATTCCATTACGTATCAAGATGTAGCGTAAAACATCAAAAATGGTCAACTAAAAACGACAAAATGATGCTTGAAGTAATTTACGTATGCGCATGCGCAAAAAGGAGTAATGATTAAAGAAAAATGAAATTGGTAGGAGATCATCTACAGCTTAACCCTCATATTTCCGGAGAATTAATTAAAATCGGTTCAAAACTGTGGAAAAGAATTATAAGTTAGAATTGTACTTGTTACAAGAATTATAAATTTACGCATGCGCAACAACTACTGATTGTACAATCATGTTGGAATTTAAATGGGTTAATCAAATCTTCTTCTCCCAATTATCTTCCAAAGTTTAGTGAGATCGGACGACTAGGGCGTAAGAAAATTATGCTTGATGGAATTGCATAGTGCATAGTTGCTTCACATGCACATAGTGAAGTACCTATTGATTTGGCAACAATGAAACTGATAGGAAACCACCTTCTGCCTAACTCGCACATTGCCTAAAAAAAATCGTCAAAATCGCATGACTGTGAAAATTAAGCTAGTCACAAGGATTTCCCATCCTGCGCAAGCGCAGGAGCTAATAATAATACGATAACGTTGAAATTGGTATGGAATGCTAAAATTGTCATTTCCCAACAATCCTCCGAATCTGAGCAAAATCGGATGGCTAGGGCTTGACAAAATTATACTTGATAGAATTTACGTTTGAGCATGCGCAAAGAGCAAAGAATAGTATTAATTTTCATTGAAAGCGGTTGGAAACTGTGGAAATTTAGCTTGTTACAAGGATTAGCGGACACACGACAGACACACACACAGACAGACGTGGAATGAAAGTTGTTCAGAATGGTCTAAAACGAATACCTAATGAGAGTGTAAATTTAGATTTCGGAGACAAACAATTTTTCATCTACCGAAAGTGAAAACAATGTTTTTTCTACTTATGGCCCATATTCTCGTGACGCCACGCCTGGAGTAGGTTCGCGTTTCAGCCAAAGTCGGCCATGGTACCGCCCTACGTCAATGAATCGCTACTCAACCAACCTATTTCTCACAAGAAGTTTGCCGTCTCACGTCAACATAATTCGTGGTTATAAGGCCATTTTTCAACAGTTTTGTTTTGAAAAAGTATAATATTGTAGCAATACAAAGTTTCAATTCGACTAAATGTTATACTAATCATACCTGCCAGCGCAATAATTGATTGTAGATTGCTGTCAACAATACCAATCTAACGTGAACGAGTTTTTATTTGGACTAGGAGCCTACTAACTATAGTAGTTAATCAGTGTCAGAAAACTAATGAACTTCATTCGTTTAGGCTTTGAGAATAATTAACCTGAAAAATAGTAAAGAAAAGATGATTGAAAATTCCTCAGGTGTCTGTACTGCTGTGTAGGTACCTAGCCATTGCTCAGGTAGCTTCATCAGCGTTTTATTATAAGTTCGTAGTACTATGTTTAACTGAGGAAGCTTTACTTGTTATATTGAATGAATAAAAGGAGAGATTTGATAGTTTGTCAAAATAAACAAGGCAGGTTGTTGCTTCACCAAGAAACGAAACTACTTAGGTAGGTACGTACGTCTTACCAGATTTGCTGTTGGTTTAAAGTGCCTAAACAAAGTAGGTGGGTCGTTGCTTTGCCGACGAAAATAACCGCTGATTAGCAAGTTTGTCAAATATCGAATCAGGGAATATGCAACATGAATTAAAAACCAGCTGCAAGGAAAAAACCTTGAAATGCATTCCTCTGAAGGTAAGATTTCATAAAGACGGCATTGGCAGTGCAGTTATTGCGCGAGTTTTGCAGTTACGCCAATTTTATGGACAAAAAAGGTAACTAGGTACCTACTTTCGTTTTGATCAATGAAGTACCTACATGAACAAGTAATAATATACGGAAAGTATGTAGGTATACCTTACCTCTAGGTACTTACCTTTCCACATGTGATACAAATTACTATTCCCGCCTAACAGAGCTCTCATAACACAACCTTTCACAAGACCACTTTCACAGTACTCTAAAGATTTTTAGTTTCAATTGATTCAAAGAACAGTTCTAAAACTAGATAGGTAATCCACAACATCTTTGCGGCTGATGTCTGGATCTTCTAGAACACTTGTATGTCAACTCCTCAACACACATTTCATATGGATCTCTACCCCACAGATTAAATCTTGCGTTCGTAGCGTTTGAGGTCAACACCTGATAATAACGATGTAATTTGCATACAATTTATTACCGTGCATATTACAAATAATGAAAATATTGACTCGGAACTAGGTGAGACTATGTTATGCTGTTGTCCAGCTGTGGCTACAAATGGCGCATTTTCGCATAATATGTTTACTCGTCACCATGACAACAAGGTGAAATAATTTCGATATGCGCTAGCTTCCAAGTCTCGAGAATATCACCCACAGGTAGGTAGGTAGGTAGGTACACTCAGAAACAAAACCTGGTGCGGCCCTCACACCAATTTTCTCCACTGAGGGAGCATAACTTTTGTTCTGTCACATCGACATAGTTACCTTGAAGAAGTAGTCATGCCAGCTTATCTAGAAGATAATCCAAGTGTACAGCAACTGTATAGGAATAAAAATCTTTTTCTTGGACAAGCAGTGGTACAAATAAAATAGCCCGCACATTACCTGAAAATGACATCCAAAACGGATGAAAACTGTGGAAAACAAGCTTGTTACAAGGATTTTCGGACACACGACAGGCACACACAGACAGACAGACACGGAACTAAAGTTGTTAGGAATGGTCTAACACGTAAAATGCGAGTGGAAATTTTGATATTGGAGACAAAAAAATTTTGACATAGAAAATGTCTTAGTCGACGGGTCAACCGGACATTAGGTCACGCAAAGTAAAAACGTCACGCAACCTATAAACAAGTTAGGTGTTGTTTTCTTTTGATTTTTACGCACAACCAAGCCGTGGCTGGGGAAATGAAAATTCTTTAGTTTTCACCGGACAAAAATCGTTCTTCACTCGTTGGAAAGCTCTCGATTTATCACGCATTAAATTCGTACTTGTTCTTCTATTCATGACGTAGTTTTATTAGCGAATTTTTGAAGAAAATTAAGCTATTGTTCTCGCCTCAAAAATTGTAGAGTGTGAATTTTTGAAAAAATTTATGCAGGAATCCGTTTCAGGCTATTCTGAATCATATTCTGAAGTTTAACGCATTTTTTTATGTATGTATGTATATATGTATGTATATATGTATGTATGTGTCATTCAAGACGATAACTGTCCGTAGAATTGTGCTAGAAACTTCAAACAAATTTTAAAATATTAAGGACACAAAACGAAAGTTCAACTTCGTTGGCCAGCATGATCGGATTACATCTTCGGGATGAAATTTTCAAAAATGTAGTCAAAAATTTCAAACTAGCCTGTTGTTTACGATTTGTTGTGCGAAATAATTTTTCCAGCATACTAACATGTGGTATATTCGGAATCAGCGTAAGATTTCCTATAAGAATATGTATCAAGTTTTCAAAAATTTCAAAGTTGAAAAATCTGTCAAAAATCGAAATAATGCCGTTCGCTAGTTGTAAAAATCGGTAATATTTGCATGAAACATTGTCCAAATTCAGATTGAACTACTCTTTTGGAAGTATCCCTGTATAACCAATCCTAGAACCATGCTGTTTAAAACGTAGGTAGTAGGTGCTTTAAAAAGAAAATGTAATCACAACTAATGAGTTTACTCTGTGCATGTGTTAATAAATTGATTCCATGTTTGTCTATCGAAATCATAAACTAAAATTTCTCAACACGATCAATACCGACTGAAATGTCGAAGAATTCTTCAAAAATTCGCTCATGGGGTCATGCTGCATGACTGGACTTTTTTATGTATGTATGTATATATGTATGTATGTATGTATGTATGTGTCATTCCAGACGATAACTGTCCGTAGAATTGTGCTAGAAACTTCAAACAAATTTTAAAATGTTAAGGACACAAAATGAAAGTTCAAGTTCGTTGGCCAGCATGATCGGATTACATCTTCGGGTTGAAATTTTCAAAAATGTAGTAAAAAATTTCAAAATAGCCTGTTTTCTGCGATTTGTTGTGCGAAATAATTTTTTCAGCATACTAGCATGTGGTTTATTCGGAATCAGCGTAAAATTTCCTATAAGAATATGTATCAAGTTTTCAAAAATTTCAAAGTTGAAAAATCAGTCAAAAATCGAAATAATGCCGTTCGCTAGTTGTAAAAATCGGTAATATTTGCATGAAACATTGTCAAAATTCATATTGAACTACTCTAATGGAAGTATCCCTGTATAACCAATCCTAGAATCATGCTGTTTAAAACGTAGGTAGTAGGTGCTTTAAAAAAAAAAGAAAAATGTAATCACAACTGATGAGTTTACTCTGTGCATGTGTTAATAATTTGATTCCATGTTTGTCTATCAAAATCATAAACTAAAATTTCTCAACACGATCAATAGCGACTGAAATGTCGAAGATTTCTTCAAAAATTCGCTCATGGTTTCATGCTGCATGACTGGTTTTATGTATGTATGTATATATGTATGTATGTATGTATGTGTCATTCCAGACGATAACTGTCCGTAGAGTTGTGCTAGAAACTTCAATCAAATTTTAAAATGTTAAGGACACAAAACGAAAGTTCAAGTTCGTTGGCCGGCATTATCGGATTACATCTTCGGGTTGAAATTTTCAAAAATGTAGTCAACAATTTCAAAATAGCCTGTTTTTTGCGATTTGTTGTGCAAAATAATTTTTTCAGCATACTAACATGTGGTATATTCGGAATCAGCGTAATATTTCCTATAAGAATATGTATCAAGTTTTCAAAAATTTCGAAGTTGAAAAATCAGTCAAAAAAACTAAAATTATGCCGTTCGCTAGTTGTTAAAATCGGTAATATTTGCATGAAACATTGTCCAATCCTCCTAATTATTTTTAATAATTTGATTCCATGTTTGTCTATCAAAATCATAAACTAAAATTTCTCTACACGATCAATAGCGACTGAAATGTCGAAGATTTCTTCCTAAATTCGCTCATGGGGTCATGCTGCATGACTGGACTTTTTTTATTGATGTTATAAATGGGTATATAGTAAACAACGCCGCTTGTTTTGTTGTCACTTGGTTGAGAAGTTAATCTTGGTTATAGTAAATGTAGACGCGCACCATACAGATAATTACCTGCCTGTGAATTCATATTCGTGGAAGAATTGGGTATCGTCGAGACTGGCTTACAGCAAATTCAGTAATTGTGTGTCAATAAATATTTTATGTTTTCTAATTGTTATTTTATTTGAAACAATTAAAAAACATTGAAATTACTGAGACATTTTCAATGCTCATAGCTCTTCTCTCATAAGAGAGAAAGTACGAGCGGCCTGCCGCGTTTTGTAAATAATAAACTAAAATGGAAATTTGAAAATCAAATTTAAAAAACGCTGCAAATTATTACACAAAGGTTTATTATTTATGTATTAGACAGCCCTTCTACGTAGATCTCTGGTCCATAATTATTAAACGCCGCTTATAGTATATTTAGCATCGGAACTCGGAGCTTCGGACCTCACAGATGGGTTCAATCCATTACAGCAGCGGAATCTCACAATTTTACGCTTTTTAATATAGTTGATAAACAAAACAATTTATTACCAAGTCATCTTTCCAAGACATATAAGTGTTACCTATACTGTATATTGATATCATCTAAATGGTCAAATTTCAAAAAATGTGCTGACAAAATCACTGAAAATGGCTAAGAATTGTTAAATTGATATTTTTAGCATAAGATTGGTCAAATAAAGTTTATTAACTATGAAATAGAACATTCAAAAATTTATGTACGAAATTATGCTAAAAACGAGGATAATTTGCTATGCAATTCTTAGCCTGAATCAACTTAGTTTTGGAATGTAGCCAGGTACGTAAGGAGAGGGAAATTGGTAGCTTGAAATGTGAACATTTATCACATAAATCAAGCGCTTTCCAACGAGTGGCGAACGATTTTTGTGCTATGAAAACTGCGGAAGTTTCATTCCCCTAACAATGGCTGGGTTGTACGTGAAAAACACTGAAATTGTGACACAATCTATAGCAACTACTCAACTACTCGGTTGTACGTGAAAATCATCTTTAATTTCGTTCCGGACGTTACATAAAAAATTATTGGGGGTCGGCCTAAGAATTGCATAGAAATAAATTAATATATATATGTGTGTGTGTGTGTGTGTGTGTGTTGTTTACTCTATGCAATAAGTGCTAAACGTGCCTAAGAAGTTTTCACTTCAAAAATGTCTCGACAACTGCCATTCCACCATCAACTTACTTTAAATAGGTTGCTACGTTATTCAAAAACAGATAGGTACGAGGAATATCCCTTCAAACCGAAGTGCTTCGTTTCTACCCTAGGGTACTTGAAGTGGCTTACCTGAAGAAGACTCGGGGAATTCCAGAAGTAGGCGGAAAGAAATCGAATGGACGCGTTCAACTGGGTCGTAGAAAGCAGCCAACAACCAAATTTGATTGGAATCAGGAAAACTTGCTATTTATTATTACTTGCTAGTTATTTAACTGAAGCGTTTGGTTCGGTTTGAGATCTTTCCAAGGAATGGCGGAGGAAGGTTGGCGGATCGTGTAGTGGCGGAGGGGGTGGGGGGGGGGGGGGGGGTCGGGACGCGAGCACACGGGCAGATCCACACGGAAGGTATTAAACTCAATCATGGCCAGGGGGGGAATAAATCGTATCCCGTTTCTAGGATGCTACCTACTGTTCACGAAAATTTCCAGCAACTATGAAATGACCTACCTACCTAATTTTTATTGTTCACATTCTTTGATTGATCGTAATGAACATCGTCACTAGGCTTTCCTAAGCCAAAAAGTAATATTCGCGGATCGCGTAGGGTGGTCGGAGCGAGGGGCGGCGGCGGATCCACAAAGAAGGTATAGGCACCTACCTATCATATCGCCTCCGGGAAGACGTCTAACACGTCTAACAAAAACGCTGCAAATTATTTCACAAAGGTTTATTATTTTTTCAATTGAGTATGATCATAGTTTTACTTGGCTAGCGTACGTCGTAAGGCCCGTCCAGACTCCTCGGCGTGTCCTATTTCGAGTTGCCACAACCTATCTTTATATATAATTCCGAACGGTCTTTGAAATTGTAAGGAACTTCGCCGTCCGATTTTAGTGTTAGACTGCTCATTCGAATCAGCACAGCCCCAAGTTTGTTGCAAAAGTGTCGCCGTTCGTCTCTATACCCACCTTGATCGTGTTCTAGGCGGTCCTTATCAACGAGAGTTGTTTATTAGGCTGTGGCGGTGACAACAGTTGCCATCAATTCACGGTAAGTAAAAAACGTAGTGTAGTTACTAACATCTAGGGGAGTTATTTCTGAACAAAGAAATTGAAACTGAAGAACTTATCGGTATTTGCTCTTTTTTAATCATTTAATAACATCGCCTCAGCTTTCAACAGGTCACATAACACCGCAAACAGGTAGGACTTATATCGTTACTATAATGTGCTGAGTTCCTGTTAGGTACTACTGTTATACGGACTAGATTAGGGCTTTCCAAGCCCTAACAGGCCTCTAGTACTTCTATAATTACATACGCATGTTTATATTTCTCGATTTGAGCTCCTATCTGTTCAAATAGTTATTGCCTTAATAATATTATTATCTAAGTACGTACGAAAAGTCGAGAGGATATGTTATTAAATATGCGTAGGAAAAGCTTTGGTATAAACACACAAATATGACCTTGAAAAAAACATATATTCATGCCTCGAAGAAACGCCGGCGCCGTACCCACCACAAGGTGCCGCGGCGCCGGCACCTCCTCTCACTCCCCCCCCCCCCCCCCCCCCCCCCCCCCCCCCCCCCGCCCCCTCACCGCCCACCGTGAACCCCTGCCAAGCGTGCCAGGCGTGCGCGCGTAGAAAAAGACACTTTTTCGCCCGTTTTTGGCCAATAGCATCTATGCGAGTAAAGCGATCGGGATGGTTAAACGTTAGGACCAACTAGACCCCAAATGGAGTCTATGTGCGAAAGAACGTGTTTTTTAAGTAAATTCTTAGGCCTTTTATGGCCCGGACGACGGACGGCGAACGGCGGACGGACATTTCAAATTTGGATTCTACGCACCTTGAAACGCAAAGTGGCAAAGTTCGAGGGGGGGTTATAAAAATTTTTTGCTACACGATCACATAGGCTTATTATCGGAAATAATAAACCAATGTTTCTCAAATTTAAATTGTTTCTGAAATTAAAATTGTTTCTCAAATTTCTCGAATTAAAATCAAAAATAAAATTATTATAAACCTTGTTAAGTGGAAGGTCCGTTGGGAAATCCTTTCATAGAACAGCCCGAACTGAATGAGATACTGGATGGAAAGTCAGATCAAGTTACAAATGATGATATTGTAAAGTACATCAGGTCAGCGACAAAACACAGACAATTTCTGGTGGCCCAATTCAATTATAGTGCATGAATGATTCTCAACACGAAAAACTGTGTAAACTAGACATGGAAAAGTGAATATATATAAATAAATAACTACTGTTCGTAGTAAACATATAATGTATGAATATAAAAAGATTATTGTGGCGATAAATAAATTAGTATATGTGTGTATATATCTATATACATGAATAAGAAGCGATAATCCCCCTGCGACGATCAAATGATCAGCAGTATTAGCGTAGACCGCAATAAGATATAATATAATTAAATATGGTGAATATTTAAAATTAATGTAATGTATTATATGAAGGTTAATGTATTAATATATTGATATGTATTATGTGTAATATGTATTATAGGTATTATATTGTATATTAATGTATATTATTAGTGAATTAATGTATTGACTCTGATAAGAAACATATACCTATCGTAGTAAATTATGAGGAATATTACTAGTGTTGTATTAAAAATAGATGAATGACTAATGACAAGAATAATAGCAATAATAAATACATAAATAAATGGAAAAAGAAATGTAATATAAATAATAGATAGATGTTTGTTGTTGATTATGTTGAGCTCTTTGTCTATAAACGCTTTTAGCGAATTTTTGAAGAAAATTAAGCTATTGCTCTCGCCTCAAAATTTATAGAATGTGAATTTTTGAAAAAATTTTATGCAGAAATCCGTTTCAGGCTATTCTGAATCATATTCTGAAGTTTAACGCATTTTTTTATGTATGTATGTATGTATGTATGTATGTATATATATGTATGTGTCATTCCAGACGATAACTGTCCGTAGAATTGTGCTAGAAACTTCAAACAAATTTTAAAATGTTAAGGACACAAAACTAAAGTTCAAGTTCGTTGGCCAGCATGATCGGATTACATCTTCGGGTTGAAATGTTCAAAAATATAGTCCAAATATTCAAAATAGCCTGTTTTTTGCGATTTGTTGTGCGAAATAATTTTTTCTGCATACTAACATGTGGTATATTCGGAATCAGCGTAAAATTTCCTATACGAATATGTATCAAGTTTTCAAAAATTTCAAAGTTGAAAAATCAGTCAAAAATCGAAATAATGCCGTTCGCTAGTTGTAAACAGCGACTGAAATGTCGAAGATTTCTTCAGAAATTCTCTCATGGGGTCATGCTGCATGACTGGACTTTTTCTTCTTCTTCTTTTTCTTCTTCTTCCTTTCATAGAGCACTTCTAGGTAAGTGGCCGGTACATCCTGCTAGCAAGGAGAATGTTGCATTTCGTAATAATATAAATTTGGCGCGTGGCTGCCCCCATCCTGACGCCCACATGGCACGCGCCACGCGATGAGGGCGGACGGCGTAACTCGGCTGGGCCAACACCTGTAGGTTGTCTTCATTTTCTCTCCCGAAAGTGAAAACAATGCTTCCGCTACCTATTGGTAGACTCGGAAGCAATACCAGTATTACACCACTAAAAATGAGATGAGCTTTTTTTTTTTGACATGGATATGTCTTTGCTCTGGGGGGGGGTCAACCAAAAATTTTCGTCACCGACACTATAAGGAATTTTTGCCAGTTCTTTAACAAGAAATTCCTTATTTTTCAACCTTTTGACAACTTTCACCGCTTTTTCAGTTGGCCAACATTCTGAGATGTGGACACAGGTCTTGTTTTCATAAACAAACCAAAATTAAAGTGTTTGAGCCAATAAAACGTGAGGTGGTTTTTCACCCCAGTATTCGACATAGGAAGTCCAATTTTCGACAGGGGGATGAACCAGTTTTCGACACCTCATTTTTCAACAGTTTTTTAATATTTATACAGGGTGATTCCCTCGCAGATGCAAAAAATTTTTGGGTGAAACTACACCATCAAAAATGGAGTAAAATGCCACCAACCGCATATTTTTATCTCAATCCGTACTCGAGATATGATTTTTTAAAGGTTTTTTCAGGAATACCGTGTTTTTTCATTTTAAACTCGGATTTCTCCACTTTGCCTCATTTAATTTTAACTTTCAACCTCATTTTCGGTATCAGCATTAAATTTGCTATAAGAATAGTGTACTTGGGTTCTTAAAAAGTACCATCCCAAGGCCCTCACATCAGCTCAAACATTGACGATTTTGAAAAAAGAATATTTCTGAAAATCTTTAAAACTTTACTACTCTTTTAAAAAGAATCCTGGAAACTGGAAAATCTCATGAAAACTGCTTTATCTAATATGCTTTCCAACGGTATTTTCAATTTTACTTTTATTTTGTTATTTAGGGGAGAAAATAATGTTTTAATGTTAAAAAATGTTGGTTTTTCAATGAAATTGTTGGTTTTCTTGAAAGATGACCCTCCATGAACCAACGAGTATGGGGTCGGTTTCTATGTATTTTTTCTCGCTGGATCGAATGGAAACTCTTGCAGATCTCTCAACTACGTTATAATCGAGTTTTACGCTTTAATTAACTAGTTTTACCCCATAACACACATACATTTAAACGTTACAAACAAACTAAACATTTGCGATTTTAAGTATAAAACTCGGTTATAACGGAGTTGGAGAGATCTATAAATGTTACCATTCGATACAGCGTGAAAAAATACATAGAAACCGACCCCATACTCGTAGGTTCATGGAGGGTCATCGTTCGAGAAAACCAACAATTTCATTGAAAAACCCACATTTTTTAACATTAAAACATAGTTTTCTCCACTAAATAACAAAATAAAAGTAAAGTTGATTATACTGTTGGAAAGAGTATTAGATGAAGCAGTTTTCATGAGATTTGCCAGTTTCCAGGATTCGTTTTGGAAGAGTAGTAAAGTTTTAAAGATTTTCAGAAATATTCTTTTTTCAAAATCGTCAATGTTTGAGCTGATGTGAGGGCCTTGGGATGGTACTTTTTAAGAACCCAAGTACACTATTCTTATAATAAATTTTATGCTGATTCCGAAAATGTGGTCATAAGTTAAAATTGAATGGAGTAAAGTGGAGAAATTTGAGTTTAAAAGGAAAAAACACGGTTTTCCTGAAAAAACCTTTAAAAAATCATATCTTGAGAACGGATTGTGATAAAAATATGCAATTGGTGGCATTTTACTCCGTTTTTGATGTAGTTTTACCCAATTTTTTTTTGCATCTGCGAGGGAATCACCCTGTATTTAACGCATCTATTAATCAGTCTTTAAAATTCATTTTTTAGCATTATTCATTCGCACCATTATTTTATTCATTTTTTTAGACATTTGGATAACTGGAACATATTTATATAACTACATTATTTCCTTCATCTGATTAGGCACCCAGTTCCCGTAATTTCTTCGACAATTTGCTAAGAAATGAACAGCAAGATGGAGTGTCAGAAACTGGGTCAATACGGTGTTGGTTACTGGGTAATCCTCAACCATGTAATCGACATTTCATTGACCCAGTTTTCGACACCCCCTGTCAAACTCTGGAGCTAGTCATTTTTTTTTTTTTTTTTTTTTTTTTTTTTTTAATTCAAACGCCATCATTCTTAGAATTTAAAAACGATGCAGACTGCGTGAAGAACAAAAAACTATCCTGAAATCCAGTAATCGACACATGCGTCGATAACTGGGTTTCTGGTCTTTATGAGTTCCCAGTATCCGACACCCCCCCCCACGTGCCTTCAATCGACAGTTACAGGGATTTTCAAAGGCGTAAACACACGACAGGATGTGTAGATGCATGAATAAAATTCAAAACAACGCTAAATAAAGAATATTGATGGAAAACAACAAATAGGTACTTCAGTCACCTCCTTACACAGAGCAGCTGCCACGACAACGGTTGAAGAAGGACTTATCACTACCACTGTATACCGCCGTTATCTTGTCCAGTGCCACCTTGATTTAGGCGGGAATTTGTAGAAAAATGATTGATTGTTGAATTGGCGCCAAGTTTGAATCTCTAAGTAGCGCCAAACTCTTATTTTTTTGAATTGAAATTGAAACTGTCGAATACTGGTTCACTGTCGAATACTGGTGCCGCTACCCTAGTTGATGTCACGATTTTCCAAACTAATGATTTTCACGTACGACCGAGCCGTTGTTAGGGGAATGGAACTTCCACAATTTTCATCGCACAGAAATCGTTCGCCACTCGTTGGAAAGCGCTTGATTTATGTGATAAATGTTCACATCTCAGAACCATCAGTGTCCGCTAATTTTCCTATAAAAAGTGACAATTCAATCGGCCTGCTTGACGAGGATATTAATTTGTTTCAAAGTGCAAACAACCCCGCGATTTGGGAAATTCCCAATAAGAAGATCGTTCCAGTTAATATGCTGCGAAATTTGAAGAATCAGTGAGCACGTGGAGAAGTCTTCTACAACAAAGAATGCTTGGCTGAGGAACAGAAAATTACCAGTATGAAGAAAGTGCTCGAGAAACACTCAAACCGGCTGGAGGAGCTAAAAAAATGAAAAATCAGGCTATCATGAACATAAAAATGATAGCGTCTGTATTGGAGAAATAACTTTAATAGTATGTGTAACTTTAGTAGTATGCTTTTTGTGCCTCCAAGAATAATAAAATAAATTCTTTATCCTACATGTCGTCGCCTACAGTCCAACGTTAAAGGATTTGTTTACAACTCTCGAGGGCAACCGTTATGAAATCCCCAATCAAAGACTTATCCATGTAACAATATGTAACATGGTATCTGCTTGTAAAGCAGATAGTGGAATTCGTTTACAATTTTCTTTCTGAAACAATTTTTTCAGAGTTTTCTCATCTTTTGTATGAATACCGGTTTATTTAGCTGATAACCCTGTACTGCAGGAACATAATAGAAATAATTTTCCTAGAGAAAGAGTGGAAATCATTCCATTTTCTTTGGATCAATACTGGAACATCTGGAGTCATACCAGTATCCCAATGTCATAATAATATAAAAACCTCAATTATTTGGGAGAAGAGTGGTTCATTCAAGAAGAACCCTGTCCAACACCCTGGTCAGCGCCATTACTTCTTCAGGTTTGGGACACAAATGAACGGAACCACTGTTCGGCCAGAGCGCTCCGTAGTTACTGGTTTATTTGCTCTCCACTGGCGAGTTTTCACACTATCGTTAAGCCGAAACTAGCCTCGTGCAGAACTCTTCAAGAGGAACCCAGTGGTATATTTCACTAAAAAAAACTCCATTTTCGGAGGTATACCACTACCATTCCGAACGTGCGAAATGTTGTTTTAAATTATACACATTTCTGAAAGACTACCGGAGCATAGTGATGTTGTACTTCATGTTCCAATTTCCCTCGTTCGCTAATTCGGCTAATAACAAGGACCGTGTTTGAACTGGAGCTTTGCCCAGGGTTATAAAGGGTGAACAAACTGAGGTTCTAGTTAATAATGGTTTTGATTAAGTGCCGCGATATTTCACAACGGTTTACTTGGGGAAAGATGGAGCGGATATTAGAAAGGAAAAAAGATTTTTCCGCACCAGACGCCGGCCCTTCTTTTGACGCCTCGGACCAATAAGGTTCAGAATTTCTCCGGAGGACATCTAATCCGGCAGGATATTGACATTCCAACAGGAGGAAATCAGTGGCGTATATTCAGAACAAACTGAGCAAACATATAAATAAAATACATGTACGTCAGAAAATCATTGTAAAAATTATGCTGTTTTTACCAATTAGGACTCCATCTGACAATGTATTTAATATCGCTAAGCTATTTACTATAAGGCAATTATATGTTGAAAATTTACTTCTGCAATTCCATAAGGATCCACAAATAATAGGTTCACAACGTAATCCAATGTATATAACAAGGTACGTAGCCGCAGGAAATGTAATTGCACCTAGACCGAGATGAACGTTGTCAACTCACAATCCAAAATTCACAAAAACACTTGTTATTGACATATCAGTGACAAACAGTTATTGTTTATTACTGATGATGGCCTAACCGTCGAA